>CM034313.1:90246667-90625962 GCA_019925795.1 Dendrobium chrysotoxum
GCTCTTAGGCTTTATTTGGGACAACTTTCTTTTTAAAAAGCAATAAGAAAGTTGTCCCTACCAAAGCCTTAAAAATTATTTGTCTTATTTCCAGAAATCTTTTTTCTCATTTTTAAAATATTATGCTATCATAAAGAGATGGAAACCATCTCACCTAAAAATTTAAAAATATGATTTCCCTCTTTCTAACTTCTTAAACAAAAAAAAGGAAAAGTGTTTCCAAAATAAAATATTCTCATGACCCATTTGCTTCTTCATTTTTTTCCCTCCTTCACATCCATTTACTTACTAATATAGCTCACCTCACCTTATTGTTTTGAAGAATATGCTCCCAATCAAGAAATCTTATATAAGATTTTACATATGTGTATGTGAATTTATGATTAAACTCACTTAAAGTTCAAAATAAAAACCAATTATTATAGAATATATAATTATTGAGTGCTAGAAAATTCATAAAGATGATGAGAGAGAGTTTAACATCTGATCATTGTACTAAGACCCAATACACTCATAGATAAAAGAAGACTGCAAGGGACTTAATAGTTTTTATGTGAAAAACTTGAAAAAAGAAAACCACGAAGCTTGGCTCAATTGAAATGATCCGACTAGCATTTGTCATTGATTACAAATGATTCTTTTTCTCATAAATAGATAATGTGTTAGTACATTAATATAAAAGACATCAATTATATATTATATATTCTATGGTGGAAGTTGAAAGAGCCTTATGGCTTGGAAGCTATATTCAAGAGATTATTTGTTATATGTTTAGTCGTTCTTCTTTAGAGAGAGAACTACAATGGCTAAAAAGTCCAATATAAATTTAGTGTTGACATTGAGAGTCAAAATTGGTGTGCATGACGTGCATTGATCTTATAGATGATGACATGCATCAATTTTGGTGGTGGCGAAATCAATGCGCATCCGCTTTTGTGATGATGACATGCATCAATCTTATAGATGATGGTATATGTCGATATTATTGATGATAGTGCTCAGAGGACCATAGCCAGTGATAATGGTTGAGCGATGGTAATTGGGTGACGTTGGTCGAAGGAATAAAGAGGGCAAAAGTGGTTAGAGAATAACAGTCGGACTATGATGGTTAGACAACTATAATTGGACAATATTGGTTGGTAGATCGTAGTAAAACTATCGTGGTTGAGGGATTATAGTTGAGCAATGATGTTTGAAGAATTGTAGTATATCGATGGTGGTTAGAGGACCATAGTCTTGTGACGATGGTTAGAGGACCATAGGCAAGTGACGTTGGCTAGAGGACTATATTCCAGCAACGACGGTTGGAGAACCTTAGTTGGGTGAAGATATTCAAAGGATCATAGTCAGATAATGATAGATAGAGTGTCTTAGTCAAGTGATTTAGAGTTGGAGGACTGTAGTTAGGTAATGGTAGTCAAATTTGCAAGAACATAATATATTTATAGATTTTGAATACAACATTCTAATTATTTCTATAAAAAAATGGACAAGCTATGAGAAAATATGAATAAATTTCTTTTGATCGTTTTGTATTTTTGTAGGATCTAAGCACCTTAATGAACATTGAACTGAGTGATATTGGATTCATCTAAATGCTCATTTTAATCGTATACACTCAAATTTGAAGGATTTTTATGCTTCTAACTGTTTGATTAAAGCTCATTTAGGCTTCGTTTGATATGTCTTTCTTATTACTTCTTTAAGCAATTTTTTAGTACAAAAAATTAAAAGCCGTTTTAAGAAGCAGTAAAAAAGCTGTTCCAAAACGAAGCCTTAGATTCCCATTGAATGAGTGATGTTGGATACATCTAGATGTTCATTTTACCCTTAAACATTCAAATTTGGAGGATATTTGACTCCTCGACTTGATGATTTTTCAATTTTGCTTCTAATTGTTTTATTTAAGTCCATTTAAATTCTCATTTTGGCTACAAATTTGTTGAAAATAAAGTTAGAATCTCAAATAAATGTTTATATTATTTGGCTATCTGAATTATGTTTTTAAATTTATATTTTTCTAATTCAATTTCAAATGCATTACTCTCGACGTGCTATTGATTTTTTTATTCATTTTTTGCATTAATTTGATGCTTTTATTTTTCTTATAAAAGCATATTACTCGTTATTAATTATGCATATTGGCAAGTCAATAATTTTTTTCCTTTAATGGAATCAAAGTGACAAAAGTTTATCCAACTACTTCAAATGCAATCACAATGCATCATTAGTATCTTTAAATTATATATATATATATATATATATATATATATATATATATATATATATATATATATATATATATATATATATATATATATATATATATATATATATCCATCCTGATAAGAACAAAATTAAAAAAAATAGACAAATTTTATAAAGATTAAGAACAAAATAATTAGACAACTTTGAATTTGCCTAAAATTCCAGATACTTAAGGAAGAAGGATTAAGAGGCTGTTTGATTTGTTAAAAAAGGAATGCACCATAAAAGAAATGCAATATATTGTTGAAATATTTCAAGTTGTTTCGATGAATGTACAAGAAATGCAGGTATATATATAACTAGGCAACTTTGTTTGACTTGAAGTAAAACGAATACAGTGTAAAACCCCTCGATGATAGTTGTCAGTGACCAGAGGTGGTAGTCAGTGGTGGCGGGCATCGTGGTGTGCAACATCTTGTTCCACTAACAACTTGGAGTTTAGACAATCTCAAAGTTGCCTAGTTATTGTATTCGCATATGTGCAAATGACAATGCATGTGCGGATGACAATCATGTCGAATACATAGTTGGCCCCAACTATGTGTTCCATCTGATTATTAAAAAAAAAATGTTACAAAATTTTCAAAGAAATAATAAGAAAGTAATAACAAAATAGAAATATAATAATGATATGAAAAATAAGACACCCCCACACAAACCCTAAGATGCATGTCATCACCTTAAATGTTCTTCTTTACTTTATTATTAAATAGTTTTTTATTAGAGCTCCTTATGAGAGGACCACTCATTATTCTTTATAATTTCAAAAAGACCTATCAAAAGTGATGCTATTGCATGCTTGTTGGCATGTTCCATCTCATTGAGTGCTATATAAAGCCTGATAAATTCTATTTAATTATGTAAAGCAATTCTCCAAGCTAAACATGCCCAACTTGATGCCAAAGCAACAAAGAATGGTGAGTCATCCTAAATGGATTCCATCCAATGGGAATAACTCGCTCTTACTCGAATTGACTCTGATCTATTTAGTCACCAATACTGTTTAATCAGTTATACATACTATACGAGCAACCTAACGAACTTGTTAACCCTATGTTCATCCCACTTGATTACCGACGAATTGCATCGATAAATATCTTAATCAAGACGATAACCCCTAAATTGATTAGCTGATAAAATCTACTTAATTGGTCTCGTGATTGGGTTGCACCAAATCGAGTTAGGCTAGTTGACCTAATTGAATAGGTTGTAAGGAAAAACTAAGTGTAAAAATTTTAGATTGTTATGACTTAGGCTTCGTTTAGGACGGCTTTCTTACTGCTTTTTAAAGCAACTTTCTCGCAATTTTGTAATACAAAGCTGCTTTAAGAAGCAGTAAAAAAACAATCATAAACGAAGTGTTAGACTCATGCTTAATCATGAAATTAACAATCTATATCACTGCTTAAAAAACTGTTTAGAGCTATATAGAAGCTTATTCAAAAGCTGCATATGTGATCTTCCTATTATATTGGTTATATACAAAACTCTTCATCAAAATTATAATTTTGAAAAGTTCTCTTTGCACTCCATTATTCTAACTAATCGTAGATATATTATAGGCTGCATCCACTGTTAGTAACTAAATAAGAAGAGTTATGCTTGATAATCATTAAGAAAGTCTCATTGAAATCCACACTTTCTAGTTGTTGTCACTTGGCACCAAATAAGCCGAGAATAGAAAAATAAATAAAAAGAATATAATGATGATATTTTTAAATGTCAATACACTCTTAAAATTAATTTAAAAAAAATATATTAGTCTTATCACATTCATTTACTGATACCACCTACCTCAGGTTGTTGGTTCCAACTAGGGGTGTCAATTTCGGGTCACGGGTCGGGTTCGGGTCGAACCCGGAACTGATTCGATACTATTCGGGTTCGGGTCAACCCGACCCGTTTTTGCAAATGGGTCATTTTTCTGGACTCAAACCTAACCCGCTTTGGGTTCAGGCCAACCCGACCCGATCCGCAGACATGGCAACGCCGGCAGCAGCGGTGGACTGACGACTGGCGGCAGCGGTAGCCGGCGGAAGCGGCTGGCAAGGCTATGACTGACGCGGGACTCGTTCGACGCTACGCGGATGCGACCGCGTGACACGACGCGACGCCGGATGTGATCTCGCGACGCGGGCAGGCGAGCCTTGGGATGCGACGCGGGTAGCTGGGGTAGGCGGGCAGGGGGAGGGCAGGGGGGGGGCAAACTCGAGCAGGGCCGGTCATAGTGGGTAGACGGGTTTCCGGGTCATTCCCGGGTTTCCAGGTCAACCCGAAGCCGACCCGATTTTGCAAACGGGTCGATTTTCCAGACCCGAACCTGACCCGCTTCGAGTTCGGGTCAACTCAAACCCGAAATTTTTTGAATTGGGTTCGGGTCAGGTCCATAATTGACACCCCTAGTTCCAACCAAGAGATTTTGTATAAGAAGTTGCATATGTGTGCATGTGAATTTATGATTAATTTCAGTTAAAGTCCAAAAGAAAAATCATTTATTGTAGAATATATAATTGTTGAGTGCTATACAATTCACGATGATTGTGAGAGAGGGAATTTAACAGCTTAGCATTGTATAAAAATCTAACACACATAGATAAAAGAGGGTTGCAAGAGATAGTAGAGTTTTTAAATAAAAAACCTGAAAAAGAAAAACCATAAGGCCTAGCTTAGTTGAAGTGATTTCACTATTATCCGTCATTGATTATAAATGATGCTCTTCTCCTTAACTGTAAAAGGTGTTAATGCAATATAGTAGAAATGAATAATATTGAATATATTTTTTGGGTGCAAATTGAAAGAGTTTTGTGTGAAACCCCTTTAGTAAAAACAAGCTAAACTCTTAAACATTGAGATGCCTTTTAGTGTAATAGTTGGAATTTCATTAAGAAATTCTGCTGTTAAGCATGTTAATCCCGGGAAAATCCTAGGATGGGTGACCTCCTGTGGAGTTACACAAATAGGATAAAAATCGTGAGGCCCTTAGGCCAAAGCAAATAATATTTAAATAGTTAAGATTTTGGGTTGTTACACTTTGTGGCATGAGAGGTACCTTCAATATATCATTTATTGTATGTTCAATTGTTCCTCTTTGAAAAGAGGAGAACAGACGCTAATAAGTCCAATATAAATTTTATTGTTACTGTTGAGAGTCAAATTTAGTGTCGTCGGCATGCATTGACCTTATAGGTGATGGTGTGCAATGATGTTGGTAGTGATGAAGTCAATGGACTTTTGTGTCTGTGATGGCCAAATGCATCAACCTTATAGTGATGATGTGAGTCAACATTGTTAATGATGGTGTTTAAAATACCATAATCGGGCAACTATGATTGAAGGATGGTAATCAACCAACATTGGTTAAAGGATTACAGTCAAACAAAAGTGGTCAGAAGATAGAAGTCCAACAATGATAATCAGAATACTGTAGTTCGCCGAAGGTAGTTAAGAAACCATAGTTAAACTATGGTAGTCTAGGGATTGTAGTTGGGAAATGATATTTGGAAAGTCGTAGTCAATCAACAATGGTTGGAGGACTATTTTCAGGTGATGATGGTTGAAGGATTGTACTTGGGCCACGATGGACAAAGGGCCATAATCAGACGATGATGGATGAAGGAACACATTCAAGCCATTGGAGTTGGAGGATTATTGTTAGGTGATGTTAGTTGGAGGATTATAGTTAGGTGCTGGTAGTCATTAGACCATAATCAAGCAATGGTGGTTAAAGGATCGCATTCACGATAGTGATTAAAGAACCATAGTCTAGCGATGCTAGTCAAACAACCTTAAGGTGTTGGTGGTTTGAGAACTATAGTTGAGTGATGACGATCATAGGATTGTAGTAGGAATACAATGATCGAAGGTTCATATTCATTTGTGGTCATTGGATCGAAGTTACGGTGAACATCGAAGTTTCGGCTGTGGTTGAAGAGCTGTAGTCGAGTGATGGCGGTCTGAACACCATAGTTGGCCGATGATGGTAAGAAGACTGTAGTTGGGCGATTGTAGTTGAAGTGCGGAGGTTTGACGACTATGGTTAGATAGCAATGGTCCAACACCGGCGATCCAATAATAACGGGTTAACAACTATGGTTGGATTGCAGTTGTTTAATAAGTATATTGGAACGACATTATTCCAATGTTGGTGTTTCGACGATGATGCTTAGGCAGTGGTGGTCCAACGAAAATGGTCATATGATAGTTGTATAACAATGATGTTTGGATGGCGGCGATTAAACTACGGTGGTCTAATGATGATAATCGAACAATAGTGATTCGACAAAGATATTGGAATAATAGTGGTCCATCATTGGTGGTTCGATGATGGTGTTTAGGAGGTGGTGGTTTGATGGTTGACCTCTATCAAATCTCAAGTCATAGTCCAAGTTCTAACTTCATCTCCAGTACTTGGTGGATGTCATAAGATTATACCTAGGCATCAGTGGTCAAATGATCATAATGGTGGTATTGATTGGAGGATCGCATTCAAACTATGATGGTTAGAGCCATAATCGGGTGGCTATGATCGTTAGATTGCAATCGAGTGATGATGGTTAGAAGATCATAATCACAATGGTGGTTGGGAGACTATAGTCAAGCCATGGTGGTAAAGAACCGCAGTCAGGTGAGGCTGGTCGGGGGACCATAGGTCGAGGAGCGTAGATCCCTCGACAATAGTTTGATGTCGGTGTCTCTCACTGGTGGTTTGATGACGATGATTAGTCGGCTATGGTAGAAGTGACGTTCTTTAAATATTATTGAAATCTGAATCACTATATCGAAAAACCCGTTTTGATCCTCTTGATTATAGATCGTTGTTTTAGCAATTTGGTGAATTAATGACATCATAATAAAGAATTCTTAGGCTCATTGGATTTATCTCATGAAGACGCTCGATTTGAATATAAGCATGTAAAATTTGATGATTATTTGGTCACACAATTAACATTTTGAAAATTTCAATTACACTTCAACTGCTAGATTTTGGCTCATTTTGAGTTGAATTGGATAACTTTTGGTGTCGATAGGGTTGTCTCGTCGAAACATTCAATTTGACTAAAAATTTGCTTAAACTTGAATTCAGATGACCCGGAATGTAATTTCAAAAATAATTTATTTAAATATTATTTCAAGATTCATGAATTTTTGATGACATAAATAATAAATAAATATAGATGTATAAATTTTTATATGAAAGTGTTTGATCATCCTTTTTTCTTTAAGTCATCAACAGAATTTATGTTTTATGCTACACTCCTCTAGGCATCCTCATCCTTGCTACATGGCCTCATCATAAATTCACAAGTCATTTGTATATAATTCAACAGGAGTAATCCTACACTCCATGAGTGAATTTATATTAAAATCATGTTTTTTTCTTATTTCTTATGCTCATTAGGGATGAGTCCCATATGCTCTTTTTACTTTAAAAAATGAAAAAATATAAATATTATTTTTCTTAAGAATAAAACATTACTCATTCAACATATTAATATGATATATTTCAACATCAAAATAAAGATAACATAATACAATCATGATCGATGTATGTATCGACATTCCCCACAGCTATCTAAAATGCCGGCCTACTTAATTAAAAGAAGTAAATCGTGTAAGGTTTCATTTAATTAAAATTTTTTGTACTAAAAAGTTGTTTTAAGAAGCAGTAAGAAAGCTGTCTCAAACGAAGCCTGGAAGCTTTCTTACTGTTTCTTAAAGCAGATTTCTAGTTAAAAATTTTTAATTTTTATACTTAAAAGCTGCTTTAAGAAGCAATAAAAAAACTGTCCCAAACACAGCCTTAGTCTCAACTAGGAGCTTAGACGTCTTACTGTTTGAATAAATGAATAAAATATATGTAGCAAATCATATATTAGTAAATAAAATATACCACAGAATAGCAGTTATTGGCTACGTTATTCAGTTACACATATTCATCATGGCTAGATGGCAAATTAGCATCTTATGGCGAGAAAGTAATTTTTACTATCAAATGAAATAATCGAAAATTAGCATTGTTGGTGAGCAATGCACATGAAATAGACTGTTATAGAATTCCTACAATTCCTTCAGGACACTCTTATAATGTTCTCTATGAAAATAAAGGGAGCACCAGAAGTTTGTTTATTGCTAAAGAAACCAATGTGTGACAAATTGATTCTGATTTACATGGTTGAGTTTTATCAAGATACTCTTATGGATCTCTTCCTAGCAAAGAATGCTAAGTAAAAAAAAATGGAGACCTGAAAATTCTTGGATTGCTAAATTTTGATAAGAAGCTTAAACACTCATCTATTGCTTAGTTGGAAGTTAATCCATTCACTGATGAGATGTTTTCAATTGCTTATGTACATGTGCTGCCATATATTATTTTTATTGCGTCATTACCAAGGATGATGTTATACACAATTCTGTGTCAATAACAATTCTAGAACTTATTATGATGCATGATTTTATTATCACCAATAATTCAATAATTTTTATGAACATACCTTTGTGTTGCCGGTCAAAGGAAATGGTAAAAAGAAGGTTGATATTTATGTATTTTGGAGCTTGCAAAGAGGATGGGAATTAATACGCATCCATGATATGCTAAATATGAGCAATTAATTAGATGATTTGATTTCCCCAAATTATTTCATAATGAATATTGCCAAAAATACCTGATTTTATTTCTAACAAAGTTACAGTTAACTTGCAAAACTAAAGAAACAAAAAAATTTTGAGGCATATGGAATTTATATAATACCAAGTTCTGAAGCCTTATTGCCAGGATAAAATGCTGGTGGAAATTAAAATAATATGCATACTCTGATGGCGAAAGAAAAAAAAAGAAACTCAAGTACGTGGGTGAAACTGAAACCACGAAGACCACGGCCTTCCCACGTTCTCAAAATAACTGCCGCATTTTACATAAAGGGATAGAAAAATCAATCGGGGAAGGAGCTTACTAGAAAAAAAAAAAAAGAGAGGCAAGTTCGGAATTTTCTGGCTCTTAGTCTCGGACGAACGAGCCGCACCGCCCCTTTCTGTCCGTCGCCGACGACCTTGGCTCACACGAGAACAGACCGACCCTCACCGGCGAAGCCCACCTCCGCCTACGAACTCGTAAGCCCAGTCCGACGGCCAACCACCAACCCCGACGGCACCAAGCCACCTACACAAATTGCAAAACCAAGACCCGTCAGCTTCCGCCGGCAACCTGTCGAACCGAGCCTCACAAGCAAGAAAGCCCACGTCCGCGTGCCAATCTTCTTCTCTGGTTCTTGCAAAGAGAAAGCTTCATTCTGTGTAAAATAAAGAGCCTAGTAGCTACTTTTAATTTAGCCGTTTCTCTTTCCTGCATGTTAGCCGATTTCCATGGCCTCTTTCTTTGAGCCGTTGAACAGAACAGTAAAGGCAAAGAGAGAAGAGTGATACTTAATTATTTGTTAATAAGAGCATTATTAACAAATAGTTTATTATATTCACATGGATTTATTATTCATAATAATAATTGATTAAACGAAAATTTAATTATTATTATTATTATTATTATTTATATAAAAAAAAAACATGAAGCATCGCAAATCAGCAAATGGAAGACTTGAAGACCCAAAGCCCTCGGTCGTCGAGCTAATCCGACCGAGGGATTGAAGACTTGAAGATCCAAAGCCTTCGGTCGTCGAGCTAATCCGACCGAGGGGTTGAAGATTTGAAGACCCAATCTCCTCGCCGTCGAGCTAATCCGGTCGAGTCGAGCCAAAAGAGCAAATGCCCTCTTTACCTCCCGGCGCCGGGGAGGGGACGCCGGGAGGCTGTCAAAATTTCGTCAAAAAAAAAAAATTTTCTAGACTTGGACAAATCGGAGAATATTCATTTGAACATTTTAATTAATATGAAATGTTACAATTAAAATTCAAGTGGTCAATCAAATAAAATCTAAATGAGTAATAACTAATTAAAACCTAGTAAAAAAAATGATTAACTTAAATTTTAATCAAATAAAAAAAATGGAAACTGAACTAGTTAACTGTTTTAAAAAAAAAAAAAAAGATAAAACAAACAAAGCAAGATTTAAAAAAAAATTTTTGAATCATAATTTGAACTAAACTAATCAATTTCAAATTAAATTTATACTAGCCAAATTCAAAACAAATTGCTATCTATTCTAAACGTTGGCTACAAGTTATATTTTAGAGCCTACTAGCAGATAGTCTTGTTTGGTGCTCAAATTTGTCCGATACTCGATTGAATTTGAAATATAACTTCATGAAACTTTAAATTTTAACTTATATGAGAATTCGATAATTAAGGCTTAATAAAAATTAATTTAAAACCAACTTAATCAATTAAATTAATTTAAATAATTAATCAAAAAGTTTAATTTAAAAAAAAACTAAAATCTTTAAATAATTTTGAAATTTAACTCCGATTTTTAATTAAATAAACATTTAATAAATTAATGAGCAATCTAATTTAAATAATCGAGTGAATTTAAAATAACATTAAAAATACTTAAACAAATTGAAGTCAAATTGAACAAAAAAATAAATATTTAATTAAAATTCAAATCAATTTTCAACTAACTCATAAAATTGATTAATAATCAAATCAAATTTAATACAATTAATTTCAAAATATAATTAATGAAACCAAGCAATTAATCTTAATTTAAAAATAATAATAATAATAAATTAACTTAATTGATTAACATAATTAATTAATGCATTTAAAATCAAATAAAATGCTAGAAATGAAATATTTCCAATAGTTCAGTCTAGGTATAAGCTCTCTAAAAACTCTCCAACTAAACAGCTCTCCAATTGAGCAACTCTCCGAACAAACAAACTCAAACTCACTAAGTCCCTCAGTTGTAATCTAAGCTGTATCTACCTGTGGGGCTCCCTGAGCTGCTGGCTACGAGCACCTGCAAGTAAACCAAAGTCAACATTGTTTACAAATAAATTTAAATGCCAGAAAACTAGCAAAACAAAGTGCTGAAAGTAGAGTACAAACTACTGAAAGCTAGGGTAGAAAACAAGCTACTAGCAAGTAAGTGTCAAAATCACGGTCTAGTGTCAAACTAGCAAACGACTACAAACCGACAGGCAGCTTTTAAGGAAGCAATAAGTCCTACCGAACCAAAACCACAATGGGCATCTTAGCCTATAGGACTAAGCTGTAAGACCCACTATTTGGGCTACTTCTAAGCGAAGCAGTAAGACCCGTATGTTAGGGAACTTCTAAGTGAATGACTCTAAATCTAAAACTCAAAACCATACGGGCATCTTAGTCTATAGGACTAAGTTGTAAGACCCGTCATTCGGGCAACTTCTAAGGAAGCCGTAAGCCCCAAACTAAACAAACTAACGGGCAACTTCTAAGGAAGTTATAAGCCCCAACCCAAACTAAACTAAACTAAAATCCACACATTTCCACTTCAGTCTATTCGGGATCCCTGAGATGAGGCAACCCATGGCTTCTAATCAGATTCCCTGGGCACTACAATCCATGGTTGTTAGTGTTGGTAGATTGAACCGACGGTATACCCGGGACTACGGAACCATGGGATCTTGATCGGGTGTACCTTCATCTCCCCATAACTAAATTTAAAACTCTTAAACTCTGTTGCATATTCCCACATTTCTCATATGAAGCTAAGTGTATTTCGTCCTTAATCGAGAGTGCTCTTCTAATGCATTAGGAGGGGTAATTAACTATGAGGGCTTGCGCTCATAGGAAGTAGAACTCAGATCTAAATAAACCCTGACACTACTCTCAAGGAAAATCTGGTTAAATATTAAACTCAATCTACCTCCAGAAAAAAGATAAAAAGGGAATCCAAAGTTCATGAGAGCCGGGTTCGTAACCTATTTAAAAAGATTTTTTTTTCTGGAGCGATCAGATTTCTGGCGACTCCGCTGGGGAATACTTCTCTCTCCATCTCTGGATGAAATATATATATATATATATATATATATACTTTTTATAAAGTCATATTTTCTTGTGCAACAGAAGTCAGGTTGACTCTAATCCCTGCAAGTTCTATTGCATGTTGCTGAAATGTCGCCTGTTAAAAGTATGATGACTATCAAGCTCGGGGAGGGATCGCGTGTCCAATTCCCCCAGACCGTCATAGATACTGGTCGATCTGGTGCCACACTACAATTCGGAACTGTTTCCGAAGTATTCAAGTTCCTTCCTGGTGAAACTGCACCAACCAGGGAGATGATGATTGAGAATGCTGTTGCACCCAGACCTTCTATATTTTCAAGATTATCGGTTGCACCTACTGCAACCCCTCTGGCCAAAAAGGAGGTTCTTAAGCCTAGATCAAAACAAATCACTGCTAATTCTTCCGGCCGAAATATGAACAGATCTGTTGTTCACTATGAGAAGTTCAACACTAGGGCTTCTAACATCAACAACAAGGTGCTCCCATTGGCCAAAAGAAAGGCTCACGAGCCTAAGTTGAAATCTGTTGTCGTTAATACGGCCAATTTAAAGAGGAACAAAACTGAAGTTCCTATGGAAACTATTTTTGCTCCTGGGAGGCATGATGCTGAAGCCTCTTCTTCTGGTGTCAAATTGTCAAGAAAAGCCAGAAGAAAAGCCAATGCTCGACTCAGAGTAAGCGGATGGACAAATATCCCAACCTCAAATCAGGAGCCATTGCCTCAACCGGAGGCAAATATACCCATTTGCAATGGCTTTGAGCCATTGAGATGGGTGAAGCGCAACAATGCTCGAGGTGAGCTGAAGAAGTCTTTCTGGGAGACTTCTAACCAACCATTACTGCCGGAAAAGAGAGAAACAGTCTCCTCCTGTCTTCACAAGCTACTGAAGGCTGTAAAGAATAAGAATTTGATACGAAACTGGAAGAAGTTGTTGAACGAAAGTGTCGTTCCAACTTCGAGAAATTCTTGGAAGAACGAGGTTTCAAAGAAACCTTATCGAGGAAGTAATAGGGGCCTTCCTCATTTCCTTAATCCGAGAATTATGGAGCCTGGACGGCGTCTAGGATTTGAAAGAAAGCAAATGGGAAAATCTTACGGTAGTCTACACCACGAAGGCTACAGACAAAGACCCCTTCGACCATACTACAGGTCAAGTCCTGCAAAGGAACTTGTCGGTCCTAGTAACCGATATTGCCCTACACCTAGGGAAAATTATTCGAAGATCGCTGCAAAGAACCAGCGAGTTTGGGTACCAAAAGAGCCCAAACAAAAGAATATCTTGAAGGGCAATTACGAGAGCCAGGCTCGTAAAATGTTGCCGAAGAATGGTGATCAAACGTCACATTCTGATAAGAAATCTCCTGCCAAGCCTACCCTAGTTGATAAGGGAAAGGCAGTTATGTACGAAGGCAGCCCTGACTCTCCCATAATCCATTGGAGGCGTCGAAATCGGCCAGAAGAAGAATATGAAGTCGAAGATGACTGCAATGTCGATCATTAGGATGAAAAAGCTTCTCCAGATGATAAGTATGATGGGAAAATAAAAGAGGTTGAGCCTATGGACGTTGAAACCATTCGAGTGGTTAGCCATACTTCCGAGCAGCCTAACCAGAGAATGCAGACTCGCCGGAGTGCAGCTGTAAACCCCCAAAATGAAGAACAAATGCGGGGTATGCAAGAGCAAGCAATGCCTACAAATATGACACCTCCCCAAACAGAAGAGGTGGAGGAAGAGGAGGCTAGCGAAGCTGTAATGAAACTGCAACAAGAAATGCAATCTCTCCGGCAGGGAAAAGACCAGGAGATTGCTCAATTAAATGTTCGTCTGGATGAGATGAACTTTATGATGAAAGAATTGCTTGGGCAACTTGGTCTAGCGACTGCGCTTGGCAGAACACAACCTATAAACCCCCAAGAGAATGTGGGTACTTCAGGTATTCAGGCCGCTCCTCCTAATTTAGATGTGCCTAACCAAGAAGTAGAGGTACAAGAGCCAATGCTGACAGCGCTCAAAGAAGAGGAAATAGTCAGCAAAACCCAAATTGAAAATCTTATCAATCAAAAAGTGAAAGCAGTTATTGCTGCTGAAACTGCTGAAGCTTTAGTGGGTACTGGCCGCCCGTATCCCATGGAATACGACCACGTAAAATATCCTAAAGGATACATGGTACCTCAGTTCAAAACATTTTCTGGCACAGAAAATCCTAGGCAACATTTGGCCCAGTTCAAGGCTACCTGTGGTAACACCGGAGGAAATGATGCCTTGTTGCTGCGTCAATTTGTTAGCAGCCTTACAGGTACGGCTTTTGAATGGTATGTTGAGTTACCAAATGACTCGATTAAGACATTCGCCGAGCTTGAAACAATATTCGTCAAAAGGTTTGCCGGTGCCACAAAGAAGGTGACGATTGCAGATCTTGCTCTTGAAAGAAGAAAGAAGGATGAGTCCGTCACCAAATATATCACAAGGTGGAGGAACCTTAGCATGAGATGTGAGCAGCAATTGACCGAAAAATATGCTGTAGAGCTCCTTCTTGGAAATATTGACGACCATATGGCTCCTTACTTAGCAATGGCCACGATCAATACCTTTCAAGAATTATTAGATCGTGTAGCTAAGTTCGAAAGGCTACCCAAGCCTAGGGGCATCGCCTACAATTACAACAACAATCCATCTAATAAAGGCAAACAACCCAGAATTTATGATTCAAAACGGGATGAAGTAAATACTATGTTTACTTCTCCTCCTGATAAAAAAGAGAAAGGAGAAATAGCTACGCCTAAGATGACAAAACAGACGAAGGAAAAGCCGACGGTCCCTTCCTTACAGGAGAAAATCAATAAGCCATACTCTTTTAAAAGAGAATGTACGGGCAAAATCTTCCGACATGCTCTCAAGATCGGTCTATAACTACCGGAGTCTCGCCGACCAGAACAGGCCGGCATGATTAATGATCCAAATTATTGTCCATACCATCGAATCGTTAGTCACCCGATTGAAGACTGCTTTATATTTAAAGATTGGGTAGAAAGGAACTATCGGAGTGGCGAGCTTACACTGTCAGATAGTGTATTGGTTAATCCAAAGAAGGAGAAGACTAATGTCATCTCTTCCAGCTCTTATCAGGAAAATGTAGGAAAAGAACCCCAACAAGATGAAGGAGGTTGGGAAACCTACATATCGAAAAAATCCAAACAAATGATGAAGGTCCTTTTGGCCATTGAGGGCATTCGTCGAAAGAACGCTTTAGAACTAGAAGTGGATCCAAGACTCCTCCGCTTGAAGAAGTTGACTGAGGAGGATCCTACATCAACTAGAAAGAAACCCTTAAAATATTACAAGGACCAAGGGGGAAAGGCTTCTACATCTAGATCTCAAAGAAGAAAGAAGAAGAGATTATCGAAACAGAAGACCGAAATCCAGCGGTATATCGACTCTATCGATGAATACCAGCAACCTCCTAGGCGACCCATCATATTGGAAGATTACATGACAAACTTACACCTCGATTCAGAATCTGAAGAAGAGACGAGTATTCCAAGAGAAACTTGTCGAGTCATAAGCCAAAGAGGTGGAAGAAATGGGAGAGGGCGAGGTGGACCTCTCAGTCTTCAAAAGACTAATTTAAAAGTCGGTCCTAAAGAAACGTGTCGTACGGCATCGCCGTTTACGGACTCAGAGGAAAACTATGTTTTCCCGATAAGAAGAATAAGAGTAAAATAACTCTTAAAAATAAATATCCAAAACTCGGAAGTAGCTCGGATTCTGAAGAAGCTGAAGAAGTGGCAGATAAGGAAGACTCCTATGCTAAAGATGATTCATCCGAAGAAGTGACGCAAATTCAGCTGAGAAGTGGAAAACAAATTCTTCCTCCACCTCAGAAAAAGGGAAAAGAGCAGGATAAGAATATCCAGCTCAATCAAGCGGCTATGCCGCAAGATCCACCAAAGCCTAAAGAGGTCAACGCGAATGTGGATTACAATATCTTATCTCATCTTCGCAAGCTTCCTGCATTGCTGAGTATATATGATGCCCTTCTTATGTCCAAGGACCTTAGGGACACACTCATCAAGGCCTTGCAAAATCCTGAGCAGTATGAGGCGTTCTTTGCCGAGCAAACTCTGAAAGAAGCTTTATATACGCAGAATACTGCTACAGTTACTTTCTGTGATAATGATCTACTTCTAGGAACGGTAGATCATAATCGACCACTCTATGTCACTGCAGAGAGTAACAATGTGAAAATTAATAGAATTTTGATTGATCCAGGTTCCTCTGTTAATCTAATGAGCCTCAGAACGCTCAAAGGATTAGCCCTGGATGTTCAATATCTAACCAAAAGCACCGTGTTCCTACAAGGATTTAATGAACAAGGCCAAAGAACCCTGGGATCCGTAGTCTTACCTCTAAGCTTTGGAGAGTTACATACAGAGGCAAGATTCCACATAATAGATTCCAATACATCATATAAGGCACTTCTCGGAAGACCGTGGCTCCATAAGTATGGCATAGTGCCTTCAACACTTCATCAATGTATGAAGTATAATCGAGATAATGAAGAACATCGCATTGATGGTGATGAGCAACCGTTCTTGGTACACGAAGTCAAAATTTATGATGATGCCAAGTATTTTATAGCACATAAGCCAAAAGATAACGTTCTTCTAAAAATCCAGGCCGCCATGTCGGATAAAGAAAAGCCCAAAGATAAGGGAAAGACTAAAGTGAAGCAAATCAGCTCGGTGCCGCACCTCGGTAGTGATACCGAAGAGGACGATGATATCTCTACAACTTTTAAACCCTTAATCATAGGGAAAAGAAAGAATGAGCTTGCAGCTGTCCCTTTTGATTACAAAGCTAATCACGCAAATAAAGTACGGTGCTCGAGCAAACCAAGTATGGAGGAAGAAGAAGAATTCCTTTATCAGCCTAAGAGTACTGTGGAATTACAAGAGGAGGGGGATCCAGGACCCAGTTCTGTATCCCAGAAATTGAAAAATATGTCAATTTCGATGATAAGGATATCTGAAGAGCAGATATCTACAAATATCATCAAAATAGTACATATGCCGGCTGAGCATTCCAAAACACTGACGACCTCATCAAACACGAACATAGGAATATTAAAAACTTTCTATGTTCCCCCTAAGAGAGGTCTCAATGAACGTGGATCCCTTTTCTACGAATCAAAGGTGATACCGCATCATGCTGCTCATGAAATAGAGTACGAAGATGAATGGGATCACGAAGATATGTGGATAATTATTCCTCAATATCCTTCACCCATTATAAGAAAACTCATTGAGAAAAATATCTTCTTCGTACAAACGAAAAAACGGGCCCGTTATTTCAGAGAACTTTGGCATAACGAGCATGCACAAAGGCCTATTGGCAATGGTTTGTCTACAACATGGGGGCTTGGATATACTCGACAGTCATGTCTCACACGAGCAGCATCCTACCATTATCTTGAGTACCCCCAACATCCGCGTCTAACATACGAAACCTCCTACAACATAACGGATAAGGAGGAGGGACCGCCTGAACTTGAAAATCAAGCTGAAGATCTAATAGTAGATCTGAAAGAGGCTCCAAAAGAATTTGAAGAAGGTGGTCAGGCTACAGTTGATGAACTCAAAGGGATAAATTTGGGTACAGAAGAAGAGCCAAAGCCAACCTTTATTAGTGCGAATCTTTCGCACGATAAAGCAGAAGAGCTAAAAATGTTGCTTCTTGAGTATAAAGATTATTTCGCATGGAACTACACTGAAATGCCTGGTTTATCACCAGAGGTGGCAGTGCATAAGCTCTCCATCAACAACAAAGTACAGCCTATCAAACAGGCACCTAGGCGAATGCGACTTGAGATTGAAGAGCAAGTCATCACTGAAACTAAAAAGCTCATCGAAGCTGGCTTTATCCGGGAAGAAAAATATGCTGACTGGATTGCCAATATCGTCCCAGTTAAGAAGAAAAATGGCCAAATTCGTATATGTATTGATTATCGGGACCTGAATAAGGCGTGTCCAAAGGATGACTTTCCACTTCCTATTGCAGAACTTATGGTCAATAATACGTCGAACCACGATATGTTCTCATTTATGGATGGATCGTCGGGCTATAATCAGATTAAAATGGATCCAGACGATGAAAAGCATACTGCCTTTCGAACTCCTATAGGCATATACTGTTACAAGGTTATGCCATTTGGATTGAAGAATGCCGGGGCCACCTATCAAAGGACGATGACCCGCATCTTTGATGATCTTATCCATAAGCATGTGGAATGCTATGTTGATGATTTAGTTGTAAAAAGTAAAGATCAATTTGAGCATGTAGATGATCTCAAAATTGTATTTGAAAGGATTCGCAAATTTAATTTGAAAATGAATCCGCTTAAATGTGCTTTTGGTGTGTCATCCGGAAAATTTCTCGGATTTATTGTATGCCATAGAGGGATAGAAATTGATCCCGATAAAATTCAAGCGATAGTGGAAATGCCACCTCCGAAAACCCTAAGACAACTTCGTTCATTACAAGGAAGATTGGCATATATTCGGAGATTCATATCTAATCTCTCAGGTAGATGCCAACCCTTCGCACGATTGATGAAGAAAGATACTCCTTTCGTGTGGGACGATGCTTGTCAGGAGGCGTTTAATAGCATAAAGTAATATCTGATGAATCCTCCAATCCTTGCTGCTCCTATTCCGGGTAAACCCCTAATTTTGTATACAGCAGCCTTGGAGGAATCACTTGGAGCATTGCTAGCACAAGATAATATCGATGGCAAAGAAAATGCCCTTTACTACATTAGTCGTTGATTAATAGGGGCTGAATCAAAATATTTGCCAATTGAAAAATAGTGTTTAGCATTAATTTTTGCTACGCAAAAATTGCGACACTATATGTTATCTCATAAGATAACATTAATATCTAAAGTGGATCCATTAAAGTTTTTAATGACTAGACCCACTCTGACGGGTCGTCTAGCTAGATGGACCGTATTGCTAATGCAATTCGATATAACCTATATGCCACAAAAGGCTATTAAAGGACAGGCGCTAGCAGACTTTCTAGCTGCACATCCTTTATCTGAATGCTCTCCACTTAATGACGAGCTGCCAGACGAGCAGATACTCGAAGTGGAAGAGAGAATACATCTGCGAGAATGGGAGCTCTATTTTGATGGAGCTTCATCAATAAAACCAGCCCGACCGCCTAAACTCCCAATAGTTCAGGTGGGCATTGGGATTATATTCATAACGCCGCAAGGCGGTATACTGCGATACTCATATAGCTTAATAGAACCTCGCACTAACAATGAATCTGAATATGAAGCTTTAATTGCGGGTCTTGAGCTTGCTATTAATATGCAAATTCAGAAACTCCATATATATGGAGATTCTCAACTCATAATTAAGCAAATAGCAGGTGCTTTTAAAATCAATAAGCCCGAGCTAATCCCGTATCGCGAACATGCTCTGAAACTCCTAGAGCAAATCCCTGAGGTAACCCTGACAAGGGTTACACGTGGTGAAAATGGTAAAGCTGATGCGTTGGCAAAGTTAGCTAAAGAAATGACAAATTCCCAAGAGGATCCAATCATTATAACTATCCAAAACAGACATGCATTAGCTCCAGCCTCCTTACAAGACAACGAAGGAAAAGAAACACCTGAGAGCCTGTATATATCAGATGAGAATGATTAGAGGGAACCATTTCTTATCTATTTCAAAGAGGGTAGATTACCGGAGGATAAATCTACTGCCTCACAAATAGCTAAGAGAGCATTAAGATATGCTTACGTGAATGACACACTATATCGTAGATCATTTGACCAAATGTGGCTACGATGTCTAGGACCTGATGAATCCCAGAAAATCATAATTGAAGTCCATGAAGGATTGTGCGGTGCACACCAATCCGGACCCAAAATGAAAATTAAAATCAAACGTATGGGTTATTATTGGCCTAGCATGATTAAGGATTGTCTTAACTATGCTAAAAAATGCCATCAATGTCAGGTGCATTCTGATGTTATACACCGGCCACCTAACCCACTACATCCTACAGTAGCATTGTGGCCATTTGAAAGTTGGGGTACTGATATAATTGGTCCTATAGAGCCACCCTCTTCTTCAGCACATCGGTTCATCCTTGCTGCCACAGATTACTTCTCAAAATGGGCTGAAGCAATTCCCTTAAGAGAAGTTAAAGCGGACAATGTAATGAAATTTTTTCGAGATAACATTGTCTATCATTTTGGTGTACCACGCCGAATCATATCGGACAATGATACCGCCTTTAAAAGTACCAAAATTTATCGATTTATTGAACACCATAAAATAGACTGGCGTTATTCATCGATATATAACCCGAGAGCTAATGGTTTGGCCGAAGCATTTAATAAGACTTTGGTTAAATTGCTCAAGAAAATTCTCTCTAAAAATAAGAGAGAATGGCACGATAAACTAACAGAAGCCTTATGGGCATATCGCACAACCTACAAGACTGTGACACAAGCTACTCCATATTCCTTGGTCTTCGGAACAGAGGCGATACTACCTCTTGAGGTAGAATTACCGTCACTGCGTATTGCTATGCAATACAAATTGACCCAAGAAGAAAATAATCTTCTACGATTAGAAGAACTTGAAGCTCTAGATGAAACTAGGCTTCAGGCCCAACAAAATCTAGAAATTTATAAAGCACGAATGACTAGGGCTCACGATCGAATAGTCTGTCCTAGGAGCTTTAAAGAAGGAGAACTTGTACTAGTTTGCAAAAGGCCTATAATTCCCCACCGTCCCATCGGTGGTAAGTTTGACCCGGTATGGGAGGGTCCCTTCATTATCGAAAAGGTATATGAAGGAGGAGCCTATCAACTTATAGATATTTCTGGTCAAAGGCCTATGCCACCAATTAATGGCCAATATCTAAAGAAATATTACACATAACCTCCCAATTGACAAGATGTTATGATGAAAATTTCTCATGTAATACAGGAGGCAATTTTTATATATCTCCCTATAAAATAGGGAGTGATATTTAATCTCTCTTATAATAATAGGAGATGATTTATGCATATTCCTGTCACGCATGATATAAATTCATAATTCCTCCTGTAATACAGGAGGCAATTTATATATCCTCCTGAAAGGCAGGAGATAATATTTTATTTCTCCTATAACAATAGGAGATGACCCCCATATATTCATGTAATACAGGATATAAATTTACATGGCCCCTAGCAATGTAGGGGTCGCTTGACATACACTCTCTTGAAATTCAGGAGGTAATTTATATATATCTTCCTGAAAGGCAGGAGATATATTTTATACCCTCTTGCAAAGACAGGAGGTAATTTTTATAAAAATATCCCTTTATTAAATAACGTAAAGGAATCATGAAACGACATATTGACTTAATGATTTATCATTATAGTTAATTGCTAAAATTTTATGCTCACAAGCCTAAGGGTCGAGCTAAAATTCATTGGTTTAATAAACCTAAGGGCCGAACCTTCAAATCTTTTACGCTCACAAACCTAAAGGTCGAGCTAAGATCAATTCATTTACAAACCTAAGGATTAAACTTATAAGATTTTTATGCTCATAAACCTAAGGGTAGAGCTGTTAAGAAAAATAAAAGTCTAAAAATTTAATACATAATTATAAATAAATACATGCATACGTACCAGAGAGGTGGTAGGAAGGCTGTCAAAGTCTGAACTGAATACTACTGATCTGTCGTCTAACTCTGGCCAAACGATCTTGTAACATCGCTCGCTGCTCCTGTGCAAACTCCAGTCGACGGTGTGCCGAGTCGAACTCCTTAGTGGAAAAGGACAACCTATGCTCCAAATGTTCGACCTCGGCAGTTATCCAAGAAAAGTGCTCCTCAGTGTGAGCAGCTGCTGCTCTAATCTCCTGACGTCTCGCCAGAAGAACTCTCGCCCTCAGTCTCAAAACTATGAGCTCAACTTCTATGCTCTGGAGCACGGTCTGCTCCCCAGAAATGTCATGCTGACAATGGTGCAAAGCCAGTAATCCAAAATCTAGATCAAGGCGATCTCTCCTCATTCTGTCCCAAGTAGCTCTAGCCTCAGCCTCTAAGTCAGCTAGAATCATGTGAGACAACTGCTGAGAAGTGTAGTGCAGCTGAAACATCCCAAACTCAACAGTGCGGCAGGAAAGCTCCCACCTCTGCAAGAGGCTATCTCGAAGGCCGCAGGAGGCAGCAAAGTCCAAAAGTAAGCAGGCCTCAGTATGAAAGCTGTACAAGTCTGCTAAAGCATCGAGGTCCACTCGCTGTAGTAAAGCTCGTAGTGCAGTAACAGCATACTGCACTCCCCTCGACCATTGCCAACTGAAAGAACGGCGGGCCCGAAACACTGATCTTGACACAAAACATGAAAGCTCCAAACCTAGAACATGAAAGGGGATGAGCTATCATTAAGAATATATACATTAGTATATATAATGTAATAAGAAATACTAATAAAAATAAAATAATACCCGAAAGGTGGAAGGCCTCTGCAAAAGCTACAGATCGGTGATCACCTAGGTGTGAAGTAACACCTGGTGAAGATCCCTCTGAAGAATAGCTTGGGACCACCTGAGTCGAGGAAGGGCAGGTGAGCAGCTCCGTCGCGGTGTCATCAACATCACTCTCCAGAAGTAGCTGAGTAGAGTCACTGTGAGTAAGCTGAACATCGGGTGAAAGTCCTCCTGATGAGTCACCGACAATCACCCAAGTGGAATCTGAAAGAGCAGGAGACAAAACAACCAACTCTGCAAGAAGCCCGCTAGGATCACCGGCAGTGTGATCCATAGAAGTTGCTGGTCGGTCACCTATAAATATATATGGAAGGGGGGTGAAAAGAGAGAAAATAACAAATAAATGCTACTGAATAAAATAGGCATATAAGAAACATTTACCTTTAACATCACCAGAGGCAGTGGTAGCAGCAGGTAGAAACTCAGTGCCTGAGTGGTCTTCTACATCCAGGTCACCCGATGAAGGGTGATGTGAAGAGCTACCTATACCGAGTGCCTGACTCAAACTGGTGTAACGTGCTGGTGGAACAGGTGTAAATCTGTCAGGCTGTAACTCAGGAGAAAGCCTGCCACCTGAGTGAAATAAAGCCAAGCAAAGGAAATATGTTAAAATATGATATTCAAATTTAATATATAACACTCAAATGAAATAAATATATAACTTATCTGCTCGTACGAAGTCCTGCTCCTGGGTCGACCCCGCTTGAGAGAAGGAGAAGTCGGCCTATGCCCATGTGAGGGGACTGCAAACATTACAATTCCATTATATATATGTGTGTATGAGAGGATATAAATATAATAAATAAAATAATAATAATACTAATAGACGTACCAGGGCAGTCATGCCTATCAGTAGGCTCGGGGCTCCTCTTCCGCCTTCTATCTGGAGCTCTATAAGACTCTGTGTGTGCGGGGGCGTAATCCCTCAGCCCTGACGAATGCCTCAGTCGTCCAGTGCCCCTGATCCTCCTACTATATCTATGGATGCCTAACTCAAAGAAGGAGGAAAATGTATGGCGGATCCAAGATAGCCGTAGGTGTGAAATCCCTGTAGTGGAATCTGCATGTGCTATCAAGAAATGGGACCCTGTCCCAAGTCGAAGAAGGAGAGCCCAAGTCATGGCCGCCACCTCGAGGCGACTGGAAGATGGAAGAGAGCTGAAGTGTCGAACATCTGGTACTCCAGGAAGAACTGGAAGTCCGTCTAAAGGTGTAGCCTGTACAAACCCAAACTGTCGTGCTGCCCTGTTGGGATTATACCCCTCCAAAAATACAGTATCATTTCGTCTGTAGCAAAGCCAGCCTGGTCTCATACTGATAAAATATGAAGCAATGGACGAGTAGCCCCCTCGAGAAAGTAGAGTAGGTCCTCTCCTATCAGTCTGAGTATCGGCAAGTGAGACTCCAAAGCTCTGAGGCGGTAAATCCCCAATAGGGGATCTATACACCAATCTGAAACGGTCAGCTACATGCAGAGGCGAGAACATGAATAATCTAATCTGGGCCCTGTCAGTGGCTGAAGTAGCCCTGGCTAGCTGAAGTAGAGTAGGGAAGAAATGATCTCTATAGTGATCTGGAGGCTCTGCGCAGCTGAAAGCACCTGCAACGTGCATATGAACCCATCCGTGGATATAATGCCACGGCACCTCAATAGTATGCTGACGTCGACCGTAGGAGGCTGTAATCTGACCCAATCCTCTGTAGATCCGTGCTAGTACTGCTGGAACTAATGAAACCCGTCTTCCAGTGGCAATCACACTAGCCATCAAAAGGGTACTAGGGCGGAGAACTCTACTCTGGTCTGGAAGGACAAAGTAACATAGCCATGTGGCTATAAAAGCTACCAAAGAAGTCTCCTCTGAAATCCCCTTAGCGGTAACTGGCCGAACTCCTTCTACTAAACCAGACTCAAAAAACTCAGCTGAAGACTGCTCGTTATACTGAAGATCCATGCCAAAGGGATCATGAGGCTGAGCAACCAATAATACATAAGCCTCTGGGATCAACAAACTCTTAGTCCAAGTATCCAAGGGAACTGCAGCCCCACGGCAGCGACCTCTCTGTCTCCGAAGGCGACAGTAATGGTCCAAACTCTGGTAAAGACCATCTGAGTAAACAAACTCCCCCTGCCTCGAGTGACCAGCTGACCGACGCCTGAATAAGTCATAATCTGGAGGAATGCACTCCTCGTAAGGAATGCCTAAAGTAGGCAGGCCGGAAATCAGCTGCAAATCCTAAAGGGTAATCGTCATCTCGTTTGGCCCAATCCAGCAAGTGTTTGTGAGGCTATCCCAGTGCTCCACTAGTGCTTGGAGCCAGGAGTACGAAAGTCGACTATAATCAAACAATGAGGCATAAATGGCTTTGTAAACGCCTGCCTGTTGAAGTACCCTCCGGTGAGCTCTCAGGACGTATCGAGCCCAACAAATATAGCCCTGTAGCATACTAAAAGGCATCCCAAATATCGAATCATACTGCTGCTCTTCAATCTCATGACGAGATAAGCTGTAACTCAAAAGTCTGATGGTATCTGTCTGCTCTGCAAGATCTGCACGTCCTGAGCTCCATAACTAAGGCCCTC
This sequence comes from Dendrobium chrysotoxum, assembly GCA_019925795.1. Taxonomy (NCBI): domain Eukaryota; kingdom Viridiplantae; phylum Streptophyta; class Magnoliopsida; order Asparagales; family Orchidaceae; genus Dendrobium; species Dendrobium chrysotoxum. The sequence continues at coordinate 90,272,018 of CM034313.1, forward strand.
AACTATCCGAGCTAGAGAGCTGCCCTCACCGTGACGAAGCCTAAGGATGATCACCCAATCTGTAGGATCATGTCCTGTGGGAAGCTCAGACTCAAAGGCAGGTAGCCGAGGGGAGCGGACAAATATCCTGGCATATATCTCTCTCTCCATTAGCATCTCCTGATGCCATGACAATCGGTCTCGAATAGAGGCGGAATGGGAAGGATCGAATTTATCAATCTCCTGCCAAATACGGTCCTCAGAAGGCTCTGTATTAGGCATCGAGCGAGGTCTGACCCAATTGAAATCCATAACCTGAGGAAAGAAGAAAATGGATATATGCCATAATATAAGAAAAAAATAAAAAAATGTGGCAACGAATTTATCGTGTGAAAACACCTAATAAATTCGTTGGGAGGCAATTTGTTTGAATAAATGAATAAAATATATGTAGCAAATCATATATTAGTAAATAAAATATACCACAGAATAGCAGTTATTGGCTACGTTATTCAGTTACACATATTCATCATGGCTAGATGGCAAATTAGCATCTTATGGCGAGAAAGTAATTTTTACTATCAAATGAAATAATCGAAAATTAGCATTGTTGGTGAGCAATGCACATGAAATAGACTGTTATAGAATTCCTACAATTCCTTCAGGACACTCTTATAATGTTCTCTATGAAAATAAAGGGAGCACCAGAAGTTTGTTTATTGCTAAAGAAACCAATGTGTGACAAATTGATTCTGATTTACATGGTTGAGTTTTATCAAGATACTCTTATGGATCTCTTCCTAGCAAAGAATGCTAAGTAAAAAAAAATGGAGACCTGAAAATTCTTGGATTGCTAAATTTTGATAAGAAGCTTAAACACTCATCTATTGCTTAGTTGGAAGTTAATCCATTCACTGATGAGATGTTTTCAATTGCTTATGTACATGTGCTGCCATATATTATTTTTATTGCGTCATTACCAAGGATGATGTTATACACAATTCTGTGTCAATAACAATTCTAGAACTTATTATGATGCATGATTTTATTATCACCAATAATTCAATAATTTTTATGAACATACCTTTGTGTTGCCGGTCAAAGGAAATGGTAAAAAGAAGGTTGATATTTATGTATTTTGGAGCTTGCAAAGAGGATGGGAATTAATACGCATCCATGATATGCTAAATATGAGCAATTAATTAGATGATTTGATTTCCCCAAATTATTTCATAATGAATATTGCCAAAAATACCTGATTTTATTTCTAACAAAGTTACAGTTAACTTGCAAAACTAAAGAAACAAAAAAATTTTGAGGCATATGGAATTTATATAATACCAAGTTCTGAAGCCTTATTGCCAGGATAAAATGCTGGTGGAAATTAAAATAATATGCATACTCTGATGGCGAAAGAAAAAAAAAGAAACTCAAGTACGTGGGTGAAACTGAAACCACGAAGACCACGGCCTTCCCACGTTCTCAAAATAACTGCCGCATTTTACATAAAGGGATAGAAAAATCAATCGGGGAAGGAGCTTACTAGAAAAAAAAAAAAAGAGAGGCAAGTTCGGAATTTTCTGGCTCTTAGTCTCGGACGAACGAGCCGCACCGCCCCTTTCTGTCCGTCGCCGACGACCTTGGCTCACACGAGAACAGACCGACCCTCACCGGCGAAGCCCACCTCCGCCTACGAACTCGTAAGCCCAGTCCGACGGCCAACCACCAACCCCGACGGCACCAAGCCACCTACACAAATTGCAAAACCAAGACCCGTCAGCTTCCGCCGGCAACCTGTCGAACCGAGCCTCACAAGCAAGAAAGCCCACGTCCGCGTGCCAATCTTCTTCTCTGGTTCTTGCAAAGAGAAAGCTTCATTCTGTGTAAAATAAAGAGCCTAGTAGCTACTTTTAATTTAGCCGTTTCTCTTTCCTGCATGTTAGCCGATTTCCATGGCCTCTTTCTTTGAGCCGTTGAACAGAACAGTAAAGGCAAAGAGAGAAGAGTGATACTTAATTATTTGTTAATAAGAGCATTATTAACAAATAGTTTATTATATTCACATGGATTTATTATTCATAATAATAATTGATTAAACGAAAATTTAATTATTATTATTATTATTATTATTTATATAAAAAAAAAACATGAAGCATCGCAAATCAGCAAATGGAAGACTTGAAGACCCAAAGCCCTCGGTCGTCGAGCTAATCCGACCGAGGGATTGAAGACTTGAAGATCCAAAGCCTTCGGTCGTCGAGCTAATCCGACCGAGGGGTTGAAGATTTGAAGACCCAATCTCCTCGCCGTCGAGCTAATCCGGCTGAGTCGAGCCAAAAGGGCAAATGCCCTCTTTACCTCCCGGCGCCGGGGAGGGGACGCCGGAAGGCTGTCGAAATTTCGTCAAAAAAAAAAAAATTCTAGACTTGGACAAATCGGAGAATATTCATTTGAACATTTTAATTAATATGAAATGTTACAATTAAAATTCAAGTGGTCAATCAAATAAAATCTAAATGAGTAATAACTAATTAAAACCTAGTAAAAAAAATGATTAACTTAAATTTTAATCAAATAAAAAAAATGGAAACTGAACTAGTTAACTGTTTAAAAAAAAAAAAAGATAAAACAAACAAAGCAAGATTTAAAAAAAATTTTTGAATCATAATTTGAACTAAACTAATCAATTTCAAATTAAATTTATACTAGCCAAATTCAAAACAAATTGCTATCTATTCTAAACGTTGGCTACAAGTTATATTTTAGAGCCTACTAGCAGATAGTCTTGTTTGGTGCTCAAATTTGTCCGATACTCGATTGAATTTGAAATATAACTTCATGAAACTTTAAATTTTAACTAATATGAGAATTCGATAATTAAGGCTTAATAAAAATTAATTTAAAACCAACTTAATCAATTAAATTAATTTAAATAATTAGTCAAAAAGTTTAATTTAAAAAAAAACTAAAATCTTTAAATAATTTTGAAATTTAACTCCGATTTTTAATTAAATAAACATTTAATAAATTAATGAGCAATCTAATTTAAATAATCGAGTGAATTTAAAATAACATTAAAAATGCTTAAACAAATTGAAGTCAAATTGAACAAAAAAATAAATATTTAATTAAAATTCAAATCAATTTTCAACTAACTCATAAAATTGATTAATAATCAAATCAAATTTAATACAATTAATTTCAAAATATAATTAATGAAACCAAGCAATTAATCTTAATTTAAAAATAATAATAATAATAAATTAACTTAATTGATTAACATAATTAATTAATGCATTTAAAATCAAATAAAATGCTAGAAATGAAATATTTCCAATAGTTCAGTCTAGGTATAAGCTCTCTAAAAACTCTCCAACTAAACAGCTCTCCAATTGAGCAACTCTCCGAACAAACAAACTCAAACTCACTAAGTCCCTCAGTTGTAATCTAAGCTGTATCTACCTGTGGGGCTCCCTGAGCTGCTGGCTACGAGCACCTGCAAGTAAACCAAAGTCAGCATTGTTTACAAATAAATTTAAATGCCAGAAAACTAGCAAAACAAAGTGCTGAAAGTAGAGTACAAACTACTGAAAGCTAGGGTAGAAAACAAGCTACTAGCAAGTAAGTGTCAAAATCACGGTCTAGTGTCAAACTAGCAAACGACTACAAACCGACAGGCAGCTTTTAAGGAAGCAATAAGTCCTACCGAACCAAAACCACAATGGGCATCTTAGCTTATAGGACTAAGCTGTAAGACCCACTATTTGGGCTACTTCTAAGCGAAGCAGTAAGACCCGTATGTTAGGGAACTTCTAAGTGAACGACTCTAAATCTAAAACTCAAAACCATACGGGCATCTTAGTCTATAGGACTAAGTTGTAAGACCCGTCATTCGGGCAACTTCTAAGGAAGCCGTAAGCCCCAAACTAAACAAACTAACGGGCAACTTCTAAGGAAGTTATAAGCCCCAACCCAAACTAAACTAAACTAAAATCCACACATTTCCACTTCAGTCTATTCGGGATCCCTGAGATGAGGCAACCCATGGCTGCTAATCAGATTCCCTGGGCACTACAATCCATGGTTGTTAGTGTTGGTAGATTGAACCGACGGTATACCCGGGACTACGGAACCATGGGATCTTGATCGGGTGTACCTTCATCTCCCCATAACTAAATTTAAAACTCTAAAACTCTGTTGCATATTCCCACATTTCTCATATGAAGCTAAGTGTATTTCGTCCTTAATCGAGAGTGCTCTTCTAATGCGTTAGGAGGGGTAATTAACTATGAGGGCTTGCGCTCATAGGAAGTAGAACTCAGATCTAAATAAACCCTGACACTACTCTCAGGAAAAATCTGGTTAAATATTAAACTCAATCTACCTCCAGAAAAAAGATAAAAAGGGAATCCAAAGTTCATGAGAGCCGGGTTCGTAACCTATTTAAAAAGATTTTTTTTTCTGGAGCGATCACTTACTAAGAGGTCTTCAATTTAAAACTTGCCTATATCCTGTGGAAGTTTACCATTTAAGTGGCAAAATGTCCTCAGAGCAACAAAGAATTCTTACAAAAGCAAACTCTCTCCAATAATGATGCACATAACACATACAAAATCTATATTTTAAATGGATCAAATATTAAATATTATTATTTTTTAAGTATGATTATAATAATATTTTTAAGCTCATTTTTTATATTAGTTATGTTTTTAAAGAATAGTGATATTTAATTGATGGAGTAATTAAAGATTTGTTCGGGATCATTTTTATCTTTTATGTTTATAAAATATGTTATTTATAATATTTTTATTTTATTTTTAAATAAATCATATTATTTTTAAAAATATTCAAAATAATTTTAAAGTATTTTGAATACTTATAAATAACTTTTTTTTGGGACGAGGAAGTACTGACCTTAGGCCAGTATAAATCCCAGTCGACCTAGCATGCAACCCACGCCGATTTACACGGGCCAACACTTAAGGCTTTCGCTGCTTGCCAAGGGATTCAAACCAGAAACCTGAACTTTACCTAGCCGGCTCTTCACCACCCGGACAAACAGCGGTGGGTACTTTTAAATAACTATTGTCTGCCCCAACCATTAGCTATCGTTGTTATTGTCGCCAGGGGCCACAGTAATCATTGCAGCTGTCAACCAACACCACTATGGCACTCTCACATAAATAAAATAAATAATATATTCTAAGATATTAAATATATCTTTTTTCTTCAAGTAAAAAAATAAAATTAAAAAAGAAAAAAAAATTCCGAACAGCCTCTCAAATTTTTACATACATTATTTTAAAAATATAGTTAAATAATCATTTTAATTATAATTTTTAATCACATCATTAGTACTCACATTTCTTATCAAAATTGATGAAACAGTGTAACAAAAATATAATTTTGCTAACACCTTTAAAAAATTTCTATTACTCAATTTTTTTTTTCATTATGGTTAATAATATAATATTTAGTTATACTTTTTTTTTTAATATTCCTCAATCATAAAATTCCTAATATTCATGCTCATAAGAAGCAAAGTCAGTAGGATGCATGTAGCAATTAGAAAAATAAATTAAAATAAAAAGCATTTATCAAACCACCACCAGACCATCAAAGGACGTCGAAGTGCCACCGGAGTGCCCCTGACGCTGAAGTGCCATTGCCAGACCACCGCTTGACACCGGAGTGCTGCCGGACCACCACCTGACGTTAGAGTGACGCTGGACTTTTGCGAAACTTTCAGTTAACATTTGTAATCTAGTCGTCTTCAATGATGAGTCAGATCATTGTACTTTACTCAAATTCTAGTGGAATCATTTTCAACTGAGCTAGGCCCCGTGGGTTTTCCCTCTCTCGATTTTTCCACGTAAAAAATATTGTGTTCTCTGTATGTGAGCTGGATATTCGTGCAACGCTAAGACGTAGAATTATAATTTTATTGCCGAGTATATTCTAGCCCGCAACAATAATAAAGTATAATATATTCTCTTAACACATATATATTTTTTAATATGTCATTTGATTACATTTGTAAGACATACATTTTTTATCTTATGGGAAATAATAACTTTGAGTGTCTTATTTTGTATCTTTTATATAAATGGCCTATTAGAGCTTTTATTCTGTTTGGACACCGGACGGTTCTCCCGTCCGGTACAGAGAGCTCGGTACCGCTCGGTACCCGATCGCGGTACATTTTTTTTGGTCACGTCCGGGCGCATCCGGATTCCGGAGAGAATAATAAATCCTATTGAGTAATAGTCATGCTCTTTATTGGGATCATGATAAATGAAATATTTTAGTTCATAGTCAACTCAAGAAATTGGGTGGGGAGAGAAAGTGATTATAATATAAATTTGTTAATCTTACCTCATTCCTTCATTCAAGCTCTAATGCCTCAAAATGGAGACTATTTGTAGAAATATAATACTATAAGGCCTCAAAAACTATCTATTGACCTCTAGTACTTATAAAAAACATATGAATTAAATGACTCACAAAAACTTATTTTAATCTTAATCTTATACTAAATTACACATTGCATTTATTGAAACTACAATGTACTTATAAAACTTGCAAATTTATTTGATACAACGTAAAAATGACGCATTATCTTTATTAAGAAAATCTAAGACAACTCTTGTGTTTCATCGAAGCTGCTCGAATTATTAGATTTATGAGTTGAAAGAACTCAAATCACTTGAGATTTTAGTTGAACAATAAAAAAAAGTGTTTGGCATCATTTTTCCATGTTCTATGGGCTCTCTATCTAGTGTGAAATTATTACGTGCAGTCAATGGACGTTGTTTGGAGGTCAATCAGGATGCACCACATCACAAATTTACTGTGTATCATTACTATGTACCGTTATGTATCGGATGATGTAGCGTGCCCTAATTGGCCTCCGAATGATTTGGTGACCGTACGTAATAATTTATCATATCTAATGGGATTATCCTTGAAGGTTAATGAAGTATATATTTATTCAATATTTCATAACTTGAGTTCATTGCTAACCTTAATTTAATTGTAGGTGTTAGAACCAACATTATTGATGGGTGGCACAAGAGCTTTACTATCAAGAATATATCAAGCTGTGAAGAAAAATAAAAGAGAAAGAAAAAAAAATCTAGAGAGAGAAGATAAAAGAAAAGTATAAGGCTTAAACAAATAATTAAATGTCTTATGCTTAACATTTGATTCCTATTTATAAATTTAGGTTGATGCATAATGCTATATGAAATATTATATTAAAAAAAGTAAAATTACATAATTTATATAACAAAAGAAAAGTATAAAGCTTAAGGGGTTATTTAGTTGGCTAAAAAAAGAATGCAGTGTAAAAGGAATACTCTAGTTGTTTGGATGAGTTTAAAATAAATTTAGATGAATGATTTTTTTTATTTGGTTTGAAGTAAAATGAATGTAATGTAAAATTTAAAAATGACGGCCGTTGTTCTGCGGCAGCGGTAGTGGTTGGCGGGCGTAGTTGCCGGCTGGTGGTAGCGCTGGCCGCCGAGGGATGCGGTGGTCAGCGGTTGTGGCTTGAGGCGGGTCGAGGCGGCAGACAATGGTGGCCGCAGCGGTCAGCAGCCGTCAAGTGAGCTTGCTTGCGGTGTAAAGCATTCTCGCTAAAAAATGGGTGAGTTTGATTTGCCTAAAAAATGAATTAGAATGATTTACACTACGTTTACTTTAATTATTTTGAATTTCTTTTTCATCAAATCAAACATCAAAATTGTTAAAATTTTTATATTTTAAATACTTTACACCCTAAAGTATTTCAACCAAACAGCCCATAAACAAATGACTCAATGTCTCATGCTTACCATTTGATTCCTATTGATAAACTTAATTAGCATATAATTGAAAAGTACATATTGATTTCAATGTAAAGAGCTACTCTGTGAGAAGTCATTAGTTGACTTCACCATAATTTGTCGAGCACTAGTGAGTACCAATAATAATAATATTAAGGTTTTATTTGAGATAATATTTTTATCATTTTTTAAAGTAGCTTTCTAGTACAAAATATTTTTATCTAATAAATTTTTGTACTAAAAATTTACTTTAAAAAATAATAAAAAAGCTATCCTAAATGAAGCCCAAATTTTTTATCTCATTACTTGGGCGGCTAACTAAATTTTTTTCTCCATGATGTTCTATTAACAACCAAATTCAAATTTAAATATAATAAAGAATATAATATATGTTGATAACTTGATATGGTAACTTAATTAATGATAATTTATTATTTTGCATATCGAGTTAAAGTGTTCTTGCGGAGCACAGAGATGGACATAAACCGATGCTTCGTACTGCACAGTGGACGCCACGAGTACAGGAGAACAGAGGTTAACGCGCTCCGCAAGGACAGCGGACCGTGGTGGCTTTAGCAAGATTACTGTTGTACTTTAGTTTTGGCCCGACGAAAACGAGTTGGCGTGAAAGGCAAGTCGAGCGTTAAAAAAACCTCCCCTGGCCATTGGTTTTCTCCAGAAAAGGGGGGCGGTGTTCGACTTCCCGACCACTGGCAGTTATTCCCCACCAGAAGAGAGAAGGAAAGAGGAATCGAGACCCAGACGGAGAGAGAGAGAGAGGGAGCTAGGAAGAGCTCGCACAGAGAGAGAGAGGGAGAGGGCTGGGAGAAGACGGTGGCGTTTAGAGGGAGGATGGAGAGGAGGAGGGCGATGACGTGGCCGAGGGTGGGGAAATCGGCGCAGGCGGTGGTGGCGCATGGGATGCTGTTCTGCTTTACGCTCTTCCTCGCTCTCGAGATAGACGGCCGTATCCGTTACTCATGGTGGTCGGTTCCGCTTCTGCTATTTCATCGCTGTAATTCAATTGAATTTGTGGGAATGCTATGATTAGGTTCTTAATTTTCTTAGGGGACGCGATTTTGCGGACGGAATTGGTTTCTTTGCCGTCGGTTAGGGTTATTGGGCGTGGTGTGGGGATGATTGGGATTTTCTTGTCGGTATTTGTGGAGGTCTGTTGCGATGGGTGATTTGGTCGAGCGTTATTTGGGGCGCGAGTTTTGATAATCTCGATTTTTCCGTTTATCAACCTTGGTTTAGCTTGTTGAAATCCCTTTCTTTTGTTACATGAGTGTTTAATTCTATGACAACTTCTTTAGTTTTTATGTGTTGTGTTTATGAAAGACCTTTGACTCATTAAATCTCAGCATTCTAACTTTTGGCCTAATTTCACTCTACGAAAGGCCTGATTCGGCTAAGAATTCTCATGTTGCTGAACATCAATATTACATTTGTTATCTTGTTGGGCTGATTCAAGATTTTGCTTCGAGGATCATTGCTTTCTATTTCCCTGAGATGGCACGTTTGAAAACTGAATCTTTTTAGTTTTTACACAAAAAATTGTTGGGTACCTCTTACATCTTCAACAAGGCCAAAATCCTTTTCAGGTAGCTTATAGGCTGTTATGAAGTTTGCTGCATTTGAAAGAGTGAGTTAGTATGCCTGTAAATTTTAGTGATGGTGGTTTAGTATAGTACTCCATTATGCCATTTTATCATGCATCATATGTTGCAGCAAAATCAACTAATTGGTTCAGAAAAAAATAATTTCTCATAAGCCAAATATAAGTAGTTGAAGCAAGATATGAAGGAGTTGAAGGTTTTTTTTTCACATCTTTTTGTGCCTATTATCAATTTCGGTTGAATTTTCATGTGTTTATTTTAATTTTTAAATTAGTTTGGATTTTAATAAGAATAAGGATTGTTTCTAAATTATGATCCTCTAAATCCACCCAAGTATCAAGTCATTTTCATCATATATGTGGACTAACAACATATTGAAGCAATTACTGATATGACTTGTCAATAATTAGAGCTCTCAAAAAATTATCTCTTAAGAATACAGCAACATTAATACTTTTAGGAGTCCATCAATCCTCTCAAGGGTCTAGAAAACCTTTAGAGTCTCAAATACCTCTCGCGCAACAATTCTATGTTGTAACTCCTCTTGGGAAGACTCAAAACATTTTTTTTATGGTATTCAGGATATTGAAAGTTTAAAAGATAATGCATAAAAAGAAAACTTTTGCACAACAATTTAAAGACCAAATACATTTATTACATTAAGTTGCGATCATCTGATCCCCAATGTTAAGCGATGATTATCAAGTCCCAATTTTAGGAAGTTTTCATCATGCCCTAATATCATGTAACAATTAACACCTTCCACTGATAACATTTAATGAACCATTTGCTTGCCTTCTAGGGACTACTCGGGTATAAAGATCATAGCTAAATCTCTTGGAAGGGGATCAGTTTTGACAATATTGGAACTCTTAAATCATTCAACATTCCTAAATGCGCATTATTGATGCTCTCACATTCTTTGAAAAGAATAAATTATGTAGCATACAATATCTACTGAAATTTTCTAGATATAACGAATGGCTTTCTCATTTCATGATATAGTAGACGGAAGTCATTCAAGCAAGTTACTATAAATTCTTTGTTCATAATTTTTTGTGGTCTAAAAATTTTCATCTACATATATAGTAGCTCAGCAAAACCTTTTTCCAAATTCTTTATTACAGAACTCTCATGCTAACACTCTCTTATCGTTCTAAGGGTAAATGAGATTTTGTTGTTTATAGTTTCTTTTAGGCTTTAGTTTTTCTGTAAATACTTAAATAGGGCTTCATGTATTGGGATTTCAATTAATTATTATAATTGAAATTTTTAGTTCTTGTATGGGATGTCTTTTTCTTATAGATTCTTTAGGCACATAAGGATTCAACAACAATAACTCGAGAAATCGCTACTTGATTTTTTGTACTATTTTATCTCTATTTTTTTTACATTCTTTGTAGTTGTGTTGCATGCTCTGCATCAATTTGGTATTAGAGCTAGGTTCTCCTTGCTTTCCTTCATCTTTGTTGTCTCTCTCTCTCTCTCCCCCTCCTTATTGACGTCATCGTCAAAGTCTTTTGCTCTTGATTCCACTCCTTTTGCTTGACTTAGTTTGTGATCGCCAACCATGAAGAAGATTTAAAGGATCTTTTGGAAAATGATTTGACTCTTGCTCAATCCAATCTCTTTATTTTCTTTGCTTCTTTTGTTAACTTCTTGTTGCAATTTAGCTCCACAATTGCACTAATTTTCCTCTTATACTTCTGTAAGGGCATACGTCTGTGCTTCCCACTGCAAATCGCAAATTGCTTGTTTGACCGCTCAACTCTTCTTCTGCTTCTCACCCCTACCAATTGAAGTCACCAGTAGTGTCATTCTAGCAATCCCTCTTTTGCTATGTAATCCCAGACTCAAGTCGCAAATTTCTGCAAACCACAAATTGCCTCAGCTTTCTTGCTAACCCTCGCCCTTCAAGCATAATCCTTGCTCAGGCCTCTTGCTTTCCACTTGCTTGTGTTCTCTGTACTTTCTAGTCATTAGCCTTGGATTCTTCGTTTTTTGGCTTCTTGTATTGTCTCCACCATCAAATATCTTCAGAGAGATTGAGATGCTATTTACAAATGGTCATTTGTCAACCACGATCGTCAACATCAAAATGAACAGTGTTCTTCTTCTGTGCCACTTCTTTTAAATATTGCAGCTACACTTTCAATCTGCTTAACTTCTTTTTGAGAACACAGCATCAAGATTGAAATTTTTCATACTTTGACAAGGTATTGTTGTTGCTAAAAGTTGAATTCTTTTGTTTTGTTAATTGACAAATCTAATGGCATGCATGGTACTTTGCTCTATGAACTCTACTATTCAATTAATCTGATTTCTCTTTACGTTTGTGGATATTTATTATTCTAAATGTAAAAGAATATTGAATTATATGTGATTGATATATGAACTTGTTGAGTTTGATTGAAAATTTTTTATCCTAATTTGTGTTGATTTGATTTCTTTATATTGTAATTTATTTATGTAATTGAAGTTCGAAATGAAGAATTAATTATGCATTGCATGTAGACTTGTCCTGTTAGTTAAATTACATATGTTAGTTGTGCTTACTACACCATGAAATCTGATAGTAAGAGGTGATCATGGAAGCTTGATTAGACATGTTGAACAATGTGGGTCTCCGAAAGGATTCTACTTGTGGGGAACAGAATGTGAAGGGTACAACCACACTGTCCCGTAGGACAAAATGATCGTAGACCTTCGCATTCTACACAAATAGACGATGGGAGGGCAGATGAGATTACACATATGATTGGCCATGGAAGATAGAGGCTTTCGCCCACATACTTCGATGGATAATAATATGCATAACCCAAAAGTCACGAGATTTCCCCCACTCGATACATCAGCTCGGATGGGGTTTATTTGATGTGGGGATCGGTCTCCCACGGGCGCAAGCCCCCATGGTTAATCACATCTTAGACCTTAGCCTAAGAAAACTCTCGATTAAGGATACTACATTATTCTCTCAAATGGATTTGGCACATAGGCAATCTTCTAAGATCTTCCTAATCAAGGGGAAAAGATAGGCTCAACTCGGTTACTTCAACATACACGGATCACATAAGCACTCGGCCGGTCAAACTGAAGGAAACTGGAAAAAAAGAAATCACTTCATACCGCATGCGTGAGAGAAAGATAGAAGTGACGCCATCCATGTGACGCGGATAGGTAGGGTTTATAGCCCCAGAAGGAGGAGGAGCTTACCCACCGATGAGGCATACTACGAGACACCCAGTGTAGTAGCCTTGAATCCTAAATCTAAGGTGGGCTTAGTGTTCCATACAACACTAAGGCCCGTGTCCTAACTAATGCATCCTGGACTTATATCCTGCCTGAAAAAGGAAAGCCAGCTAAACCACCTAATCGTATAAAATCCATGCTGTCCGGTCTTTATGAAAGATGGGTGGATGGTTGAGTTTTTGGAAGTTGAGGTCGACATCTAGAGAGATTTCCTAAGTGACCCCGAATTTATGTATGGTACTATGCTCCTAAGACTAATGCAATTAAATCTTAATTTTAATTAGTTACTAATGCAATGCGTGCTGATTAAATACCCAAATCAGAGATGTATGAAATTTTAAAAAGGCTTATAAAAATAAATTTTTAGAAAGACTAGGCTTCCCCAGGTTCAGAACCTCATCCTCATAGGTCGGATTATCTGAACTCTACCCTCAGGCGGGGAAGTGTCTAAACAAGGAAAGAAGATGCATTGATATGCATGCGACCCCGGACGACTCCGGCTATTCCCTAAATCGTTATCTTTCTATGTTATTTAATTCCTAAAATTTTAGTTTTAATTACGAGTAGAAGAATTTTGTCCCTAAAGAGCCTAGCGAATCAGGCACATGCACATGCAAGAAAGAAAACCTATGAAAATCATGCCATTTCTACTGCGCAAACAAGTAAGTAAATCATCACATCAGAAATCACAAAAGAGAGTGTCCAAAGTCCATGGCAAGTGCCATACAATATACATCCCAGAGTACAGAAAAGTAGTGGTGGCCAGGCTCCACCGACAACAACCTGGATTCTAATCCTATAGAACGACGCAAGTTTTAAAATGAGGCATTTTTAGTCTTCATCTTCATCTTCTGGTCCTTCTGTGGATCGCCTTCTCTTAGTCTCCTCGTAGTACACCGCCAGTAGGATATCCAAATGAAAAGAAATTCCCTGTGAGGGGACTTTCTTTTCCCTTTGGATCCCTAATCTTTCATAAAATGCCCCATTTTACAAACTTTCACAACTCGATACAATGAATACATTACATCAGAATTATAAAAGAAAAATCTAGACTCTCCCGCAGGGTTATCCTAAACAATCAAAATCAATCATCCCACGCAGTTATATATGAAAATAAAAAGAAAATACTCAAACCAGCCACACTTGGCCATGCTCTTATTTATTTGGGGGCTAAGTAGCTAAAGCACCTGTAGTAGTTATTTATGATTTATTTATTTTTAGCCCCCTTTTAGCGCTGTGTGAGCATGGCCACCTGCAGAAAACGTCGTCAGTATCAAAATCGTCCCTAACCTATGGGTAATCTATCGCCCATCACATCACAGAGACAATGCAGTAAATAAAGCCACCATCACAGAAATCAACACAGAAATCTAACACAAGAAACTAAAGCAACCAGCACACGTGTCACATGCAAATCGCCACATCACAGAAACAGAAATGAAGAAAACACCGGCCTAACCTAAAGCTAGGAGTCGTGTCCTACTAAGCAAATCTAGGTGTGTGTAGGCTGTGTGGTTTTAGGTGTGTCCTATGTAGGATAGCTTAGTTGAAGTTGTTTGTAATTTGATTTGTTGGAGGTAAAGGGGATTTTTGGTTTAAGTGTAAATATTAGCAAGTTAAGATTGATTTTAGGAATTTTACTTTAGTGTTTGGTTGATTACTACCTTTGTTGCTCACCGAGGCCGTGAGGTTTATTCCACCCTCCTTGGGGCTAACTTAATAGCCTCGTAGGCCTGGGTTACCCAGTAGTAATCAATGTTGTTGAGTTAATTTAGTTTGTTGGAAATTAAAAGAGAGGTAGATTAAGTGATTTATCATTAATTAAGGGGTTTGTTGGTTGATTTTAAGAAATTAGATTAATGATGTGATTAAAACTTAGGTGAGTTATTAAGGTTCTAAAGTTCAAGTTGTACTTAAGTTTTAATAAATCTCCTATGGATTTGTTGATTAAGCTATAGTTCATTAATGCTTAAGGTTAGAGGTGTTTTAAGCCAAGTATGAGATTAACTACAGGAGGGTTTGGTTAAAGTTTGAGTTTTAGGAAAGTTTTAGTTTTAGGTTTGTTCTCCAATTTTATAATTTTTTAGGTTCAAATTTGATTTTTGTGGATTTTATCTAGTTAGCACTTGGTTAGGGGGATGATTAATGGCTTAATTAGTCTGAGTTCACTCTTATGGTTCAAGTTTTCCCTCTTAGTGATTGCATGAGTTGATTATGATTTGATTAGGAGTTGGATATCTTTTATACATTTTGATTTGATCTCTTAACAATTTATTAGAGGTTTGATTATGGGTTGGTTGTTATTAGTGATTAATTAGCCTTAGATATCACTACACTAATCCTGTGGTAGGATGTCACTATATTTTTCTATGTTTTATGGTTTCTATCCTAAAAGGAGCATGCATCCTAAGTCTATGTTGTCTAAGACTCATCCTTAGATTTTTGTCCTTAAGTTTCACTAGTATTGTAGGAGATGAAATGAAATTTACTTCTAACCCCTTGGACATTCGCATGTGTGTAAAATGGGTTTATGGATCTAAAGGAAACAAAAAGCTCCTAATAATATTGAAGTTACTACAAGGCTCTAAAGGTGGGAGGCGTGCACACTGATGGGCCCCTAAAGGCTATCTAAGTTTTAAGAAACTTACAGCACCGGGGGCTATGACCCAGTGGTACCGCCCGTAGCACCCCCACCGGAATGAATGGGGGTGACTGATTTGTTTAGGTAGGCTCCTTCGTCACAGCAACTCTGAAGAATCCCTTCTCCTTTGCCTTCCCAAATGTACCTCGCAAAACACAAACAAGTAAAGGAGAGGTGTATTAGAGCACATTAATATTAATTATCTAAATGACAAAGCATTATTAAAACATTAACGTACCTTGTCCTTATCGGGCTTGTATACCGGTCGAGCCACTTTGCACCTTTGAGCTTTTACATTTTACAAACATTTGACTTTAAAACACAAGTAGGCAAGCAATAGAAGAACGAAGAAGCAAACAAAAAGACGACAATGCCGAAAAGAAAAGAATGAAAAGCCGATATAAATGTTAGCATCTTATTGTTAGGCATACTTACTCACGACCAAGCATGCCTCTAAAACACCCTTCCTCTTATTCAACGTAACATGAGTAAGAGAAAAGAGGTTTGGATGCTATTTATTCTTCCCACGATTCGAATAAGTGTTTAGAATGTTCAACACCATTACCCACATCATTTTTATACAAAATTCAAAGTGACGGAAAAGAAACAAGCTTCAAAATTAAAACTCAAATAGGCTCTTCTACTTCACATTTATCTAAACCCATTTCTAGAATTAAATACAAATGAAAGAAAGAAAGCTCCATCCATCAAAATTCGTTCCATTCCAAGAAAACTCAAAGGAACTTTCAACACCAAATCCCTCTCAAATGCCAAGCCATTTATAACATTCTCAAACCCCAAACAAAAAAAAGTTCGCAAAACCTCAAAGCAAAGTAACACACAAAACTTTTCAATGTAAAATCTACTACAACCCTTTCTAAACACAAGAATGAATTCTTTCACCGTGGGATATTCAAGAAAATTCTCTAACAAGAAAGCTTCGCGAATCTTTTTGTTATGAAACATCCACAAAAACACGTCATAAAACTTCTCAATGCAAAATAACTTACAAAGCCTCTTTTTTTTTTTTAGTTTTCAACAATAGATGATCTCATAAAACTTTCCAACATGCATAATTTTACCAAAAGCAATAAGAAGTACCTCAAATAACAATTTACTTTACTCATGCAAAGGGACAATCCACCATCCTTGTTTTCAAATCAACTATACAACACAAGCTAGTGCGAAATAATCCTTCCAATAACTTATAGCCATCAAGTATCTAAGTGTAAGAAACATGTTTGTGAAGTTCATAGGACCAAGTGACAGAATAACACATATGCCATAAGCTCAAAATTCTATGTTTTAATGAAAATGTAATCATTAGAAAGAGATTTTTTTATGCTAACTCACTTTTCCCAAATGTTGGAAATAATGCTCCAACAATATATGTAACAACACATTGAATCTACAAAACACATATGCATTCTCCAACAAGTTTCCCACCTTCATGCTATATGCCACCAAAACAATTCCAAGAGAACTTTGATGAACATTTGTAAACTCAATTTTGTGCCAAATATATCATGCTTTGCCGAATATGTATATAACTCACAATACGCTTCAATGAAACACCCTAACTATTCAACGCAATGTTAAATTAATTCTATGTTAAGTTCATACTTGAAACAAAAAGGTATACACGAACTCCCAAACACAATGGCCAATATCATTTTTCATACAAAAACTCAAATAAGTAGAGAAGGGGAGCATAGAGATATTTCATCATCCATGAACCTTCCAAAGAGTTTCAAGTTCCTTGTTATATGCCACCAAAAGTTCAAAAGAAGCTTTAACTTAACCTTATAAACATGCTCTTCGTGCCAAAATACATGATATTACAAGTCAAGGACTTATCATATGAAACAACTAATGAGAAATAAAAGGGATGCTTTGGAAAATCATAAGTAAAACCTTGAATGTATGCCAAGTTATTTCCCTCAATTCCGCTATAGCCATCATAATGAGATTCTACACATTTTGAGAATAAAAATAAAGACCACTCTCCTCCAAACTGAACAACAAGAAAATAACACACTAGAAGTTGAAACTCAACACTCATAAGAAGGATGACTTGATGCCAATTAGTTCTTCTCACATCTCCAGAAAATATTCCAACAATGCAGCTTTCATAGAGATTTCCAAACTTAGTATTTGTACCCAATGTGGTTTAGGAAAAGAAAGAAATTTTTCATGCATTTGTATTCCTCTCAAGGTTCAAGCAAACAACCCAACCACCACAATGCAATGTTGATTCAAGACATAAAACACATGATTGTTTTCCAACAAGTTTCTAACTTCTACACTATATGCTATCGAATACTTCCAAGAACATATTTTGATCCCAAATTCGTAAGCTTGCTTTAGTACTAAACATACAATTTTGCATGAGTGTTTCAATTGATATCAACTACAAAGCTCTACCAATCATGCTTTATTCGTTTATACTCAAGATATAAGTATGTAAGATGGACTTTGACACATCATTCGCAAGAAATCTAAACTCCGCAAAGAAAAGAGGATTTCGGATCCCATGCTCAAGTAGTTTCAAGGAAACAATGTTTACTTTTGAGAGTCATTGGTAAGCTTCAAAGAAGGAGATCAAAACATGTTTGAAAGCCTTCATAAGAACAAACTATAACATAAATCGTCGATACAAGTCAAAACAATTATAATTTCCTTTTAGCAACATTTTATCGAATAGTTGGTGTACAAAAACACAAAGCTAAATAATCAAATCAATGATGGATGTCATGTCTCTACCATTTCACCCAACCATACAAATAAAGAAACTTCATTTATGCATTTAGTTAAATTGCTTCTAAGTTGCCATGCCAAAACCATGATAAATAAAGCTCCAATGTGAGTAAAAATGACTACAATTTCCTTTAGTAGCATTTCATCAAATAGCTAGTGGGCGACGTTCACATAATCGCTTAAGACAAATCAACGTGAAAGTTCTTATTTTCACAATCACATACTCTCATTAAATCTAGATACACACTTGATTAAAAACATCACAGGAGGATATACTTGAAAAATTTCTCAAGATTTACCACAAACAAGCTATCAACCATGTTAAGGATTCATAAACCATCTAAAGTCAACTAACATGAAGACTAATATTTCCACAATCCCACATTTCTAGGAACTTCTTAGACATACATTTGGTTGAAATCACTTAACCGAGAGACAATATGAGAGCATTTGTTTATACTCTACCAAAACTCATCATAAGAAAAGCATCAATCACATAAGAGAAAAAGATGAGGGAGGAATGAAAAGAGAGAAAAAGAAGAAGAGAAAGAAGTAGAAGGAAGAGGAGGACAAGAAGGAGAAAGAAGAAAAGAAGAAGAAGAAGAAGAAGAAGAAGAAGAAGTGAAAATTACCTACAGCGAGGAGGAAAAGCCGGCGGCTAGGGCGAGTCGACACCCTCGGGGTCGGTCCTCGTGCACGAAACCGAGAGCAAGAGGAAGGCAGGGCTTCGGCCCTTGTCCGATCCAAAGGAGAGAGAGATCGCGAGAGAGAAAATGGGGGGTTCGCCTCCTGGTTCGGTCCGAATAGAGGAGAGGCGGAGATAGAGAGGGGGGTTCGAGAGAGTCTGTCCTGCGAATGGGGGAGAGCCGAATAGATATCCCTCTCCCTGTCGCCTGCTACGCACGCGAGACTGAAGTCATGTCGTGATGCTATCCTCTGCCGTGATAAGATCTCCTGCCGGAGATCTCTGCCGAAGCCGCTGAAGTCAAAGGGAAAAGAGGCGGGGGCAGCCGCAATAATCATTACAAAATGGAGAGATCTCAGCCGTTGAATTCGAACAGATGAAAGGCATTTGATTCGAGTCCGAATCGGGTTCGATTCGACTCGATTCAAGTCGATTTGAGCTCAATTTAATTTAATTAAATTTTCTTGACAAAATTAGGCCCAAATCGACGCTAATTCTAGTCAAATAAAACTCAACGAGGCTCCCTCGAGTTAATCAAATTTGATTAGACATAGTCGGGCTCGATCTGATTCAATTCAGATTCAATTTGAGTTCAATCGAGCATAATCGAGTCAATTTTAATAAAAATTGAACTCAAATCAATGCAATTGAACACGAATCGAAATTGATTCGAGTCAAATTAGGCTCGACGAAGCTCCACCAAGTCGATCGAGCATGCTCGGGAGAAAATGAACCAAAACCGAGGTCAACAAACAAGTGGAACAAATGATGGAAAACAATGAAATTAAGATGTGTCACCTTGGAAAAAAATTTATGGAAGTTTTGATGATAAATTTGATTGAATTATGGGTAAATTTAATAAAATGTCTGGCCAAATGGATAACATTGGGGTTCATAAGATCAATTTAGAAATCCTAGCAAAGGAATCTTTTGTGATACTCCTTTATTGCTTAATGCCCAATAAAAAATCCATCTAATAGAAGACCATCATATGCTCCAAACACCCCAAATGACTTGGTAGAAGAAGCGATTGATAATGTACCTCTTATGACATGCTGTTACAGGAATTCTATTGTTGTCCTCTAGCAACTTGTTTGATCTTATATTGCTAGAAAAGCCTTTAGAATTGATACGTCATCGGAAAATTATCTTGATCGGGCACGAATCTCGAGGAAAAACTCAAGTTGGAAACTTCAAAAATTAATTCGGAGACTATTTAAACTCCGATTTCAGCAAGCTTACAGTCGAACTGAGCGTCTCGGAAATACGAATCCAACAATACCAAATTCGACTCAATCCGAGCCCAAACGAGTCCAAATCAAGTACCCGAAGTGCTGTTGGAAGCATCAAACAGCAATTTGAGTTACCAAACGGTCTTCGATTTTGACGAGCTTATACTCGAATCGAGCGGCTCGACAAGACGAATCCAACGAGCCCAAGATCGCAGAATTCTGATATCATTAAGACCTTCAAATTCTTGATAAACGGCTCACGATCAAGGGATTCAATATCGACCGTTCATCCGGATCACTCCTTATTTGCCCTTGATCCCTCACATATTTACGGGCTATGCCACTCCAGAAAAACTATAAATAGCCCCTCATTTCTCTTAAGAGGGGACCCCAAGCCAAGAAGAGAAGAAGAGAAGGAAGAGAAGAGAAGCCTAGGAGGGAATAACTCCTCCTCGACCACCGCCGGAACACCGCCGGAACTCCGCCGGAACACCGCCGGAACACCACCGAAGCACCACCAGGCGCCCGAGGGACGCCGGAGCTCTGCCCGACACGGGAGCAACGTCGGAATTCTGCCCGACGCCGGAATTCTGCCCAACGCCCGAGTGACGCCGGACTTCTTTCCAAGTGACGCCGGAATTCTGCCGGACACTCAAGTGACATCGGAACTCTGCTTGTCCTTGTAACTGATACTCATTGTAATCTGATCGTCCTGAATTTAAAGGACGGATCAGCCTCGTGTACTTCAAACGACACTAGTGGAACTCTTTCAACTGGGCGTGGCCCCGTGGTTTTTTCCCTTTCCAGGGTTTTCCACGTAAAAATCCTGGTGTTACTATTTCGATTCTGTTTGTGTGCTGAATATACGTACAACGCTGAGACGGAAATATTAAACTCTATCGCCGCGTATATTTGAGTCCGCAACAGTTTGGCGCCGTCTGTGGGAAACAAATCCCACTATCCTAAGCACCACTTTGATGGCCAACAGGCGTAGCAATCGCATCTTGGGAGCCTCCCGCTCCAATTCACATCAATCTCGGGATCAGTCTATGAATCATAGACCCCAAGTATCCGCCTCCTTTCATGCTGGGGGGCAAGACGCTGTGGGAGAAGGAATTTCAGGACCGTCCATTGAAGACCGCATCAGGAAGATGGAGGAGTCTCAGAATGAGATCCTACAACTCCTGCGAGAGACTCGACAACCGGCACTAGCACCACAGGAACTAGCACCACAGGAGGAGGTTCTTCTCCCTCGAGATCCACCACGTGTTGAAGCTGTTCAAATCGAACATCTTCAAGCTGAGATTCCTCTTCCTCCACCCAGGAGGCGTTCGCAGTCACATCAAGATAACGAACTGGCTGATACAGCAAGTTCTACCCATCCTCCGCACACAGGTCGGCAACCTCGCATTCCTTTGGACCTCCCCGAAGAGTTAGCCCAACATCACATTGCTGAGCTCCCTCGCAATACCCTACGCCACGAACTGCGACGATTGGTTCGAGAGGAGTTCCCTACAGGAGGCGTAAGGCAACCTCTTCATCAGTGGGACTTCCAGGAGTCGTCACCCCTGACGGAAGCCATTCTTCAACATCCTATTCCGGCTGGATTTAAACTACCAAGCATCGATTCCTACGACGGGACATCCGACCCGTACGAGCACATCGATCATTACAGAACCATCATGCATATCCAGCGAGCTTCGGATGCCCTCCTATGTCAGGTTTTTCCTACTACACTCAAAGGACAGGCGCGAACATGGTTCTATTCTCTTCCATCTGGAACGATCCCTTCATTCGTCAAATTGGCCAAAGCCTTCGTTGAACAGTTTGTAGCCAATCGAAGAATTGCTAAAGATTCTTCCCACCTCTCCGGGATTCGTCAAAACGAGGGAGAATCGTTAAAAGAGTACTTTCAGCGATTTTCCACAGAGGCACGACAGATTCCAGGACTAAACCCAGAATTGCTCCGAGGGGTCTTCCTTGGAGGCCTTCGTCCTGGTCCTTTCTATTCGGCACTTATGCGCGACACTGTTCATTCATACGCCGACCTGATTCATCGTGTGGAGGCACAAATCTCCGCAGATGAAGCCATAAATGCTCACAGAAAGCAGTTCGGGCAGACAAATGGGAAGCGCAAAGGTGCTCCTGGGATGGATAACTCTTCCTTACAACAGAAAAAGCAAGGGAATAGCAATATACCTCCTAGGCCCCCATTACCACAACGAGAACCTCGGCAGGAGAAAGAGTACACTCCGCTCAACACATCTCGAGCAAATGTGTTAATGGCGATTCAAGATCAGGACAAAGTGAAATGGCCGCATCCTTCGAAGCCAAATACAGGAAATCAAGATCAGTACTGTCACTTTCATCGTAGTCGTGGCCACACTACTGAAGCATGTTGGCAACTTAAGGATGAGATTGAAAGACTTATCCGCCAGGGCTATCTTCGACAGTTTATTGGGAACCCACCTACCCGAGAAGAAGCTCGCCCCACTGGGGGGCAAAATCAACAACAAAGACAACCATTAAATAATATTCAAATGGTTGGTGAGATTGAGTAATGCTGCAACTTGAACCTTTGTGTTAGCAATACTACTTGTCATGTGTCACCATGTATCTCTTCTATGATCAGTATGATGTCATTCTAATATTCTTAGTATTTCTACCAAGTCGAATGATGTGATTGTCCCTATATGTATCTCTTCTGTTGTACAAGGGAATTATTATCTTACAGTAATAGATATTGTCTCTTTCTTTAAAAAAAGAATACAAATGACAATGAAAACTATCGATAAATATGATCTCTTTATCCATGATCTGAGAAATATGCAGTCTTTATTGTTTCTCAATCACTGGAAGATCGATCCCAGGGGGATTCGATCCGGCCTCTTCCATACAGGTTAACATCGTCGAGTAAAGGCTCCGATATACAACCTCGGATAGGTCTCACATCCTTGGTGGATTCTCTCGACCTCTTCCATACAGGTTAACGTCGTCGAGCAAAGGCTCCGACATACAACCTCGGATAGGTCTCACATCCTTGGTGGATTCTCTCGACCTCTTCCATACAGGTTAACGTCGTCGAGCAAAGGCTCCGACATACAACCTCGGATAGGTCTCACATCCTTGGTGGATTCTCCTGACCTCTTCCATACAGGTTAACGTCGTCGAGCAAAGGCTCCGACATACAACCTCGGATAGGTCTCACATCCTTGGTGGATTCTCTCGACCTCTTCCATACAGGTTAACGTCGTCGAGCAAAGGCTCCGACATACAACCTCGGATAGGTCTCACATCCTTGGTGGATTCTCCCGACCTCTTCCATACAGGTTAACGTCGTCGAGCAAAGGCTCCGACATACAACCTCGGATAGGTCTCACATCCTTGGTGGATTCTCTCGACCTTTTTCATACATGTTAACGTCATCAGGCAAGGGCTTTGACTTGCAGTCTCAGATATGTCAAACATCCTAAAAGGATGTCTCTCACATTCGTTCAAACTAATAATACATCAAAAGCACAAAGCATGTCTTACAGATGCAATAACAATTCAGGTCCCTCAAGGGGACAAATCCTCATTTCATATACAATATCATTGGAGTTACATAAATCCAGATTCAGGTGTACATTTATTCTCACTAGAAGTTGAAATTGAAAAGTACATTGGCATCATCTGTACAAATTAGTATCATCAAGCAATAAGCAACTATAACACAGTCAAATATCCTTGGTGGATTTAAGTGGCTTCTCCCTTACTGCACGCAAGCATCTCCTACAACTGCTCCTTTAAAGAAAGGACATAACTGGATCATCATCAGACCTCCACTCAGTTGACAGTGTTAGTGTATGGCCAGAATATTGGCATGTCACACTACTTCGGCCTCTTGATTCAGTAATATCTGATGTTGGCACACTTCAGTATGGATGAATATTGCCTTAACACAATGTTACTGGATGCCGGCCATCATCTGCCCGTCGCGGGACATTCGTCGGACTCCTGCCCGACGCTGAACTTCCTCCCGTTGAAAGACTTCTGTCAGTCGCGTGAGTTTCGTCGAACTTCTACCCGACGCCGGACTTATGCCTGTCGTCGGACCCTCGTCGGACTTCAACCCGACGCTGTAATTCTTCCCGACGTCGGACTTCTGCCCATCGCCGGATGTTTGTTGGGATTCTACCCGACACCGAATTTTTACCCGTCATAGGACTTCTTCCCGCCGACGGATTTTCGTCGGAGTTCTACCCGACGCCGTACTTCTTCCCGACGCCTGACTTCCGATCATCTTCAGACTCCCTCCGACTAACATCTCACCTCCACATGATCTCTTAAAGAAGAGAAACTCTAACTTCTGCGCAAAGGGAGGGGCGCCGAGTCAAGTAGGGAAAGTCACCTACTCAAAAACAGCGGAAGGCCTCAAAATGCCAGAAACTAGATGAGAGAAGAAAAGAAATTTCTAACTCCTGTACAAGAGGAGGGGCGTTGTCTCAAGTAGGGAAAATCACCTACTGAATAACAACGGAATGCCTCAACTGTCAGAAAGCCAGAATGAGAGAAAAAAGAGGGAAAACCGCTAACTTCTGTGCAAAAGGAGGGGCGCCGAGTCAAGTAGGGAAAATCTCCTACTCAAAAACGGCGGAAGGCCTCAAAATGCCAGAAACTAGAGGGGAGAAGAGAGGAATACTCTAACTTCTGCGCAAAGGGAGGGGCGCCGAGTTAAGTAGGGAAAGTCACCTACTCAAAAACGGCGGAAAGCCTCAAAATGCCAAAAGCCAGAGGGAGAAAGGAAGAAGGGGCGAGTTTCTCCTAGGCCTTGGGGGTCTATTTATATTATTTTTGAGGGGGGGAGGATTCCAAAATTTTATTAAATTCCCTGAATTTTTTCAAATTTTTCGGAATTTTTTGGGATTTTTTCGGAATTTTGTGGGCCCCACATTTAAAAAAAAAAAAAAAAAAAAAAAAAAAAAATTTTAAACGTAACCGCGCGGCTAACCGCGCGGTTCCGCGCTGTTCCGCGCGGACGCGCCGGTTGGCGCGGACGCCGCCGCAGGCGGCGGCGGCAGGCGGCGGCCGGCCGGCCGGCCGGCCAGTTCGGCCGCCTATGCGTTCCCGGGCTCCGATTTCGGGCCCGGACGGTCCAAATTCGACGTTTTTGGGGTCCCCGGACACGTTTTTCGACGTTCCGGACTCAATTTTGACACTTTCAGAGCTCAACGGGGCCTCTATGATCAAGTTCGAGCAAACATTTAATTTTTGGAACGCAAATTCTTACGATTTTGCCAAAGTGAAAAGCCGACACATATATTTTTGGACTCCTGGAGCTTTGTCGTCCAAAAATAGGGGGGCAACTGATACGTCATCGGAAAATTATCTTGATCGGGCACGAATCTCGAGGAAAAACTCAAGTTGGAAACTTCAAAAATTAATTCGGAGACTATTTAAACTCCGATTTCAGCAAGCTTACAGTCGAACTGAGCGTCTCGGAAATACGAATCCAACAATACCAAATTCGACTCAATCCGAGCCCAAACGAGTCCAAATCAAGTACCCGAAGTGCTGTTGGAAGCATCAAACAGCAATTTGAGTTACCAAACGGTCTTCGATTTTGACGAGCTTATACTCGAATCGAGCGGCTCGACAAGACGAATCCAACGAGCCCAAGATCGCAGAATTCTGATATCATTAAGACCTTCAAATTCTTGATAAACGGCTCACGATCAAGGGATTCAATATCGACCGTTCATCCGGATCACTCCTTATTTGCCCTTGATCCCTCACATATTTACGGGCTATGCCACTCCAGAAAAACTATAAATAGCCCCTCATTTCTCTTAAGAGGGGACCCCAAGCCAAGAAGAGAAGAAGAGAAGGAAGAGAAGAGAAGCCTAGGAGGGAATAACTCCTCCTCGACCACCGCCGGAACACCGCCGGAACTCCGCCGGAACACCGCCGGAACACCACCGAAGCACCACCAGGCGCCCGAGGGACGCCGGAGCTCTGCCCGACACGGGAGCAACGTCGGAATTCTGCCCGACGCCGGAATTCTGCCCAACGCCCGAGTGACGCCGGACTTCTTTCCAAGTGACGCCGGAATTCTGCCGGACACTCAAGTGACATCGGAACTCTGCTTGTCCTTGTAACTGATACTCATTGTAATCTGATCGTCCTGAATTTAAAGGACGGATCAGCCTCGTGTACTTCAAACGACACTAGTGGAACTCTTTCAACTGGGCGTGGCCCCGTGGTTTTTTCCCTTTCCAGGGTTTTCCACGTAAAAATCCTGGTGTTACTATTTCGATTCTGTTTGTGTGCTGAATATACGTACAACGCTGAGACGGAAATATTAAACTCTATCGCCGCGTATATTTGAGTCCGCAACAAGAATAAGTCTAGATGTCCATCACCCACGAGTGTAGACTAGGAGCCCTAAAGATCATGTAGATTCTATGTTCATAGACTCATGAGATATTCCTGATGATTATTGCTACATTGATGATCATGATGATCAACACTATAGGCATTATGAAAGAAATGATGGGATATGTTGTCATCAATGTCATGGTAAATCTGTATTTGTGATGCACGACACTTCTCCTCAAAGAGGTATGCGGTGTCCGACATGTATCAAACATGACACACGGCCAATACGCTTTCGACATATGTCGGACATGTTGAAAACTTGTCCAATTAAAATAATATTAAAATAAATTGGACGCGTATATCTTAAATATTTTATGATTTTTTAAAATATAATTTCTTGTACTTTAAAATTTTATTTATTAAAAAAATAAAAAAAATTCTTATTTTTTCTCCACAATCCCAAATCAATCATCCTACGCAATATCTCATTCCTCTAGTGGGTTACAACTAGGGTTTCATAATAACGCATGATGTCATCTCCGATGCTATCACAACATCAATATTTTAAAACTATCTCAACATTGAAGTCTGATGCTATCTTGGCTTTGATGCTTGACGTTAGCAATTTTCACACCCACAAACACGCCCCCGCACCGTCTCGACATCTCATTTTTATCTAACGTCATCTCAACATCGATGACTGACATCATCTCGACATTGAGGGCAGACGCTGTCTCGATATTGACGTCCGTTTTCCATGCACAACATCAATGCTTGACTTTTGATAGCATTGTCGTCTCCTCTCTCGATGCCTGACATGACATTTACGCCCGACTCTCGATATCATAATATTAATCATTTTAAGCATAGAGTCTAGTTAAATGACTTATTATTTATCAATTATTCTTATTATTTTGCCTATTCAATTTCTATAAACTATTTTTAAGATATAAAAATTATAATTCCATGTCCAACCTGTGTCCGTGTCCTATCTTTTCAATAATTGATGTGTCCCGTGTTCGTGTCATGTCACGTCTGTGTCGCCTTGTTCGTGTCCGTGCATCATGGATTTGCAACAATAAAGAAATTTAATTTGATGATTGATAGACATGATCCAATTTTTTTTTATTGGATATTTGAACTTTATAATCTATTTGATTGGTATTTTATGAATGATGAAGAGTGTAATATATAAAGATTAAAATTAGCTAGTGTTGCTAAAAATATTGGCTAGTAGTCCAGCATGATGTCGATAATTTTATTTGTTTCCTATTAAAACTTGGGTTGATATGAAAGCTACAGTGAGAGATAAATATATTCCTATCTATTATAAGTTAATAAATTCGAGGCAAGACATTAGAACTTTTAATGAGTAGTTAAAGCAATTTAAAGAGTTGAATTCTAGATGTGATTTACAAGAAGAAATATGGTTTATAACATCTATATTCGCAAGTGATCTTCACCTTAATATTAATGTGATTGCATGACTCTTTGAACTAAGGAATATCTACGAAGCTCATCACAAAGCCTAAGAAGTGGAAAGGCATTTGATTTTCTTCTCTACAAATAATGTCAATCAGACTATCATCACTAGATTAGGTCCATCTTGGTATATTAAGTCAAGTGTTGTGTGTCTTCCAGTTCATCTTACACTTAATAAAAATTCTAATAAAAGTAATTAATTTACATGTACTATAGTAGTCTTCTGTAGGTGTCAAGCAAAAGATCATAAAGTCTTATGGTGTCCTCATAAAGTTCTGATTGTTGTGCAAAAATCTTATGAACTTCCAAATCTGCAACAACAACAACAATAACATCAAGTATTTATCCCACTATCTGGGGTCGGCTACATGAATCCTTTGTCTCCGTTGTGTCTTGATTGGAGTCAAATTCTCATTTAAATCTAATCAAAAAAGTCATTTTTAAAATTTTCTAACCAAGTAGTTTTAGGTCCACCTCTGCCTTTCTTAATATAGGCCAAATTTAATATATCTACTCTCCTAATCGGGTCATTGGAAGTGTTTACCGATTTAAAATAAAAAAAAGAAAGGCAAAATAATAATAAAAGAAACAGACAACTAAAGAGACGCATCTTTTCATGAAATCTCTTCCGATGCCTCCTCCAATCCAGCCCCACTTCAAGCAATTCTTGCCAAATGAGGCAATGCTTCTCTTCAACAACTGCCATTCAATGATTTAATCAATAAAAAGAGAGAAACTGGAGAAGGAAAGGAACTCACACTTTTAATTTCTTTGAAAATCCTGCTCTCACGTCCAAACACGTCGTCCGAACCCCTCTCCGATTCAATCGAACACCCCAAGGATTCCGCACAAGCTCCCCAAACAAATTGTCGGTGCCGGTCAAGCCCCTGCTTTCGGCCCTAGAGAGTGCGAAATCGCATTCGTTCATGTGCTTGCCTCGCGTGTGAATCGCCTCACGCGTGAGGGCCTCACTCCCACGCCAGTCCGACTCACCTTCATTTCCACGTCGAACCCTCTGTCCGTTCTTGCGTGATATCTACACCCAACGACACAAAGCCGCTCGATACCTAGCACGCAGGTATGATCCGACTCCAACTAAACGCTCGACTGCTCTCCTGCCTGCTTGCTTCCGATTGAATACAATTTGCCTCCTTTGTTTCAACCGAATATACAACCAGCTCGCCGTGAGTAACCTTCTTTAGTGGCCTGTATAGATTACTTAAAGGGAGTAGATTTCTCATCTGATTTGTTCCGTTGCTGATTCAAAGACAGTAATTAAAACTGTTTAAATAATTAAATAAAATTGTTTATGATTAATTGAATTACAACAAACAGGTATTTGATTTCAAAGACCTTATGCATCGATCTTGGATTTGGCTAGGAGAATGAGCAAATTAAAGATCTGCGCCGTCGATTTTAGATCCAGACAGAAATGTTCAAATTGAAGCCTTCGCGCCTTCGATCTTAGCTCTGGTCGGGATGATTTCAAAATGAAGACCTTGCGTTGTCGATATTAGATCCGGCCGGGAAGAAATTAATGGCCCCTCGAGGGGAGAGAATGCCGGGAGGCTGCCAAAATCGCTCCAAGAGACTACCAAATTTTCTAAAAAATTGGAGAGCGATTAATTTTAAACTAGTTGATTAATTCAATTAATTAATTGAAATTCGAGAATCATTAATTTGAAATTAAATGTCAATTAATTGATTAATTCAATTAAGTATTTATTTGAAATTAATTAATTGAAATGATTAATTAATTGAAATAAATAAATTAATCGAAATTAATTAATTGAAATTTGAGAGCGATTATTTTGGAATTGAATATTAATTAGTTGGTTAATTTACTTAATTAACTAATTGAAATTTCAAATATAAATATAAACTTAATTAATTGGTTAATTAAATTTAATTAATCAATTAATTTCAGACTATAATTAAAAGTGAAATTTCTTCTAATTAATTAAACATAATTAATCAATTAATTTGTAATTAAAATATAAAATTTTATAATTAATCTATTTTAAAATAAACTTAAAATGCAATTAAATGAGCGATTAAATTAATCAATTAATTAAAATATATTAATTAATTAAATTACATTGGAGCAAAAATGTGGAGAGAGACACTCCCGGTGAAAGTATTTATTTTGGAAAAGCAAAAGAAAAGATAATGTTTGCACTAATCAATCCTAATACAACTCACATCAACTAAAACACGCCAAACTCCTAAAACTAAAACACCCACTTTCAAACTCTCAAACAAAACTTCAAAAAAATCCTAACACCTGTGTAAACACCAAGCTCTCCAATGCCCGTGGGCAAGCTCCAAAGCAGTACGAACTCCTGCAAACGAACAAGCAAAGAAAGATCAGTATTGTCAATAAAACTGCAGTGCAAGAAAGAAAAGAAAAAGTACTGATAACTAAACTGCAATACAAGA
This sequence comes from Dendrobium chrysotoxum, assembly GCA_019925795.1. Lineage (NCBI taxonomy): Eukaryota > Viridiplantae > Streptophyta > Magnoliopsida > Asparagales > Orchidaceae > Dendrobium > Dendrobium chrysotoxum. The sequence goes on from CM034313.1 coordinate 90,302,284, forward strand.
AAAAGTACTAGTGCTATAGACAAAACTGCAGTGCAAGGAAAAGAAACCACCGAAACTAAGAGCACTATTGAAGCAGGAAAATAAACTACAGTAAAAGATAGTAAATAATTGAAAACTAAAATCTAGTGTTAGATTAGTAAAGAACTGTAAACTAAAATACCTGTAGTTCAATCTACCCTAAACAAAACAAACAGACTACTTCCAAAGGGAATTAGTAAATCCTACAAACCTCTGGGCAACTTCGAAAGCGAAGCATGAAGACCCACACGTTAGAAAAAATTTTAAATAAAGTACAACAACCCTAAAACTCAAACCTTGAGGCAACTTCCAAAGGGAAACTATAAGACCTACTCAAACAAACAGATAACTTCTAAGGAAGTCATAAGACCTATCCAAATAAAACCTACGGTCTGTTTAGCTCATAGGGTTAGGTTGTAAGACCCACATTCAGGCTACTTTTAAACACAGAAGCAATAAGACCTACTAAAATAGCCAGGCATCTTCCAAAGGAAGTTGTAAGACCTGCTATTCGAGAAACTTCTACAAGAAGTAATGAACCTGCAATTGAAATATCGGGCTACTTCTAATAGAAGCAGTAAGCAGTAAGACCCGACTTCGAAATATACGGGCTACTTTCAACAAAACCCATAAGACCTACTTCTAAAACTTATGGGCTATTTTTAATGAAAGTTGTAAGTCTTAACCCAAATCTAAACTTATGGGCTACTTTCAATGAAAGCCGTAAGAGCCATTTCTAAAACAATTGGGCTACTTCTAATAGAATCAGTAATACCCGACTTCTAAATCTACGGGCTACTTTCAACGTAAGCCGCAAGCCCCAAGCCCCGTTCTAAAATTAAACTAAAATAAATGGGCAACTTTCAGCGAAAGCTGTAAGACCTACTTCTAAAACTTACGGGCAACTTTCAATGAAAGCCGTAAGTCTCGACCCAAATTTAAACTTTCGGGCTACTTCCAACAGAAGCCGTAAGCCCCGAACTAAATGAAGTCATAAATCCCAAACTAAATTAACTATTGGGTATTCTAATAGATGTAAACCCCAAACTATCTTTTAAAACTACAATCCATATTTAATCACTTCAGTTTACTCGAGATCCCTAAGAGGAGGTAATTCATGATTGCTAATCAGATTCCCTAGATATTACGATCAATGATCATTAATGTTAGTTGACTGAAACCTACGGTATTCCCGGGATAACGGAACCATGGGATTTTGATCGAGTTTACCTCAATTCCCATAAATGAGACTAAAACACCTGAAATTATTCATTCTTAATTGAGACTTCTCTTTTACGCAGTAAGATGGGTAATTAATATGAGGGCTTGTGCTCATAAGAAGTACGGACTCAGATCAAATTACACCCTTATACTACCCTCAGGGAAAATATGGTTAACGACAATCTGCCTTAAGGAGAATGAAATCTTATGGCTGCAAAGCAGGATTCGTGCTTATGTGCAATTTTTCTTGAGCAAACAGGAAGGCCGACGTTTTATATGACCAAACCATCTAAGGCGAATCTCTCTAATCTTATTTGCCACCGGAGCTATTCCAACATTTTCATGTATATACTAATTTCACATTCTATCTTTAAGAGTGAAGCCACTCATCCACCTATGCATGCTCAACTAGGTAACATTTAATTTTATGCTTCTCTTTTAATGGCCAACATTCTGTGCCATAAAGCATTGCAGGTCTCACTAGCATCATATAGAATTTGAGGAAAATGAACCACTTTTTTATTATGATTTGAATTCATACAGAAAACAAATCTTACATGATATATTTCTATGGTTGAAATTGAGTTTAATGTAGACATTGAATCTAGGTGAAAATTGATTTTTTAAATTTAAAACAATTCATAGAGTTTAAATCTAAATCTTTTAGTAATTCACGTCCTCTTCATGAATTAACCGTTAGACATTCTACAATTGCTGAATTCTCCACTCTTGCATTCTATGATTTTATTGCATTGTGTGTTGAGCATTTGCGTGAATTATATTTTTATTTTCAAATGAAATTTATCATGCATGATAAGGGACATAATTATCATGTATGCTTAATTTTGTGTTTGAAAAATTTTTATGAAGAATTATAAATTGGTTTATTTATCTTTGCACATGATATGCAGTTCCCCTATTTGTTCTTATCCCATTCGAGGCATGAAGCCATGTTATAATCAGTAGTCAGCAATTATCTAATGTGGTTGTATGCATTTTGCCTTTTAACATTAGCATCGATCATCCTTTTTAATGTTGCTACTAAGCTACCGATTCAAGCAACCATCAAGCCGCACTTTATTTTTGATTTTGCTTTTATAGGTAGTTGAGTTTATGTAGGTTAGGATGTGCTTTTATTTCTTCTGCCAGCACTTAAACTTTTAGCATTTGGAAATGTTATGGCTGTTCTGACATGACGGAGGACTTTTCAAAAACTTCTACTTTTTGCTATCTTGAGGAGAGTTCTTCTAGCCCTTGGGAACATGATGCTGCTCAATTAGCTAGTTGATTTGTAAAGGTTCAATTTCTTATAAGCCTATACAATATCTCGACATGAGTTCCTCTAGACTAGGAGATAAAGGAGTTGAATTAGATCTGCTTTCCAGTCTTTGCTGGCCCATTATTAATTTTGGCAAAATATTCATGTATTTATTTAATTTTTAAACTTAGTTTGGATTGTAATAAGGAAAAGAATTTTTTAGCCTTAGATTTTATATTTACTGAAAGGTTATGAATGGCATTTTGAGTCATTGTTCGGGATGTTTTCCCTGCATGAATTCTTGATGATTCACTTCTTTTTCTTCGTGCTTGCCGATTCAACCTCAAGGATTCTGCAACATCAGCTTTGGGAATCACTATTTGTTGTATTTATTTATTTATTTATCTTTTCTATTTTCTACCGTCGTTGCAATTCAATTCCGTTATCATCGTGTTTGGTAGGTATGTTCCTTAAATAAAGCGTGGTCAAATGATTTATGCATTGTGCCATCTGAGAGGGGTTGTTTTTGTACATGTCAGGTGGAGCTGAAAAAAAAAAAGAAGAAAAGTAAAGGAAACTTCAACTGTATTGACTGTTGATAATCCTTAGAGATAGATTGTCTTGTTGTTCTTCATCTTCTTGAAGTAAATGATGACATTTTAGCAATCAATAGATGTATAATAGTGCTGATTTTTTTTGCTAATGTAAGTATTTAAATTTATAGGATGATATTTTCCCCTCTTTGGATCTTTCATGCTGTTGTTGCACGAGGAAGGTTCTCCTTACCTGCTCCCGCATTGCCTCATGATCGTCAAGTATGTTTTTATTAACTTGTTTTCTTTTGAGACTCGTCCCATCAATGCCAATCAATTTTATATCTATGATATGCTTATGTTCTTGAAAATTTTTTGACCTCAGTGGGCACCTTGCCATACTATTGTTGCTACACCATTACTTGTGGCATTTGAGCTGCTTCTTTGTACATACCTTGAGAGCCTTAGAGGTAAACATTACAGATTCATGAAACAAAATATAACTAAATGTTTTCACGTTTTAATCACCTCGGTAGCAAAATTAGTCACAGACGGTTGGTATAGAATTTTTCGTATGATAATGCATGACTATATTGATCAATTAACTAATTGAATTTATAGATAATTGTTCTTTGCCTCACTTGTTGGAAGTGTTTAATTTGCAGTGCCTGAATCCACAACCATGAGCTTAAAGATTGTTTTTCTTCCACTTTTGGCTTTTGAAGTAATCATTCTTCTAGACAACTTCAGGTACATTTTCATCTGATCAAGAAGGAAAAAAATTTATGCAAACTACTTGCTACATTTTTTTAAAAAGGCCTGGTTTACTTGGTTGTCATAAGAATGCTATACTGATTTTAAGTTAGTATATTAAAAAGATTGGTTCTTTCCACCTGCTTTGAATCTTTGAGATTCTTTTTATATTCTTATTTGCAATCTTCATCATCCTCGCTACTATATTTTTACGAAATATTTGGGGTTGGCTTTATGAATTATTTCTCCTTGATTTGTTTCGGTTGAAAAACATTTGAAACATTTTCTTGGGTGCTTCTTTGATTATATTAAGTTGGATCAGAAATTATTTTTCCTTTGGCTGCTGCTTGAACAGTTTTCTCATGATTTTTTCCAACAGTCGATACACCTAAATTTCCTCTAATTTGTGTGTTTATGGCCTTAATGAATCCATTTTCTTGTAAACGTTCATTAGCTATGTTCTGGGTGTTTCACAGCAACCTATTCAAATCAAGATGCCTCTGAAAATCTGAGTATCTTACTGGAAGGAAAATGAGTTTTTTTAAAGTATTTTTTATAATTTGTGGTACATCTTAACTGTTAGGATCTTGGAAGAGAGGAAGAAGCACTTCCTTCTTGAGCTTCTTGGGAGAGGAGGAGGGAGAGAGGGAAGGGGAGAGGGAGAGCAGCAAACTGAATTCTTTATTTCTTAACCATATTTACTAATACAGCCTATAGCCTCTATATATAGGCTCAAAATTCTACACTAATGGCAATACAAGCCATTCAAGAAAACTAAAGAAAGTACAATCCTAAATCTAGGACTAATATCCAACAATCTCCACCTTGGTCCTAGATTTACACAACAAAAAAAGATATCGATTGTCCACAAAGAATAGCCCGTCGGTCTTCCCCGCCAATAGCGTCCACCGGATGGTTAACACCACGCACCCTGTACGTCTTGCTTTCGCACCCTGTGTGTCCACCTGCATCTTATGCCTCGTGCCCGTGCCCTGCGCATCAAGCCCAGCCCCGCGTCATGCACTCATGTGGTTCGACTCCAACCACACCCTGCCGTATTCACCTGCGCACCGAGCCCTGCGCAATGCCCGGGCCCTGCTCGTCTCAATCCCACGCCCTGCACATTCACTTGCACCCTGCGTGTCCTTCGTGCTCTCGTGTGATCTCCTCGCACACTGCACGCCAGCACTGTTCCGCGCTTCCACTCCCGGCGTTGCTCCTCAAGAACAGGCCGACTCCACTTCAAAAGATCAAACAAACACCCGAAGCCGCCTCGCCTCCCTTTTGAACTGTGCAAAATATAAAAAAGTCCTCATGCCATCCCTAGAGAATCTACAACATTAAATTTTCTCATCCGGATTATGGGTCAAAAAAATCATTGCAGCTGCATCATTTATTTTCCATATTGTTGCAGAACCATCAGTGGAGGTTGAAACCAAGAATTCTGAATCTAAGCTGATATCCATATCTTGGAAGCACTTATGTGCTCTCGGTTCATCCAAAAGAACTTTCAAACTTGGCCACTCTATGATTCTAAGAGGCCCATCCTGTCCACCGGTGACAAATTTGGAACCATCTGAGCTAAAAGCAAGACACTTCTGAGGACCAACAGATTGAAGGGGTGGTAGATCTTTGGCCACAAGCTTGAAGATTAAATCTTGATCACACAATTCAAATAATTTGCAACCTTTGGCCGTGGAGAAAACAATCTCCTCTCCGCTGGGATGCACTGCAAAGCCCACGGGATCCCCGTTTTCTTCTCCCATTGCATACGTCACCAGGGGATTGGTCGATAGTGAGGAGGTCTTCATATCGAATGAGAAGACCTCAAGGAGAGGTAGGGAGACACCGATCTTCGGCTTGCCTACGACGACTTGCATGCGGCTCTCCGACCGCCTGATCCATGACGCAGACGCCTTGCTTCCTCTTCCAACTCGCCCAAATGCCTGTGCGAAGGACTCTCCGCCTCTGCCTCACCTTCCGGACGGATCTCACGCAAGCCCTAAGGCTCTTCGAGATCCTCTGCCGTGAAGAGAACGCCGCACGAGGCTCTAACAAGAAAACTTCCTCCTCCACCTAGCTTGGTTTCCTCCAATCGACTATGATACCAGATGTTAGGAGTTTGAAAGAGAGAATGAAACACTTCCTTCTTGAGCTTTTTGGGAGAGGAGGAGGGAGTGAGGAAGGGGCAGCAAACTGAATTCTTTATTTCTTAACCATATTCACTAATACAGCCTATAGCCTCTATATATATATAGGCTCAAAATACTACACTAATAGCAATACAAGCCATTCAAGAAAACTAAAGAAAGTACAATCCTAAATCTAGGACCAATATCCAACATTAACCTTATCAGTTATCACATCAAGAAGAAAAATAATAGAACTCATTTATACATATCACAAGATGCATTTTCTTGAGTTAGTGATTTACTTGATTTTTGGAACTAGCATGCGGTTTAATTATTTTCATCTAACTGTTCTTTTCCTCGTGGATTATCCAGAACTTTGCAGGCATCTTGCTTCCAAATCTTGGAACCATTATTTCAGTTTTTCTAGTGTACAATCAAATCATCATTTTTATCAATTGACTTTGTGCAAATTCTTTGAAGCTGCCTTTATTAATGCTCCTCCATTTATTCCTGTTGAAATCGTTGGAAATAGTACATTTTGCCCAATGCTTCATTCAAATTTGTGTTTTTTTGGGTACTACAAAGTATATTTTGTATGGATGCAGCTTTTGAATAGCTTTCCAGTTTTCAACAAATCAGATAGCATAAAATTCCCTTTTTATGTGCTTTTAATGATCTATATTTCAATTTTTGTATTGTAGAAGTCCTTAAAATCTATCATGGAAAAAAATGACTGTGTCTAGATGCCACAATGACCCGTGTCTCAAGTTTATTCTACTGGCAGCTTTTGAATTTGAAGACCTATGACTTATCCATTAATACGTGAAGATGTATCCAAAATAAGTTTGTGTTGCTCATATGATATTTGCATCTAACAAATTGCATCCCTTTAACTACTCCTGAATGCTAACAAATAATATAATAGCTGAGGCAATAGCCTATGTTATTCTCTTTTACGCAGTTCACCTTGGCCTGTTGGTTGGGAGCTTTGGTTACCAACCAAGAGGCCTTGGATTTGAGTCTCACGTGTGTGATGTGTGTGTGAGTTTGCCTTAATTGGCCTAAATGTCAAAAAAAAAAAAAGAAGAAAAAGAGAGAATATACTCTTTTGTTTTGACCATGAATTCTTTTGATAACTTATGAAAGGGTTAGAGAGTTTATTAGCTAATCTAATTAAGAAGGGATCATACTTGTTGAGTGCATGTTTTTTTTAGAAATACAGTGATGAGAGATCCTTTTGTTTGTCTGGAGTGCTTGTGCATGTAGGTTTGCCGATGAGCATTATTCCCTTACACTTATAAATTAAAGAACAAAGCTATTCAACCATTTTACAATTAATCAAATGTTTTCATTGTTGAGGAAATAAGATTTTTTGCCAAAATAGGCTGGGCACAACAAGATGAATAGACATGTAGCTTACCCTAAGTAGTTGGGATAAAATTAATGAAGATGCTGATATTTTTTCAGAGCAGTGGCTGAATTGTAATATGGACATATCATTTATAATTTTATCCGTGGAGTTTATTTTGTTGGCACCATGTCCTTAGATTTGCTCTTATGACAGTTGTGGTTTAATTTGGGAAAAGTCTTCAGTGAACTCTTTGTGATTGTTTTTTCCTTTTATATCAGAATGTGTAGAGCTCTAATGCCCGGAGATGAAGAAAGCATGAGTGATGAAGCTATATGGGAGACACTTCCTGTAAGTATGTTAATGCTATATCTGCTGCCTTTCTTGTTCTATTTTTAGAATTTTTAATTCGTTGACTTCAATGGAAACGGTAAATAGTTTACATTCAATGAATTGGCCATCACTTGGGTTTCATTAGCTCGTTTTACTTGGGTCTGTAATTGGCCATCACTCTGAGAACAAGTTTATGTTTGTGTCTGTGTTTTTGTTGGGATCCATTTATGAAAGGAATGATTTCTGAGTTCTTTTGCAAAACTTAAGCTGAAAGCTGAGTATCCAGGCCAGATTATTAAACACATTGGGAAGAATGCCTATAAGATTGACTTATCAGCAGATTTTAATATTTGCACATATTTCAATGTAGTTGATCTTTCATCCGACTATGAAAAATAAATTGTGTCAAACTTTGAGAATGAAGTCTTTTTCAACCTAGGGAGCATGTCACAATTATAAGAGTTGTATTTGTAATTTCATTTTGTTACGGGAGGTTAATGGTTTTAGGAGATAGTGTATTTTTGTAATTTTTGTTTTGTTGGTTTTGGGGAATTTGTTCTATTTAAAGCCCTTCTTGTAGTTTACTCAATTCATTGCATAAGAAATCAGAAGTTTCAATTTTCCTTGGGAGAATTCCCTTTTTCTTGAAGCGATGAGGGGAGAAGATCGTCTTAGTGGAGTTATGGACTTTACCGATGAGGTGACTGTGTGGGTATGATGGGAGTGTAGGAAGGTTTTCAGTCTGATGGATTTCAACTGCAGATCAATTTCGGAGTGCAGGAAGGTTCTCGATCTGCAGAATTCTGGTAGGCTTTCCATCTAGTGGATTTCAGCTGCAAATCAGATTTTCCAGCTGTTGCCAGGGCTTGAAATGCAATAAATGATCTCCAAGCTTTTCAATTGCTATGTGATTAGATGGTCTTGATCTTCATTTAGTGCTTGTTTAGGTTCTTGAAATCTCCTTTCCATTTTCATTTGATTTCAAAAACTGAAAAAAAAACTTTCTTCTTACTGATTATTAAAAGGTTCAAATTTATTTTTATACTAATTTTAATTATTTTTGACGTTAAAATAAGTTAATTTTTAATTATTGATCTAATTTCATATAATGGAAAATTTAATCATTCATTAAATACTTCTTGTTGCTAAGACTAGAGAGAGAGTTGAAGGTAAACTTGAATTATGGAGGTCAACCTTAGAGTCTAAAGGATTTCGTTTGAGTAGATTTAAAACTGAATATATAGAGTGTAATTTTAGTAATAATAATTCTTGTGGGGGGAATCAAGTCATTAATAAGAGTACACGTTTTAAATATTTTGGGCTTATTGTTCAGAGTGATAGTGAAATAGATGGGGATATTATTAGTATAATTCAAGTTGGATGGTTGAAGTGGAGGAATGCATCAGGCTTATTGTGTGATAGAAAAGTCTCCTTCAAACTTAAGTGAAAATTCTATAAGATGGTGGTTAGACCTGCAATGCTTTATGGTGCAAAATGTTGGCCATTAAAAGAGAAACATAATATTAAGTTAAGTGTTGCAGAGATGAGGATGCTCAGGGGGATGAGTGACTTTATTCTTGGAAATAGGATACAAAATGAGCATGTACGTGAAAAAGTTGGAGTTGCTCCAGTGGAAGTTAAGATTAGAGAGAGTCGCATTAGATGGTTTGGTCACATAAAACGGTGCCCTTCCAATGAGCCGGTTAGGAAAGTAGATGTATTAGATTTGAATTATGTTATGAAAGGTAGAGGTAGACCTAAAAAGACTTGGTTAGAAAATATTAGAAATAACCTTTCTTTATTAGATTTAAATGAGAATTTAACTTTTAACAAGGCACATTGGAGAAAAAGGATTTATGTAGCCGACCCCACATAGTGGGATAAAGGTTTGGTGGTGTTGTTGTATTAAATATTTTAATTCTTCATAATATCTTGAACATAATTTGTCAATACATTATAAATGATTTTCTATTAAATATGAGAGTGATTTTTTAAAAAATTATCATATAATATCTAATATAAAAAAATTAAATTTTTTATTTGTCTACTAGACTTTGTTTGGGCGTACTTTCTTATGTTTATAAGTATAATTGAAGATGAGAAAAGGATCGAATTGGTCCCCTAATTTTTTCTGAAGGATCAAAATAATTTTCGATTATATAAAAGTACCAATCTGGTCTCATGACTCTTAAATAGAGACCAAATTAGTCATTCTATTGGAATCATTTAGTTCGTTGTTTAAAAAGTCAAGGGGCTTAAATGAGTTTTTTGAATAGTTGATGATCATTTTGGTCTTTCATAAAGAGTCAAGGGATCATTTTAATCCTTATCGTAATTGAAGATGAACATCCTAGTCCTAATAAATGCCTAATACCTGTTCCATTAGCATGTTCCAAGGATTCTGATTTGAGTGATGCCTACATAACAGATAGTTGGCAGAGAATTAAACATACTTAAAGCTTTTGTGTTGTACTGTAACAAGCCATCTAGCTTTGTCAGAAGTGCTTTCTTTATCAAATTATTTTTCCGATATAATACATCATGTGCAGGATAATAATGTTTCAAACATCCATGCATCTCTCTAATAAAACACCCAAACTGGAAATTGTTTGAAACAAACTTGGTTTTTAGTTGAATTGAATATGACTTAGAGGTTGTTTGGTTAGCTAAAAAATGAATGCAATATCAAAGGAATACTTTGGAGTTGTTTGGATGAGTGTAAAGTAAATTCAGGCGAATGATTTTTTTTATTTGGTTTGAAGTAAAATGAATGTACTGTAAAGTTTAAAGATGGTGGTGACTGGCTGGTGGCGGCGGTGGGTGGTGGTGACAGTGGTAGCTAGCCGCGGTGGTGGTGGCCGGCGGCGGCAGCAGTGGTGGATAGCGATGGGTGGTGGCCGGCAACGACAGTGGTGGTAGGAGGATGATGGCAGCGGTGGTGGCCGACAGCAGCTGGTGGTGGCCGATGGTGGCGGCAGAAGTCGGTTGGCGGCGGTCAAGCGAGCTTGCTTGTTGTGTAAACCGAATGAACGAGAATGGTTTACACTACATTTTTTACTTTACTTTGCATTCCTTTTTCATCCAACCAAACAGCCCCTTAAACCTGTTTGGTTGTGTTTCATCTAGCATACGTAGATCAAAACCTATTTGAAGTCAGTTTCGAGTTTAAGGCTACTCACTTGCAATCTAATTCAAGCCGACGCGAATTTATTATATTTTTCGCGAATTTATTATATTTTTATCTAATACTGAGATGTTGATATATAAGAAAAAAATAAACTACTTGTCAGTGCGTTGGTAAGTGTTTTGTAATGTTTACAAGAGCTCGGACCTTTCGACTTTTATGAGTTAATTTTGAGTCAACATGTTGCCTATTTCTATCCAGCTTAGAATCAATTGATTTGAGTCCAGCGAACTCAACTTGATATTAAATCAGATTTCGAGCCAAAGTAAACTTGCAAGGATTCAACTCATTATGGATCTTAATTTCCTATTTGAATAAATAATCAGTTGCTGGGTCTATTATCAACAAGTGACTGCTGTGTTTTTTTCTTCTCAACTTAATGCCTACCGCATGGTCTTTATTTTATTTTATTTTTTCTTTAAGAAAATTTATTCACATATTCTGAATAGTGAAGGACATCTACCTCACTGAACCCGCAACCTTTCTTAAAGATTCATACCATTGCTCAATTCATACTTTTGTATATGCATTATAAACTGCAATAACAGTTGCTCTAATGCATTTTATTATTTCTGTAAGTTGCTCAATTCTCTTTTTCACTCTTGTAATCGGTTTGAACTGAATCATCACTTTCTATGTCTCCAGCATTTCTGGGTTGCAATATCGATGGTGTTTCTTATAGCAGCCACAACATTCACACTGCTTAAGCTTTGCGGTAATAGTTTTTCATCTCCATTGAATTTTTTGATGTAATGCCTACCTATCAAATCGTTAGTACCTCCGATCTTTACTTCTAGCTACCAACCTCCTTTATATATTTATTAATGCAATCTTTAAACTTTAGTTTTGCTTTCTTTGAACTTGTGACAGCAAAACCTGGTAAGGGGGAATTATTTAATTATTTTATTACGGAAAACTTACCTTCGTCGGATAAATATAGTTTGTTATTGATTCAGTTGTTTTAGTTACCTTTTTCTGTTCAACTTTTTTTAAACCTCTTTTTAGGTTTTGTATGCATAGGTGGATATTAAACGAAGAGATAAAAGGAAACAGAGTTTTTGAGATAAGCTTTTTTCAATCTTTCATTTATTTGGTTGTAGGTTGATGTGAAGGATTGTTGTGGCGTTCATGTTTGTCTTAGTTTAAAACCATCGATTAACTTGTAGTTATAGATTGAATCTCTGCATGAAAATTCTAGTGGGTTTTAGCCTCCATTTGGATTTTGTTGTAGTTTATGCGGCTGTGGGCAGATACTTGTCGCAGACAGTTGTAGACATCTTAGTTGGTCATTGGCGCAATTTTATACTTAAGGCACTTGTACTTGTTGAATAACTAAAGACACAGGAGGGATGGAAAAAATCATTATCAGATGCTCTTATTGAAAAATTGAAATTATGGAGACGACTCTGAAGGGTCTTTGGAAAACTTTGATTTGGAATTTGTTCATAAATCTAGTATCCTTTTTTTGATTATGGGGCAGATTTTCAGGGAATAATTAAGTTTGAGAGCTTTGAAACAATATTTCGAGATGACACTGATAGACATACGAAAGAAATAAGAATCAGACTTTTACAAGACAAGACACTACATGAGTCTTATTAAAAACTAGCCAACAATGACTGCCAACCAAACCATAGAATAAGAGAAAGCAGGTTTAAAAGGTTAGCAAGGTCATATTACAACCAAGATGGCTTCCCTCCGGATTTCCAGTGCAGGGGTGAAGAAGCAAGGTAAAATAAGGTTCTGTGACTGTCCAGTCGGTTGCTATCAATGTCCAATACCTAGTAAAGTCCAGCCCACAGAGATATGCAAACGTTCTTGGCACTGCTGGGTGATGTCTGCTGTCTTCCAAGCTCCCTTGTGCTGAATCTAAGAGCTGCTGCGAAATTCAGGCTTCCTGAAAATAACTAAATAGGGAAGAAGGTAGTTAAATGTTCAATAGCAAGTGAACCAGTTAATGAACACTTGGATGACAGAGAAGCTGATGTAAGAGATCTTCTTAAATTGTAGATATTCTTGTTTCCAATAGGCTTTAAACCAAGGAATTCTTGCTGGACTTTCCAGCCCCTTTGGAAAAAACAATCAAGAAGAAATAAAGTGTAGATCAAATATTCCAAGTAGTCAAGAAATCAAATGTTAAATTAGAATTGATAAATAGAGAACTTGATTAGAGGCTTTATAGATCAAGAAGAGGTGTTCTTGCTGCTCATGGAGTGCAGAAGCCATCTCCCATTCAGATCCTAGCTATCGCAGCAACTCTAAATTGCCATTCTATTTTCTAGTCTATATCAGCTCTAGCAGATGTCTCCAGCCAGCCCTTGCTAATCTGTAGGCATTCCCTGTTTCCACTGGCCATGAACACTGTCCAGGACCAAAAGATCCTAGTAGAACAAGAAAACTTCCCTCCATGCACAAATGTCTTCCCCAATTGGTTCATTAATCACTGCGTCTGGACTGGAATTCTTGCCGGTTTCACTGCAAACATAAACATTACTGGTCCTTGGCTGAATGACCCAATGCACAAATCAGTTCTCTCTCCTTAGATATTGATGCAAGCAAACTAGAGAGAAAAGCCAGATAAAGAGAACGATAGGCAAAACTAACCAAATTCGATTCAAATAGTAGCAATCATCCAACAACTTCAAAACATAACGGAAAATTGAAACCAAACGAAACAAAAGAAAAACAAAAAGGCGCTATCCTCAGAACAACCGTTAGAACGGTTTCCTCACATGCATCGAAAAGTAGGTAAAGTAAAGTATGTGCTTAGGGCTAGCAAACGATGGTCCACCACAGCAAGAAGGTCCAAACGTCCAACCAAACTCCTCCAGCAAATATTCCCAAATCAGCCAACCAACAACACCAATAACTCAAGAAGAAAGATACAGGTGGAGTGGAACTTGTGTAGAGAAGAAGAGGTAAGAAGCCCAGACGAAGTAGAGAGGAGAAAGAAATGGAACAAGCTCTCAAGCTTTTCCAAGAAGAAAACCCTCAGGTTTTAGTGGCTTTGCTTTAGCAATTTTCAACAACCTTTTCCATCTCAAAACATGTTATATTTATAGGCAAACCAGAAGGAAACCAAACAGCCATAGCACCTCCAACTAAACCAATTAGATTTAGGGAAATGAAAGGCCAATAGTCACCAAACAGCAGCCCCCAAATTTGGCTTAGGAAACAGGGAAAAAGCCACGAAAATCCAGCCTAGCAGCCACGGGAAAACCACCCAGATAAGAACCTGAAAAGCCACACAGGAACCAGAGCAAAGAGGGCACGGAAAACACCCAGCCAACTCACGGGAACAGCAAAAGCCCAGAAGACCGAGGGGTGCAAGGAGAAAACCGAGAAGTCAGCAAAGGGGAAGGGGAAGGGCCAAATTCCACATTAATGAGCTACCACCAATTTTAAATAAATGAGCTAAACTTCAGCTCAAAACCGAGAACCAAAGCCCAACCCGAGAAACAGCAGCCACCCAAGGGACCCAACCAAGCTAGCAAACCAAGGTCTACCAAGCCCAAGCACAACCTATCATGATCATTGGATGCCTTCCATCATTGGATAGCTTAAAAAATATAAAAACTAAATAAAAACCATTGTTCAATAAAAATACAAAATCATGAATGCATCAATTCCCCCTTGGTGGGAAAGTCTCATCTTTGGATGAGAAAGCTTCAGCAACTTTCCGAAAAAGATCAAGATGACGCTGTTTTAGTTCACTTGCATATCCAAGTGCAGTCGGTCAGAGGACAATTCTTTCATTTTGCCAAGAACCTCTTATGTTCACCATGTCTTGTTTTAGAAATTCTGAAATCAATAAACGGTGTGGGAGCCTAGCGTTGATGTTGGCGGAGTCCCGGATTCTATTACAAATACCTTTCCTCGCCAACCTCTTCCAAATTTGGGGAATCCATGCCGGACAAGGAACTCCGCAATTTTTGTAAACCTGAAATAAAAACCAAAACTGATTCCAAACATAAGGGAATGGATATTTATAGGCTCACCACTCCTATTAACACGTATGCCCCTTTAATTACTAAATTACCTCTAGAAAGGAATAACAGGAAAATTGGCTCGTTAGTTAATTTTTATTTATGAAAAAGACTCCTTCTTTTAAAACTGTAACTCGATATGTTGGGAGAGGGGCTCTTATGATATTTACTATCATAAGCATTCTTGTAGATTGTACAAAGTCAAGGCGAACAGGATAATATACTTTATGCATTTAACATTTGTAAGACGGCATTCTTCCTTCTAGCATAATAAATATATCTGAAAGCTAGGACTTATTATACACATAACAGCAGTTGCTTTTTTCTAAAATGAATTTTTTGATGGAGCTTGATATGGTTTCTTTTCTTGGAAGGATATTGAAAAAGTTCATATTTATCATGAAACAATTATACTCTGGTACATTCTTGAGCGAGAAAATTTCTCCTTGAATTTAGAGGCCAGCATCAATGTATGCCTTGTCTAGTATATTTGGTCCTCTTGTTAGCTTAAAAATCATATCAAATGAAACATGCAAATAATGAAATGGACCTGGGTAGTCTACTTGGATTTTCCATTTTATTTTGTGGAATTGTTGATTAACGAATACTGTTGCACAAGTTTATATCTGTTTGTTGAAATGATCTTGCATTGTGCATGCATATACCCTTTTTGAAAGCAGTGTGTTAAATGATCAGTAAGAAGTACTATATTAGCATCAAAATAAAATCATAACAATAAGTTTCTCCCACCCCTAAATCAACATGAATAAGTAGTCCTAGTTACTAAGATTATAATTTATAAATTCAAAAGTTTCTCCCACTCACATCACTTGGTGGTTCTACACTAGAATCATTATAGTGCATTGCTTTATCTCCTCCCCAGTCTTTAGTTGTGCCCAATCTTCCCCCTCATATTTGATCTTAACTATTTTTATCTTTTTAACAACAACAACAACATCAAGCCTTTATCCCACTATGTGGGGTCGGCTACATGAATCTTTTTTTCTCTATTATGCCCAGTTAAGAGTCAAATTCTCATTTAAATCTAATAAAGAAATGTCATTTCTAATATTTTCTAACCAAGTCTTCTTAGTTCTACCTCTACCTTTCTTAACATAAGTCAAATCTAACACATCTACTCTCTTAATTGGGTCATCGGAAGGCTGTTGTTTTATGTGACCAAACCATCTAAGGCAACTCTCTGTAATCTTATTTTCCACTGGAGCTCTCCAACTATTTTTTTTTCTAATCAATAAAAATCAATATGAACATTAACTAAAATTTAGATTAATGACTATTTTGATGATTACCACTTCAATTACATAAATTTTCTTATAATCTTTTCTGTTACTTTTTTTTTGACTTGTGCTAAACTTGTTAGTCTTGCTCCTTTCTCTATCAAAGAAGTCAACATTGAGGTATTCCTCTTGCAATTATGATTGTGTAACTTCATTGTCATCCTCTGCAAACCATCATCATCTATAGCACATCATTACAAATTAATGGATCTTCATCCTCCTCCAAAGATGTTTTTTTCAAATATTTATTTTTAAATGAATTTATGCTCAAGGTAGTCAAATGTTTCTATTATTGGTATGAACTTGGTTATATGTATTCTAATATTGCATATAGTTCCACAGGTGGTCGGGGATATGAACCAAGGATTTTAGGTTTAGATGGGGTTTTAGATGGAGTGAATAATAAAATGGAGCTTTAAGAATATTCTTTATTTATCAGATTTATTTTCAAAGTTGCCCTAAACCCTAATAGTTGAGGTTTACCCCACTTTTTTGTTGTGTAGAGGCATGCCTCATTTATTTTAAGCGTACACCTTATGGCTAATTTTCCCAATAAGTGCTGAGGCGTGCCTCTTTTTATGCAATTTTAAATATTGTTCACAATATTCAAAGAAAAAAACGAAATGAACTTGATAAGGAATGTTTTCATCAATATTAGAGTCATCATTTAGTTTTGTTTGGTTACGAGATGAAATCTATTGAATATTAGGACATCATTTGTCAGGTGCTTCTATGTATTACCTTGGAGTGATATGACCCTTAAATATAAGTAGGCATGGTTGAAAAGGTCATGCTTTTTATGCATTGCTTTCTTCATAGGGCCTAAATAAGGGTATGTTGTATGAAACTTTAGCTCCAAATGGCAAAATTGGTCCCTTATGAATTATAACCTATGTGATCTTTTAGGTTGCAATGGAACAATCTTAACTAGGAGTGTAAACTAGTCGAGTGGAGCTCAAGCTATCCCCGGCTTGAGCTTGAACTTGAGCTTGATTAATGAGTTTGAGTTGGTTCACAACTTGACTCATTTATTATGAAAGAGAAAATAAAATTTGATTTAAGTAACTGTTGTAATAAAATAATAAAATAAGAGAAATTAGAAGAAAAATAATCAGAAATTACTTGATATAAATAAGATATAATTTTAAATATTTTTAATAATTTTATACGTGAGTTCTTTAATTATAATATAATTTAAGTGTGTCCTATATTAACAATTTTTAAATGAGTCCATTCAGGATCGAAGAGTCAAGTCGGGATTGGTTCAAACTTTGGCTCATTAGCTTATCGACCTTATTTCATGATCCATTTATTGAGCTGAGCTCGAGCCGGAACTAGTCGGCTTGGCTTAGTTACACCCCACATAGCTACTAGGTATTTATATTTTATTAGTTGCTACTTAGTTAGCTCTGGTTTTGTAAATTGTGGATGCAGGTGATGTTGGTGCTCTGGGCTGGTGGGACTTATTCATAAATTATGGGTAATTATGATATTTTCCCTTTGTCGTGCTGATTGACATCATATTGCTAGTGTGAATTTACTGAGTACAATTTTTGTTCTTCAGAATCGCAGAGTGCTTTGCTTTCCTTGTTTGTACCAAATGGTCTAATCCATTGATACATGGACGAGGGCATTTTCCGGAAACTAGTTCATCTTCTTCAACAATTCGATATCGTGATTGGAACAGTGGTTTGATGTTTTCTTCAATGGAAGATCAAGAGCAGGATAGGCTATGTGGCCTGCAAGATATAGGAGGCCATATTATGAAAATTCCAATTGTAGCTTTTCAGATTTTGATGTGCATGAAACTAGAGGTATGTATTTTTCTCCAGTTCAGTTATGCATTCTCTCAATTAATATAACAACTCTGGAATTCAAATTATACATTTCAAAGGGACGCCTGTGATACAGTAGGTTTCATTGCAGATATGGAACATGAAAATACTTGTTTATTATTATTATTTTTTAAATAAAAAAATGTTTTCCAACTAATTTAATTTTCAAAGTACACGCAATTATGGGCTTTAGATGTTGGTTTTGATTTTTAGCTGTGTTACAAATAGCCTTGGCTGCAAAAATGTGCTATGGCTGAATTATCTATATACATAATTGAAGAATGAAGCTGGTCTTAATTTAAGCGGCTGATGGGGGTGGGCATGTGATTGAAGGTGGGGCAAGGAAGAGAGGCATCAATATGTTTAGGTAAAGTTGGTTCCTCCTGATTGCCTTACTTAAACGACGGGATTGAGTTATGTAGGAAGACCCAGCCAATAGCAATATCAGATCCACAGATGTATTTAATTATTTAAGATCTAACAGATATTTTCTCTCTTCTCAGTGCCAAGGGAAGTAATATTTTTATAAATTATATAAGGTTTGTGACAAAGTGGGAAAAATTGGCGAATTTGATGGAGGAAAATCAGAGAGCTAGGGAGAAGCATGAGATTGAGGAGATAGACAGATCGATGCCTCAGAAGCGAGCAGAAAAAAAAAAAAAAACTGGTAAAGACGAAGCAACTAGGGCGAGCATAATTCTCAAAAGGAGACAAGAAACTCTAATCGCTATTCATCATATCAATCCATTGAATTGATGTATTACAAAGCAGCCTATCATATTTATAGAAATTGGGGATAATCTGATAATATAAAATTCAAACATAAACTTTCGTAATAATTATTGCAAAGGATAATTTAATATAAAATTAACCAAATAAATCTAAAATCCTGATTAAAAATTAAAAATGAAACTACTGACAGAAATACTAAAATTTAATTGAAAAGAGCTCTATTGAATTTTATTTGTAGGAAAAACTATAAGCCTTTAATTGTACTACAGAGCTTGTAAAATTCATCTCAAAGAAAATAGGAATGAGAAATCTATTTTGAAGAAGAGAAGGAGAATTGAAAATCCTTCTCAAAGAGTAAGAAATGATGGAGAGAAATTATTCTTATCCATAATATTGCCAGAAGACTCGTCATAGATCCTCAAAATAATTATAAAAAATATGGGTAAACATTTGGAAGCTTAGATGTCTTCATACATAGAATGAGGCTGACTTGAGGGAAATGTGAGTTGATTTAAACTGTCTTCTATCTCTCTCTTTTTATTTATTTTGGATTTTTTTATGTTGTATTGGTTCTTCAATTCTTTTATTTAGTTATATTCATAAAAGCTGTTTTTATTTTCGTAAGAGTTGGGGGCTATTTATATAAAATTTCAGTTTCCATCGATATAAGTGTACATAATCATCTAGAGTAGTCTTAGGAATATATTGCGTAGAAGCATTTGGCAGAGAATTGTTTGTGGACTTAAAGGAAGAGGTGGAAAGAGTAGAATACAAGGAATTGTCAATAGACCCATGAAATAAGATCAAATAAAAAACATTTATAATTGAATTATGTCAAATTTTGCTAGAATTCATAATTTATAGGCATTAATTCCAATGTGTTGCACAATTTAAAATGGTCCTATTTTAGATTCATTTCCTTAAAGGTTCTTGGTAAAATCTTTTTGAGTTTAGATGAACTATGATCTTATCAACTGGCCTAAATTCGACACCTCTCATTCATGTTTGTAATTTTATATCTGTTGTTATGAAATATTTTATTTCTAAAATATGATCCACGGTAAAAGTAACATCATGCTTTCTTAGTAATCTTGATAAACCCAAGACAGTTCATACGGGCATACTTCTTGTGTCGATATGGATATGATAAAAGTTTATTCAACCCTGTATTATGTTTCATATCTTTAGCAAATTAGCATATCCTATATCGTGAAAGAATTCATGCTACATCTGTTTTTAAAATTGTCCAAAATTATCTATCCTTAATCATTATAATGATCTATATGGACATTTCCTTGATCTATATGGATATGATAAAGGTGTATACAACCCTGTTATGTTTCATTCCTTTAACAAATTAGCATATCCTATATTGTGAAAGAATTCATGCTACATCTCTTTTCTAAATTGTCCAAATTTATCTATTCCTTAATCATTATAATGATCTTAGCTTTATCAAAATGTCTAATGCAGCCTCCCACTTGAAATTTTAAAATAAAAAATTCTCAAAAAATTCTCAATGATGAATTAGGAATATAAAGATTAGTGGTCTTAAATAAGTAGCAATCTTTATTTATATGGTATCTGTTAAGCAAAGGAAATTCATTATCTATGTCTTGATAACTCATTGAAATCCTTAGAAGTGGCATACTCATCTCTTGTATGATCAAAACTAATAACCTTAATTTGCATTATGTAAAGGACATGAATTCAACTCTAAATGTTAGCAGGTTTGTAATTTAAAATTTGATCTAATGCGATGTTTTAGGACAATAGATAATTCTTGTAGAAAATCGTCATTTAGAATGTCAATTTCCTAATTTCTTTTGAGAAATTATGTAATTTAAAACTTGATTAAAACTCCTTGGGTAAAATATAATACCTCCTTCAATGGTAACATATAATACCTACAATATTGAACAGCTTGTATTGCATTGTATAATTTCTTATCATAGTATATTTCTGTATAGCCTCTTTTAGCTTCTCAATAATGAATGCAGTAGGATGCCCTTTGTGACTTTACATCCCTGCAATATCTACCCCAAAAGTATCATAGAAAATCTCAAAGACCATATTAAAATCAGGTTACTTAGATATATGTGCATTTGTAAGCCTCTTTATGATTTTAGTAAAAGCATGATCAATAGATTTTGTCCATTTAAATTCCTTTTTTGATAATTAGTAATTGGAATTATGATAGTACCAAACCATTTATTGAATTATCTATAAAAACTAGTGGATATCGCTTTAACTTTATTAGAATCAACAACTAATCCATCTCCAAATATAACAAAACCTAGGAAGATTACAAAGGGAGTTACAAATTCAAATTCAAATATAATCATTGGCTTGCAAAACTTTTTTTTTATAGAATCTTGAGCTAAACATTACCGTTGCCAGGTCCCAAGTCCTGGATGAGAAAAGTGGAGGGTTGTGTTTGGTAGTCGAAAGCCAGCATATAACTTATCAAATAATCATGACATGAATCTTTTAATACATTGTGTTAATGCTTGGGCGTTCCCTAGAAGCAAGACACTTTATTGCCTGAATATAATGACAAGTGTGCAAGAGCCGCTGCACCGGTGCCCGGGTGATGTGTTAAATAGGCAAGGGTTCCCATATTAAGGACGGATGTGGGCAAAGAAGCTAGTCTATGAAACTAAAATTAGGATAAAAGCTTGGAATATAGGTTCCCTTACAGGAAGATTAATGGAATTAATTGATATTATGATTTATAGGAAGATAAATATTCTGTGCCTTCAGGAAACTAAATGGGTTGGAGAGAAGGCTAAGGAGATTGATAGTTTAGGATTTAAATTATGGTATTCGGGTAGGAGTTGTACTAGAAATAGTGTAGGTGTGATTATAGATAAGAGTTTGAAGGATAATGCTATACAAATTAATAGAATTGGAGATAGAATTATATCTTTAATAATTGTTGTTGATGCTAAGATTATTAATATTATAAGTGCTTATGCTCCTCAAGTAGGTATGTGTTCAAAATTAAAATTTTAAAATGACTTAGAAGAATTAATATAAAAGATACCTCTTGAAGAAAGAGTTTTTATTAGATAAGATTGAAATGGACATGTTGGTAGAGAGGTAGATGATTTTAAAAGCATTCATGGTGGCCATGGGTTTGGAACGACTAATAAAAGTGATAAGACCATATTATATTTTTCTTTAGCTTATGATTTTTTAATTGTTAATACCTTTTTAAAGAAAAGCGATGAGCATCTCATCTCTTATAAGATGGATATAGTAAATCTAAGATTGATTATTTTCTTATTAGAAAATTAGATTGTTTATATTGCAAAGATTATAAAGTTATTCCGAGTGAAAGCTTATGTACCTAACATCGCTTACTAGTTTTGGACTTTAAGATGAGGGTCAAAAAATAAAAAAATAAAATAAAATGATATTCTAGGATTAGATGGGGGCATTTAAAGAATATTAATAAAAAATTTTTTAAGAGTAAGATTTTATATTTTAAATTTTTGTCTGTGCTATGAGGATGCTAATGTTATGTGGGAAAAAATGGCTAGTGATATTAATAATATTGCAAAAGATATGCTTGGAGTATCAAAGGGAAAAGCTCCTAATAGTAAAAATAGTTGGTGGTAGAATCAAAATGTGCAAGAAAAGATAAAATATAAGAAGATTTGTTATAAAAATTAGTTTAGATGTAAAAAATTTGATAATTGGGAAAGATATAAAGAATCACGTAAAGAATCTAAGAAAGCAATATGCGATGCAAAGATTTTAGCTTTTAATGATTTATATAATATATTAGATACTAAGGAGGGAGAAAGATATATGTAAAAGTTAGCCAAACAAAGAGATAGTAGTAAAGATTAGTTCAAGTGAAGTGTATTAAGGATGAAGATCAAAAATTTTTTTTCTTAGAAGATGATATTCAACAAAGGTGGATGAGATATTTTGCTAAACTTTTTAATGAAGATTGTGAGAATACGATCGACTTTAGTGACCTTGGCATCCTAAATGAAAATAAAGATTTTTGTTTTTATCGGCGTATTAATAAAACAGAAGTTAGAGAGACTTTAAAGAAAATGAAGTGTGGAAAAGTTGTTTTACTTAATGATATTCCAATAGAGGTGTGGAAATGTTTAGGAGATGAATAAATTTCTTAGCTTACTAAACTTTTAATATTATTTTGAAGACTAAAAAAATGCCAAACGAGTGGAGAATGAGTGTGCTGATTCCTATTTTTAAGAATAAATGTGATGCACAAGATTGTCCGAGTTATAGAGGAATTAAGTTAATGTGTCATACTTTAGAACTATGAGAGAGAGTTATGGAGCATAGGTTGCGGTGTGATACTAATGTTTCTCAAAATCAATTTGGATTCATGCCGGGTAGGTCTATTATGGAAGCTATACATTTATTGAGAGGTTTGATGGAGAAGTATAGAGAATAAGGAGGATCTACATATGATATTTTTTGATTTAGAGAAAACATATGATAAAGTTCCAAGAGAAGTGCTATGGAGAGTTCTAGAAAACAAAGGGGCTAATAATGCTTATATTTAAGTCTAAGGATATGTATGCAGGAGCTGTTACTTGTGTTCAAACGAAAGGTAGTTTGACCAAGTATTTTTCTATTTCAGTTGGATTACATCAAGGATTAGCCTTCAGCCCATATCTTTTTGCTTTAATCATGGATGGTCTCACTAGACATTTGCAAGAGGTTGTACCCTGGTGTATGCTTTTTGTTGTTGATATTCTTCTTGTTGATAAGACTAGAGAGGGAGTTGAAGGTAAACTTGAATTATGGAGGTCAACCTTAGAGTCTAAAGGCTTTCATTCGAGTAGATCTAAAACTGAATATATGGAGTATAATTTTAGTAATAATGGACCTAGTGGGAGGATTGTGACTTTGGGTGATCAAATCATTAATAAGAGTACATGTTTTAGGTATCTTGGATCTATTGTTCAGAGTGATGGTGAAATAGATGGGGATATTATCAGTAGAATTCAAGTTGGATGGTTGAAGTGGAGGAATGCATCGGGCTTGTTGTGTGATAGAAAAGTCCCCCTCAAACTTAAGGGAAAATTCTATAAGATGGTGGTGAGACCTGCAATACTCTATGGTACAGAATGTTTGCCATTAAAAGAGAAGCATAATACTAAGTTAAGTGTTACAGAGATGAGGATGCTCAGGTGGATGAGTGGCTTTACCCATAGAGACAAGATACAGAATGAGCATATACATGAAAAGGTTGGAGTAGCTCCAGTGGAAGATAAGATTAGAGAGAATCACCTTAGATGGTTTGGTCACATAAAATAATGGCATTCCAATGACCCGGTTAGTGTCACGACCCGGCCCGGCTAGCCTGAATTAACGGGGTGGGAACAGACGATCGTACAGAGAAACATAAAACTTTCAAATCATAAAACTTGCAATTCATAATTAACATGAATATAAATATCTTCCAACAATAAATTAAGAAAGAGCCACTAAACATTCAACATAAAGTTTTCTAACATCTTTAACAAAACATACAACCACTAAAAACATAAACATAAACATAAACATCCACTGAATCCACATTACAATCCTCTGACTCAACTCATAACAGAAAAATATAAAAGAAAACCTGACACTTTGAGTCCCTCTACGACGGTAGGTGTACTGTCGTTCTGTCATCAGTTTCTATCAATTCCTCCTGAAAAACATTCTCAAAAGTAGGGTGAGCTTACTCGCTTAGCATGTAATTCATATTTCTCATAAAATTTTACATAAAACAACAATAAATTATCTTCATAAAAATAAACCTCATGTGAAAATTTTAAATACCGTCATTTCTAAATAAATTTAAAACCTTTTTGAATGAAAGTATTTTCATAACCTTTCCTTAAACAATAAAAACCTTTTTCATAACTTTTTCTCAAACATAAACTTTTCATATGCATAGAAAATAAAATAAACCTTAATATGCATAGTATTTACTATAACACTCGTCTCGGAGGTATCCATAAAATTTGTACTGATCAGGTACATATTTTCATTGGCCATTCCTTTACCATTTGGTTCCGAAGAACTCCTTTACCATTTTTTGGGTACTCTGCATCAATATGCACAGTTTCGTAGTTATTTCTCATTCAATCATATGCTTAAATAAAAACAATCATATTTCATAAATTATTTGCTTAAAACATAAAACCCACGAATTAAACCATAACATGAAAGTTTACTAATATTTTGAAATAAAGAGATTCTACTAACATGATATTTGCAAAACAGAATTCAAACCATATAAACTTTAAAATTTTAAACATTTGCAATTGAATTAAAAGAAAGCAAAGCGATATATGAAATTTTTATGATAGATATGAATACCTACCTTAACGATTGCAAAGTGAACTTCTACGACGTCGCTCAGACACGTGACGCCTCTTTAACGATCAACACCTAAAATTATACATAAATTCAAAGTAAACTTTACATTTCTTAATTAATTAATATTAGACATTCTTAATACTTAATTAAAATTATTTAACATTTAATTAACATTTTCGGATTTATTAAAATACCAATTTTTATAACCTAATTCTCTTCCAAATGCATTCCAAAACATCCTTCTCAGCTAAATAATAATTAGGGAATATTAATTTTCGGATTTTTCTTAAAGTAAAATTAGGAAAAATGAAAATCAATTTAAACCCTAAATTTTACTATTAGAAACATTCCTAGGATAATTTGGAATCATATTTGTGAAAGAACATCAAAGAATTTGACATTTGGAGAAAACCCTAAATTTTTCGATCTCAAAATTTTAGAGAAATAATTTCGTTTTCACGGTTAAAATACTTCCCTAAATCTTTCATCTTAATTTTATAAAGAAATTTGGAAGAAAAATTACATTTTTGGAAAAACCCTAATTTCTCAAAACTCAATAAAATTTAGGAAAATTTAGTTTCCACCGTTAAAACATCATTCTAAACCTACCCTATTGATTTCGTAAGGAAATATTGAGTTTTTTTTGCAAAACCCTAGAATTTCTCTTCAAAAAAATATAGAGAATGAGAGGGATTCGCTTCAAATAAAACATACCTGAGTATTCCCCTTGTCGTCCTCTTCGATTTCTACAAATTTTCTCGTCGGAAAAACGTCGCCGAAGCCGCCGTTGAAGCCACCCCGTCGCCCCTCTTGCGTCCGCCCCCTCTCCTCTCTCGATTTCGGCCGAATGAAATGAGGGAGGAACCGATTCCCCCCTTTAATTCCATTAAATGGCTAAAAGACTTAAATGCCCTCACTTAAACCATCTCCCCTTCAATACTTAAAAAGGGTAATTTGGGTATTTTTAAACTTTTATTAATTTTATTTTCAAAATTAAGCAAAATTAACTATAGGTTTTATATATCAAAACGTTCAGAATTTTGCATAGAATTTTATAAAATTAATTCCGTCAAATTCTGACGACTTTGAAAATTTCACTTAAATCTCATCACGGCACATCGAGATGTGTGCGAGACCTACAATTGTCGATTTCGGGTTTTACGGTTAGGAAAGTAGAGGTATTAAATTTGACTTATATTAAGAAAGGTAGAACTAGACCTAAAAAGACTTGGTTAGAAAATATTAGAAATGATCTTTCTTTATTAGATTTAAAAGAGAATTTGACTTTTAACAGGACATAATGGAGAAAAAGGATTCATGTAGCCGACCCCACGTAGTGGGACAAAAGCTTGAAGTTGTTGTTGAGAATTTTAAGCTAATTAAGGCAAATTCACACACACATCACATATGCAAGCTTTGAATCCATGACCTCTTGGTTAATAGCTAAAGCTCCTAACCAATTGATCAAGGTGAGCTGCATGGCTTGTAAATCCTCAAATACTTTTCTTGGATGCATTAAATGATCATCTCATGGCTTGCTTTAAATTAGAATATCATCAAAACAAAATACAAAAAGTTCTCTAATGAAAGGTCACAAATGTTGTTATTCTCATGAAAATACTAAGTGATTTTGTTAATGTAAAGGCATTACTAATCATCTATATTATTCATCTTTAGCCTTAAAAGCAATTTTGCGCTCATCATCTTGTGGGATTTGAAAATTAATGCCCGAGTCTTTTAAGAGAGTTGTGATTTTGGGGGTCTTTCAAAAGGTAGATTGGATTGTGTACATACATGTCAATGGCGCAAAATGGCGCGCACCATGACGCACGACGCGGCGTGGCGCACATATGACGCTATTTACTTGGCACGACGCGCCGCATCAAAATAGCGCCCGCTATTTGCGCCATGCATGGGCAATGGTGCATGGCGCAAGGCGTTCATGGCGCGTGCTATTTTGTTAACATGTTATAAAATTTAAATTATAAATTGTAATTAATTTTTTTTAGGTTTATATATTAATATCATAATCAATTATTAATTAATTAACCTTCAAATTAATAAAATATCAAAAAACTGTAAAGGATTTAATTTTTTTGTAGGATTTAAAGCTATTAATTTTGTTATTAGGCGGGATTTAAGATAAATTATACCTAAATCCTGCTCAAATCTATTGATGTAAGTTTATGTAAGATTTAAAATCATCATTTTTGCTATTTGACAGGATATTTATGCCTAAATTTTACTCTAATCAACATATTATTTGTTATGTAATGGTATTTAAAATTAATGAATATATATATATTTAAATTATTTTTATTATGCACCATGTTTAAAAAGACGTGCGCCGCGTCGTGAGCTATGTGCCATGGCTCCACAGGGATGTGCGCCATTCGCCACTGACAAGTATGATTGTGGTTAAGACATACCACAAATTTCACCCTCATTTTCGAGGACTTTATGAGCTGGTTTCTGGATTTCTATAAGCTCAAACCTTTTTGGTTAATTACTCTTGATCTCGAGAAAGAATATTCAATTAAGGCTAATTAAGAAGCCTAAATGCTTCGATTATACAACAACAACAAGCCTTTATCCCACTTCGTGAGGTCAGCTACATGAATTCTTTTTCTCCTTTGTGTTATATTATCAAATTTTCATTTAAAACAAATAAAAAGTCATTTTAATAATTTCTAACTAAGTCTTTTTAGGTCTATGTCTAATTTTCTTAACATCAATGCTTAGCTTATAATAATAGTAATTTTGGATTAAGAAAAATTTTCGCATTTAGCTTAAAGCGGATGGTGAGGCCAAATTTATCTTAAAGCGGATGGTGAGGCCAAATTTAACTTAAAGCGGATGGTGAGGCCAAATTTTTTCGCATTTAACTTAAAGCGGATGGTGGCCAAATAGTAATTTAACTTACAGCAGATGGTGAGGCCAATAATGATAAATTTGATTAAAATCCTATAATTTTTCCATTTCAGCTTGTTATGGACCCTTGTCTTCTTAATTAACGGAGATTATTAGCCTAACTTAATTAAAGGATCATTGTCGACTGTCATGGATTGTATCGCCCAAGGGTCCTAATAGATTTGGAATGGATGTTTTCATTTGGAGATAATTTTAACTTAACCTTAGCTAGCATAAGACTTTGTGTCCTATCAAGTGCACTTAAGGATTCAACACTCAAGGGATTGATCCATTGGGAAACTGTTAGGCTCTAGCCTTAATTGTAATTTAGTTATGCCATTTTGTGGGGAAAACTTGATCAGAAAGCCTTGGTTATAATTGTACTTTTATAGTTTTATTTTATAGCAAAAACACCTGTTTAGTGGACTAGGTGCCACATTCTTACTAGTATGAAACTCCTGAGAGTGATCAGAGAGGTATAATTAATATGTGTTTGTGAGTTAATTTTATCTTTAATTTGTCACTTTTGTCAAACTATTACAAATAATGGATGGGTGGTTGCTTTAAACTTTAAGTGGTAGGTTTCAGTTGAAAATTTTTGATGTTTTGCAATTTTTTTTTGTACTTCTATGGGAGTTTGGGCCCATAGTAAGTTTATTTTCGAGTTTGGGGGCATTTTGATTATAATATCCACTATGATTAATATTTTCTGTCAAGACGCCTAACATTAGGGTATAATTATTTGCGTTCTATTATGAGTTATAATGTGCAATAGCCACATCCTTCATATGAGTATTTGAATTAATTTTAACCTTGTTGACTATGTTCTCTTTCTTGTAGAGAATTGAGTCCGAGAGTTAAAAATATAATTGTATTATGTAAACATGATATTGAGAGATTTAATTTTCTTTGAAATAGGGCATTGAAGGCTTTACACAAATAAAAGACTTTCTTGTGTGTTTCACAGTTTGCCTGATTGTAAACTGGTTCGATTGAGAGAAAATAAGAATTATAAAATCCTCTTTTAATTGATGTTGTAGTACTTCATCAAAAGAAAGAAGACTTGTCAACTGTGTTCTTAGGGACACGAAGGATTAGAACTTGAAAGGTGGGACCTACTACCCTGCCTTATAGGTAAGGTGGCCCACTCAAGGTCATGTGTACATTTCATGTTTGAGTTTGAATTTTAAATTAATTATATGTTTTTCAAAATATTTATACGCTACTTAGAATGAGGAAAATTGTGGTTCAACTCGCTTTTAGTCCACCCAACATTTTGATCCTTAGATTAGACAGTGACACTTGGAGCACACACGAACAATTTAAAACAGACAATTTGATATCTTGTAGAGGATATGCACGAATATTGATGCGCTTGCATAACTTCCAAGGCAATGTATTGGGTATAATCTTACATCATGATGCATGTAGAAAACTTGAAGTTACTTGAATTTGATTGTTTGTGTGAATATTTTGTTATCAAGATGCGGACAATATTTTATTTTAATCTTTAAAAATATTGCATCCTGTCATTTTGCATGTCTATGTTGCGAATCTAATTGGGATTTTTATATGATAGAATATATTATTATGTGTTTCAAGGCACACTAATTTTGTCAATATATAATTTGTATTGTTGTGTAGTGGGCCCATGGGAAATCATTTTTCCTCTAATAAATAAGAGGGATTGATTGGCTTATTTCACCATTCAAGTTCTCGTTAAATTTATGGTTTTGAGAGTTTAGTAGACTAGAGGTTCTGTTTGCATTTGTTGGTAACTTTTTTTGAGTCTGCTACAAGTCCCTTGTAAGTCCTAGTTTAGTCCCAATTCCATGCTCAATCATATTCTTAATTTCTTATATGTGATTTTGTAATTTAATGTTTTACTCATTTTCAAGTATTTTTGTTTCATTTATGTCCAAAAGTAATTTTCATTTTGTTAGTCTTATCAATGTAAATTTTCCTAGCCTCTCGTCCCTTGCAAAGCGAGCATTTATAAGGAGGGCTACACCTACTATGTCAAGAAAACATGTATAATCGATATTCTAAGTTACTGCGAGTGTGGTCTTCAAAACCCATCATGCTAAGGCATGCAAGGGGTACTTGCAAGAGAAATTTGCAACACAATATTTTTCATATCATGTTAAGCAAAACGTGCATAGGGTTTATTCGCTGTGTTGCGAACGTTGTCTATACGTTTCCTTCGCTATACTAAGAAAAAATGAGCATATGCTCCACTTGTCAGGCCAAACATATCACAATTTGGATCATAGGAGTTTTGAATGGTTGCAGCTTTATACCTGGGCGTAATGTTGATTACAACAATTGCAACTAGTCAACAAGGTTGATGCGATGATTGATTGCAATATTTTTTTCCCTTTTTTGGGTATCTTCTCTCTTTCTCTTTTACTTTTCCTTTTTTTTTCTTCCTTTTGTTTTCTCTCTTTTTTTAAAGAGAAAGAGAGAGAGAATGAGAAATAGGGCGAGAAAGTGCATATAGAAATGGATAGAGATAGAGAGAGAGAGATGATTAAATAGATGGAGAGTGATAGTGAGAGAGAGAGAGAGAGAGAGTGAGTGAGTGAGTGTGTGTGTGGTTGCTAGATTTAGGTAGGAGCTTATTGGCTTTGGTAGTTTGACGACGTAAGAAGTAGGGAGCTTGGATCACTGGCAATTTAGTTGGCGTGTGTTGCAAGCTTTGTCACCAACAAGTGCACAAGGGATGGGGATTTGGTGGTGATGCTAAAGGTTAGGAAATTTAGCAATTTTAGCTGTTTGTGATGAGGTAGATGGTGTCCGTCAGCGAAAGGAAAGGTGAGGACTGAACATATTTAACTTAAACTCGCAAGCCTCAAATACTCTTCTCCTTTAGGCATCGTTGGTTTGATGACTTTATTGGTGAGCCCCCTTATCGTAATTTGCTTGCTATTTTTGGCCATGGGTTTCAGGAATTTTGTAAAGGAGTGGGAGCGGGAGTGGGAGGGGACGAGAGTGCGAGGGAGGTTGAGGCTTGAAAGTGGAGCTCGCAGCGGTTGAGAGGAGAGTAGGATTTAGTGCTTAGGAGGTTTGGCATTGAATAGAGGGGAAGGTGGGGACGGTGGTGCAAGGAGTGTGCGAACTTTGATGCGGGTTGGCTGAGGAACAACTGATGAGAGAGATTACAGATGAGCATCTTCTTTGTTTTAATCTTGCAATATTTTATTATTAGTTTTTTAAATGACTCGACATGATAATGGTGCTTGCATATATGGGCATGGGATTAACCCTAATAATTAATCCTACTTTTAAGTGACTTGTTGATGCACCTAAAGCTTTGATATCAATTTGATGGAAGAGGACTTTGGGTTAGGATTTCTTAATGCAACTAACATGAGGAGTTGTATGCTCTCATGCAAAGGAATTTGAGGATTCATAGATCACAAGTAACCAATTAATTCAATAATTTTCTTTTTTAAATGAAACAAAACCTAGTATTCAATATCAATTGATAATGAAATGATAAAAAAATATTTATGAATTTCAGCTATAAAATGGAAACAATTAAAATATGTTAGCAAATCTAATTATTTTCCATCATCAGATTTTCAATGTGCTACTTTTGTTCAAAATCAAGAACAATAAACACACCAATAACAAATTATGTAGAAATTCAGCATTCAACTTATGTTGGCAATATTGAAAACTAGAAAAGAAAATTATATTTAAACCACAAGTTATTAATTACATTCTTTGAACCACTATTGTCTTGAAAACCTGGGGCTAGTAGAACAGTATTGATGAGGACATCAGTCAGAGATTTCGACACGTGTACTGTCGACGAGGACGACGATCGAAGGCTACGATTCAGAACCTTTACCTTTGATGTATTTCATGTTATATGTATTTTTATTTTATGTTTTCCTAGTTTACCCTTCTTGGGCATTGAGTCTCTTTGTAGCCCCGAGGGCATTAGTGTCTTTTTCTTTTCTCTAGTGTTGAGACCTATATATTGGTCCCTATGTTTTGTATTGAGTTTCAATGAATGATTAGTAAAATTTTTGAATTTTCCTCTTGAGCACTTGTGAGTCTTGAGTGGTGAAGTCCCAAGTGTGGGCAAAGCAATACCCATTAGTCGGTGGAAGCGTCCCGCAACTCCTACCCGCCGGCCATCCTACACCCTAGTTCCCCACCCCAAACCACCAACCCCCACCCCCATATCCCCCTTCCAACCTTCGGCCACCCCTCCCTAAACTCCCCACCCGCCGGCCTCCTTGGGTCGCCCAAGCTACTCGCCCCACCACCACCCAACCGGCCCCTCCCCTCCACCTTAGCCGCCGGCCCCCCTCTTTCCCCTTTGCCCAAATTTTTAGATTCTAGTAAATTAGGAAAGTTTCCTAATTGGATTCCAATTAAATAATTGGATTTGAAATCTTTCCTAATTGCTAAAACTAAGTTAGGAAACTTTCTTAACTTAATTAAATCTGAAAATAAAATCAGATTTAATTAAATCCTAATTGATTCCATTGGGGCCCACTTAATTAAAACAAATCCCTTCCCTTCTCTCTCTATTTGGCCGGCCCATTAGTGGGCTCCTCTCTCTCCCAATTTAATTCCAAAACTCTACCAAATCAGCCCCAATCCTCTCCCCCTTGCCGCCCCTCCCTCCCTTAGAGTTAATTTGAAATTTCAAATTCAATTCATTCCCAAATTCCACCAAAATCTGAATGAAACTTCAGATTTTTCCCTAGACCTCCCAACCCTAGCTGCCCCTCTCCCTCAAGGCCCTCCCAAAGCCGCCACCCCTTCTTCCCCTTGGCACTTATCTTCTTCCTCTTCTCAAGACAAGTATGAATGGCCGATCCGGACATTGATCACGGATTCATTGAAGATTCTCAAGGGCGAATCGACATACTACGATCTCCGTTCTTTGATCTCATTCCGGATTTCGATAATTCGGTGGAAGAGTACGTGGACCGCATCTTGTATCAACTAGCACTTTCAACGGAAGGACACATCCTCCCGGGTCGTTGGTACATTGTCAACCGCCCAACTCCTTCTCCCACCCCGGCGACCTCTCCGGCGACTACTACCCTACGCACTACTTGTCTTCTAGTGGCCTCGCTAAGTATGCTTGCAACTTTCCTCCGCTAGTTTCCACTTTCAAGAAGTTGAGTGAGGGATCTCAAGGTGAAGGATCTAAATCTTAAGCTTGGAGCTTTGTTATAGTTACTATTTGCATTACTTATTAGTTATTGGTTGTTATCTTGCAAGGATCTATTGCTCTCAAAATCGTAACTAAATGCTATTATTTGATCTTTCATTCCAAGTTCTGAAACTTTCACTTGAGTAAACCTAGGTTTATTGATAGCCAAGCAAAGTTCACTGTTTTTATTAATATATTAATTGCAATGATTGTTTCATTGCATTTAGTTTTACATCAAGTATTAGTTTCACTTTAAGTTTTAATTTATTTCATTGAAAAAATATTCCTAATTTAGATTGAAATCTCCAAACTCAGTTGACATCAGCGCAAACCACCATTTAAATTTCCAAAACCCTATGAAAACATAGCAGCTGCGCGCAAGAATCACCGCCGCTATAATTACAACAATAGCCACATATTGCTGGTACAGTAACGCACTACAGTTCTGTAGCTGCGTTATCCGTATATCTCATGTCACTGCTTGCAGAGTACCGCTTGTCAGCTCTTCATTTTGTTTTTTCTTCTTGATTAATTCCAAATTCCACATCATGCTATTTTAGAGAATGCCAAAATCTATTGCCCCAGAAATTTCCGCATCAACAGCTTGTAGACCAAAATAGGATAGATGTGGCATTTTTATAATTACTTGTTGGAAATTGTAATATATTTTCATACAGAAAGAAGTTAGAATTTGATTGGCAACTGTTTGTTGTCCAGGTTATATGCTTTATGATAATGAATTGTGGAGGAATTCCTTACATATGCATGATACTTTTTATTTCACCCCACTTTCAATTCTGAATCTAGCATTTACATATCAACATACAACGATTTTATAATACAAGAATGGTTACACAACTCCTGAACGCAAATTATACCATTCAGGGAACACCACCATCAACTAGAAACATGCCAAATTTAGTTCTCTTCTCTCCACTTTTTCTTCTGCAAGGGGCTGGTGTCTTGTTTGCCATATCAAAGTTGGTGGAGAAGCTTGTTCTTCTTTTTCGCAGTGGATCACTGAATGGACGGTATTTCACAATCTCATCTAGAGCTCAAGACTGCTTTGCTTTTTTACATCATGGCTCAAGGTAGCGTTTCACGTTTTTTGTTAATTAATTGTTAGATTACTATATTTCCTATTGGTAACATACATACAAGTTTGCATTTATGCATTTAAAAAAATTGATAACTTATAAAAGTATGATATCCGTGTTCCTCTGCTTGTATGCCATATTCTTGCAATTATAATCTAGATTGCTCGGATGGTGGTCCATTGATGAAGGAAGCAAAGAAGAACAAGCTCGGCTTTATCATGCTGAAACAATTGGGTATGTATAAATGAAATTGTACTCATGGATTTGTGATTTTTTATAGATGCCCTTTTCATATTTTATTGTGATTGGGATTCCTTTTGAAAAGAATTGGGGATATCCTGACCATAGTTTGTTTAAGATACTTTTAAAATCTTTGAATTTATTTAAGATGAATGAAATATTAGAGTTGATTGATTATCTATTGTACTTATCTCAAAATAATTTAAGGGTTTTAAAATCTATCATGATCAAATTTTGATTAGTTTATCTTCAACTAGATTTTTTTTTTCATTCCTTTTTATTAATAATTCAATTGCAGGGAACAGCTTCTTATTCATGTATTGTGACTTCTGTCATGCATGATGTATTACTCTATTTTTTTTCGTTGAAAGTTACATGATATATTACTTTGGTGCTTGATGTTACTGCGTGCGGATGAGATTTTTTCTTTCTGCCAAATTATCTTTGTTGTTGCATGATTATCTGCAATTATGGATAGGAAATGAATCACCTTTGCTATGAGTTTCATGAAGAATGATTTCATAGTGATTCAATTTAAATACCGTTTATCTTGGATGGATAGTACCATTAGTTGGTTTATTGATATTGAAACTATCACGGCTTAGAAGTTTTCGATTCTAATGGCGTCTAAATTATACTGAAATCTGCTCTCCTTTAGGAAGACTTGAATGAAGCCATTTATCCGAAGTCATTGTCTACTGACTACTGACAGACAACTCGTTTCCCCTGATTAATGACTGGCTGAATTGAAGTGTGTGTTTGATCTGGGAGGGTATTTTTGATCTTTAGGTTGCATTTGATGCTATGGCGCATAGACACGGACACGACGACATGGACACAACACGGATACGGGACACATCAATTATTAAAAATATAGGACACGGTATTATAATTTTTATATCTTAAAAATAGTGTATATAAATTGAGTAAGCAGAATATTAAAATAATTGAGAAATAATAAACTATTTAACTAGGATTTGTGCTTAAAATTATTAGTATTAGGATGTTGAGAGTTGGACGTCGATGTCGTTTTTCAAGCATCGAGAGTGGAGACGACAATGCTATAAAGAGTCGGGCATCAAGCGTCAATGTCGAGATATTGTTGATCATCTATGCTGAGATGTGTTGGTCAAAAATGAGATTTCGATACAACGCGGGTCATGATTATGAGGGTAGAAATTGCTAGCGTCAAATTTTGATTTTCAAATGGTTTTTAAACATTGATGTGGCGACGGCGTTGGACGTCGATGACATCGGGCTTTGTTGTGAAACTCTAGCTACAATCTATTGATATAAATGAAAATGATATGTTCGAGGAATGGTGTATTGAGCAAGGGCAATTGATTTGGGGCTATTGAGAGGAGACAAAAACATTAAGTTTTTATTTTTTAATAAATAAAAATTTGAGGAAGCTAATGTTATGTGGGAAAAATTAGCTATTGATATGAAGAATGTTACTAAAGACATGCTTGGAGTATCAAAGGGAAAATCTCTTAATAGTAAAATTAGTTGGTGGTGGAATCAAAATGTGCAAGAAAAGATTAAAAATAAGAATATTTGTTATAAAAATTGGTTTAGATGTAAAATTTTTGATAATTGAAAAAGATGCGAAGAGGCTCGTACGGAATCTAAGAAAGCGATGCAAAGATTTTAGGTTTTACTGATTTATATAATAGATTAGATACTAAGGAGGGAAAAATATATATGTATAAGTTAGGCAAACAAAGAGATAAAGTAATAAAGATTTAATTCAAGTGAAGTGTATTAAGGATGAAGATCAAAAATTGCTTTTATTAGAAGAGGATATTCAACAAAGATGGACGAGATATTTTTTTAAACTTTTCAATGAAGATTATGAGAATGTGATTAACTTTAGTGACCTTAGCACCCTAAATGAAAATAAAGATTTTTGTTTTTATCGGCGTATTAGTAAAACAGAAGTTGGAGAGACTTTAAAGAAAATGAAGTGTGGAAAAGCTGTTGTACTTAATGATATTCCAATAGAGGTGTGGAAATGCTTAGGAGATGAAGAAATTTCTTGGCTTACTAAACTTTTAATATTATTTTGAAGACTTAAAAAATGCCAAATGAGTGGATAATGAGTGTGTTGATTCCTATTTTTAAGTATAAATGTGATGCACAAGATTGTCCGAGTTATAGAGGAATTAAGTTAATGTGTCATACTTTAGAACTATGAGAGAGAGTTATGGAGCATAGGTTGCGGCGTGATACTAATGTTTCTCAAAATTAATTTGTATTCATGCCGGGTAGGTCTATTATGGAAGCTATACATTTATTGAGAGGTTTGATGGAGAAGTATAGAGAATAAGGAGGATCTACATATGATATTTTTTGATTTAGAAAAAAACATATGATAAAGTTCCAAGAGAAGTGCTATGGAGAGTTCTAGAAAACAAAGGGGTTAATAATGCCTTATATTTAAGTCTAAGGATATGTATGCAGGAGCTGTTACTTGTGTTCAAACGCAAGGTAGTTTGACCAAGTATTTTCCTATTTCAGTTGGATTACATCAAGGATCAGCCTTAAGCCCATATCTTTTTGCTTTAGTCATGGATGGTCTCACTAGACATTTGCAAGTGGTTGTACCCTGGTGTATGCTTTTTGCTGATAATATTCTTCTTGTTGATAAGACTAGAGAGGGAGTTGAAGGTAAACTTGAATTATGGAGGTCAACCTTAGAGTCTAAAAGGCTTTCATTTGAGTAGATCTAAAACTGAATATATGGAGTATAATTTTAGTAATAATAGATCTAGTGGAGGAATTGTGACTTTGGGTGATCAAGTCATTAATAAGAGTACATGTTTTCGATATATTGGATCTATTGTTTAGAGCGATGGTGAAATAGATGGGGATATTATTAGTAGAATTCAAAATGGGTGGTTGAAGTGGAGGAATGCATCGGGCTTGTTGTGTGATAGAAGAGTCCCCCTCAAACTTAAGGGAAAATTCTATAAGATGGTGGTTAGATCTACTGAGATTTATGGTGCAGAATGTTGGCCATTAAAAGAGAAGCATAATATTAAGTTAAGTGTTGCAGACATGGTTTAAAATTGCGCAATCAGAGGCGCTCCTTAGCGCATTCCATTCCCGCTGCGTAGTAAGTTCCGTGCTCGAGCGGCTTTGTTCGACAACGTTCACTATAAGTTCTTGTTGTTGGATCGGAAGTAACAACAACAGTTTGCTCGCTGTAGATGCTTGTGTTGTGAGTCGCTCTTTGCTTTTTTTTTTTTCTTCATTGCAGAGGCATTTTTTTTTCCTACAAGGCTTGTGTTGTTGGATTGGAAGTAACGACGACGTTCTTCCTGTGAGTAATACTGTTTGCTCTTC
This sequence comes from Dendrobium chrysotoxum, assembly GCA_019925795.1. Lineage (NCBI taxonomy): Eukaryota > Viridiplantae > Streptophyta > Magnoliopsida > Asparagales > Orchidaceae > Dendrobium > Dendrobium chrysotoxum. Next base: position 90,340,052 of record CM034313.1, read on the forward strand.
GTGCTGTTTGATCAAGTGAAATACTTTAAGCATTTTTGGAGAGGTTATGAAGCATGATCCTTGCTTTCTAATGAATATTTTTATTGTTTGTTATGTTTTGGTTATTGGCATGAAAGGGTAAGTGCGTTTATGTTCTGAAATTATTCAAACACAACAATATTATTGTATTTTGATAGCAAATTGACTTGAAAATAATGTTGAAGGAATGAAGTAAAACTGGTAGGATTTCTTAGGGTTTTTGAAAAAGCTTCTAAATATCTTCTTAGTTTTATTGCATTCAATTCTTCGGTTCTTCCTTTCCTTGGTTTTTCTTCAATGTTAGCCTATTATGTTCACTGAATTGAGTAAATTCATCCTATAACAACAAACAAATTTATTGTTATTAGTAAAACAGAGAATGAAAACAACACCTTGGCACTTGTCTCCTTCCATTTCTTCTTTTGCTAAACAGTTGTGAGCACAAACTTACTAAATATTTTTTAACTGTTGAAGGGATTGTTTATATATATATATATATATATATATATATATATATATATATATACATACATTACTCTCTTTTATACATATCCATTCCTCTCTTTCATAAAAATCTTATATACATCAGCTTCTTATTGCAATATCTTTTGACTTTTTGGGTGACATTTACTGTTGGAGTTGTGTAGCTTCAGTATGCTTTGAATAGGATTGCAATGTCTTCCAATGACCTGAAAATGAAAACAGTGTTAATCGATAGCCCAACCAAATTATGCAGGAATACTGCATCTTCAGTATGCTTTGAATAGGATTGCAATGTCTTTAGAGGACACATGAGAGTGATATTTATAGACGAGAAAAGGAAAAAAATATAAAAATTCTTATCTTCTTGGAAAGTTTAGATATTTACGATATGTTTATTGTGCTGATCGTCAATGCATTCATGTGCTAATTGTGTGAGAGTTTTAATATTTTATGTAAAGATTGAATATTCGGTGAAAGGGTCCGAATGAAGAAGTACCCGATCCTTTTGCTAGATAGGTCGAACCAACAAAGTAAGGTTGTTCGGCCTCTGTTCTTTGGTTTGTTCTATCCGTTTTCTTTGTATTTGAAGCTTCACACTTTTCGACTCTTCTTCGTTCGGTTCGAGATGGCAATCCTTTCTCCTGACTTCATAAAGGAATGCTTGCCCCTAGGCTTCGAGGAGATTTGCTTTCATTTTCATGAGCGCCAGGGCACTATTTTCTAGTTGTGCTCACGTCATTTTCTTAGCTTGAAGCTTGGCATTTCCCCCGATTACTCTGCTCATTTTTTTGTAATAGATAAGTCTTTATCTAGCGCCTTCCCAAAAAGATAGCCAACCAATAATTATCCGTGCCTGTCCGAGTGCTCAAAATCTTTTTCTCCCGAGGCTGCTTGCTTGGTTGAGTGATCAAGAGACAGAAGCAGCGATTGGAGCGGGCAATAGGCCGTAGGATTGGCAAATGACCGATGAACGTTCAGACTGGACGGAAAATGAAGAAGTAGGGTTTCGTAAGGGATGGTTAGAAATAGAGATAAAGCTGCATCGAGTCATAGGAAGGATCTGGCACGAAAACATAGCACTCAAGTGGACGTGGGAGGCAGTAAAAAATCATATGTTTATCTGAAATGTAATTACTGTGACAAAGTAGTGAAGGGTGGTGTGACTAGGATGAAGGAGCACCTTTTTGGGTCCCACAAGAATGTTGTACCATATGCTAAAGTGCCTAATATAGTCAGGAAGGAGATAAAACCATACATGAATAAGTCTACCATGTCAAAGCATCTTGCAAAAAAATAGTTTGAGGACAGAGTTGATGTTGGCTCCTACTATGGGAGTGAGCGTAGCGGTCGGGTTACTTGATATTACAGAGTATGTTGGATGCTAGACAACATTTGGAGTCTATGTTTACCTCAACACAGTGGTTGAGTTATGCATGAGCAAAGAAACTTGAGGGAAAAGAGGTTAGAAAGATTGTTTTAAATGACAGATTTTGGCAAACCCTCTTGTACGTCATCACAACCACTCGACCATTAGTATAAGTTTTAAGGATGGTGGATGCAGAGAAGAAGCTTGCTATGGGTTTCATCTACGGTGCTATGGATGAAGCAAAAAAAATGATTGCCCGCAACTTAGGGGGCGGAGTGGGAAGCTATAGGAAAATTTAGAATATTATTGATGATAGATGAGGGCTACAACTTCACCGACACTTGCATGCAGCAGGTTATTACCTAAGCCTTCAATATCAATATGCAGAGAATAAGTCTACAAATCTTGAGATAAAATTAGGATTGTATCATTGCATGGATCGACTCATAGCTAATGCAACTGAAAGATCAAATGTTGACATGCAATTGGTACCTTTTAGGAATAAAGAAGATTTTTTTGGATTATAACAGGCAAAGCAAACTATTTTCAAACGATCTCCAAGTAATTTTATTTGTTGTTTTACTCATTTATTTAAAATTCGTTCTTTGAGTATTAACTATATTTATTTATGTAAATCATAGTTGAGTGGTGGATTCAATTTGGTGATGACACTCCAGAATTGTAGCATTTCGGTGTGAAAGTTTTGAGATCAACATGCTCTTTATCTAGTTGTGAACGAAATTGGAGCACTTACAACTTAGTGCATACAAAAAGGAGAAATCATCTGTCAATGTTGAGGGATGAATTCATCAGTATACATTATGTACAAGAGGAGACTCAAAAACCTGAACTTGAAGAAAAAAGGGTTAAAGGATGATGAAGATCCTTTGATTTGTAAGGATATGACATCTGATGATGAGTGGTTTGTAGATGATGAAGTGGAGGCGATGCCGTTTGAATTATGAGAGGAAGATTTGAATGTTGATTTTTTTTATGGTCATAGAGTATCTACATCCACTACAACTCAAGAACAAACCAAAAAAATGTATATGAATAACGTAGTTTTCTTAGACTTTATTTTTTTATTGTATTACTCATCTTCATATTGTTCAAAAATATTTAGGGAAGAGGAAGAAGCTGATTGTGAGACATTGGACTCCATAGGAGATGAGGCAGGTGAGAGAGCAGTTCATCATAACGATGATTCAAATGAAGACCCCCTTAGTGATGACAGTGCCGATGACTTCTGAGAAAGATTAAATTTTGAGTTAAACTATATTTTATTTTGTCTTATTATTATGATCTTTGTATTTCACTTTAATTTCAAACAATTTATTACTTGACACTTCATATCTTGTACTTTTTTATGTTTTATATATATGACAATTTATTTCTTATGTCAATTTTTAAAATATTATTAGATTAGTATACAAAAAATTTATCATTTTAACTTTACGCAATTTTCTCATTTTGAGGCTTACGCCTCAAAACGTCTTGAGGCTTACGCCTCGCCTCATGAATGAAAAACTTCTCAATGTCAAATTGCACAATTTTAAACATTGGTTGCAGAGATGAGGATGCTTAGGTGGATGAGTGACTTTACTCTTAAAGACAGGATACAAAATGAGCATATACGTGAAAAGGTTGGAGTAGCTCCAGTGGAAGATAAGATTAGAGAGAGTCGCCTAGATGATTTGGTCACATAAAACGGCGGCCTTCTGATGGCATGGTTAGGAAAGTAGATGTATTAGATTCGACTTATGTTAAGAAATGTAGAGGTAGACCTAAAAAGACTTGGTTAAAAAATATTAGAAATGACCTTTCTTTATTAGATTTAAATATGAATTTAACTCTTAACAGGTCACAATGGAGAAAAGTATTCATGTAGCCGACCCCACAGTGGGATAAAGGCTTGATTTTGTTGTTGTTATAATAAATAAAAATTTGAAATATAAGAAATTATATTTAAAATATACAAAATATTTAAGACGCGTGTTGGAGCATGCGTGTCCAATTTATTTTTAATATTTTGTTCATCGGACACGTTGAAACGTCTTCGACGTGCCTGGTAAATTTTGAAGGCGTGTCAGATGCGTGTCGTGTTCGATACATGTCGGACACTACATACCTCATTAAGGAGAAGTGTCGGTGCATCATAGGTTTTATATAACAAATGCTTGCTTTGTGGCTTAAAGAATCCTTTTTAAGTCCAAATAAGAATTAAGGTTATTGTGTAGGCTAATACTAAATTTTTATTACCAAGTGAAATGGCATGGATTGTGTGCGTGGGTCTTTTTTTTTTTTTTTTAAATTTAGCTATTTTTATTTTAATTGAGGTCAGTCCTATAACCAAAGAGTAAATAAAACCATGCCTTGCCTCACCAGGCATGCAAGATTTGGGTTGGAATTTTCATTTTCCTGCATTCAGTTGATGGGAGAGTGAAGATTATTTTTTATTATTTTATTCTTCAGGAATAGCTAATCATAGCGTATTTATTAGCGTTGAATAATAGATAAAAATATGGTTTTGTACTTGCAAGTTTTAAAATTTTTTAAGTCCAGGTGAGCAAACCATAGACAGCCTATCAAGAATTAACCTGTTGAATCTAAATGTAAATTTATTCTATAATTATTAATCACAGGCTTAAAACTTTAGAAATATTTGTGAATGCCACAGTATGGTTGTGTAATCTACACTTGTTAGAGGTTTAGGTGTTAGGATATCCTAACATATCAAAACAATGAAATTCCATATTTCTAACTGCATTAAATTATTTTGATGTTTTAAGTTGCTCCTTTTTTGACTCTTAACCGGATATAATAGAGAAAAAGGATTCATGTAGCCGACCTCACATAGTGGGATAAAAGTTTGATGTTGTCTTTGTTTAAGTTGCTCCTTTTTTCTTTTAGAATATAAGCACCTTATTATTTCATAGAAAATGAAATTTTATTTTGTTATTTCATAACTCGCCTTAGCAGTAGCCTCTTAAGTGTCAATGGTTGCTTTTTAAGTTACTTTGATTAAAAAAAATGATGGTGGCCATGTCTTTTACTTGTTCAAACATGCTTCACTGCAAGATTCTTAAATGCACATTTACAAAAAGGTTGGCGAGCAACTAATGAAAATAAACGTAAAATTTTTGCAAGCATGCTTTATAGAAGAACTTGATCAAGTTCACAAGTTCTTAAAAGGTTGTTTGCCTTATTTAAGCATGTTTATTCATATTTTCCAAACCCTAAACTTACTACTAGTGGGCAAGTCATTCATTTCAAGGCAAAAATATCATAAACTTTTGAATAAATCTATCTCCATATTTTGTATTAATATCCTGTATAAGATTATTTCTGTTATATTGTGTTCGAGTTTTCTTGCCAATCATCATTCCATGCAATAAATAGTTTTGAAGTAACCGGTAATCTTACGTGTTATCATGTGATGCTTTCTATAGGTATAACACTTTTCAGGGCTATCCACCCGAGGTGGTGAAGAAAATGCCAAAGAAAGATCTTGCAGAAGAGGCATGCTATTTTTATTTATTGCGTTATTTGAATGAGTCCTTTATAATATCCTATTTTGTTAAGAGCTCATATCTAATATTTTTTCTATCATAATATATTGTTAAATATTTAAAATACATGTTGAGGATTTTGTTGGTCCATAGGTCTGGAGACTACAAGCAGCTTTAGGTGAACAATCTGAGATCACTAAGTACAGCCAACAGGAGTATGAAAGGCTACAAAATGTATTATCTTTAACCTACCAACTAGTTGACATACTAGCAAATGATTGTGACTCACCATATTTGTTAGTTATATTTACTTATAGGATTTTTTTTGTTGTTTAGATGTTCTATGACATCTCCTAATCATGAGTTCACCATTTTATTACTATTGTTGTTGTCCAGACAACTTTTTTTTTTAAACCTTTTAAAAATTGAATAGTTTTAAAATTTCTCCCCTAAATAGCAATTACATCTGTATTATAATAGAATATACTTTTGCATCTAATTATTTCATATATAAAGTGTGTGTGTCAAGTAGGAGATATATCGGCAATTTATATATTGGGGGATTTACATACATACCATTTTATTTTATGATATTTATATATCTAACACCCAAAATATTAATATTACATGACTACCTTCCTGAAAAGAAGGTGATAAGGTGTTTTTTTACACCATTTGTTCTTCAGGAAAAAGTTCTATGCAGAATTTGCTTTGAAGCTGAAATATGTATGGTCCTTCTACCATGTCGTCATCGAACCTCATGCAAGTAAGCCCTTTGTTTATTTGAATGTTAATATAAATCTTTTTTTTTTTGTTTTTGGCTTGTTAAAGTATAATTTTAATTATTTATTATTATTATTATTATTATTATTTACTGAATATAATGATATTTGTAGGCCGTGTGCAGAGAAGTGCAAGAAGTGTCCCATTTGCCGTGTTGCCATTGAGGAGAGAATGCCTGTTTATGATGTATGAGTTCTTTAATATATAGAAAAGAATGTTATAAATGATAATTGTATATAATTATAGGTGACTTACTGTGTGCATTTGAATGCGCGTGATTTTTGCTGTGGTATTCTTGTGGATATAATTTGTCTGCTGAAAAAAAATGTAAATAAAGTTAAAAGCTTTTTATTTTTAAGATAATCCCTTCTATATATTGTTACCAACAAATTGAAATTAAAATATATTTAGGGATCATAGAGTTTCTTGCAGACGGAAAGAATATTTGCAAAATTAATGATTTTTATTTTGTCACTTTTAAAGTTATAGATCAATTGATTTTTAATTATATCCAATCAAAGGACAATATATAATAAACGTGCAATAGCAATAATCGTTTATGATTAATATGATTAGAACTTTTAGGATCAATTTATTTGACTTTTTAAAGACTTTCAACCTATTATTTTGTTATCGATTGAGATTTCAATAATTGTTAAGAGAGTGAATAAATAAATTGTCAATTATTTATCAAATAACGATCATTTGAAACTAAAAACACTTGAGTAATAACTTTAATCGTTTAAAATAGGCATATGAAGTGGCCATAATAAATTTTGAGATAGATTTGCCGGTTTTCTTATTAAAACAATTTTAGTATATATTTAAAAAATAATAAAAAAAAATCATCCCAAATGAAATCTAAACAAAATATGTACGTTTGGGATTTGTCAATAATTAATTTTTCCGCATTTTAATTAATTTAGGGTTTGGTATAATGATTATAACAGTCTTTATAAACACTTATAAAATTAAATAAATTAATGCAAGTCTAAATGTTCAATATATACTCAAAAATCAGAAAAATTTTCAAAAACAAATTAAATTTAAAAAAGGGGGTTCGGCTCTTCCCCAAAACCTAGATTGTGACCTAGATCGTGATGTCTGCACAATTATTAATTATTTCACACCATGAAAAATCAATGGCTCCACAGCTTGTGAATGTTAAGCATCACAGGAGGTCAGTTGTTCTTCAAGTTTCTCGAGTAAGAAGAAGAAGAAAACCTAGATTGTGTCGCCGGGAAGTAATCAAATGCTGAAGGCCCCACTGAACGTCTAGTAGCCGTTGGAGAATCGGATAGCAGGGGCTCATGAACAGGATTTCTACTCTTGGCTTGAGTAATAGACAGAGAGGGTAAATCTGAATCCACAGGCTTGATCTGTGACTCCAAGTTTCCTATAACCATAGCATAGATTGGCCCACCAGATCTCTCATGCTGTTGGAGAATATTGATAATATTTGGTTTGTATGTATAACGGAAATATTTGATTGCCAAGACAGGCCCCATTCCTATTGCAAAAATAAGCTGAAAAATAGGAACCAATCAGCTAAGGCTTTAATAGGAGATTACTAGCTCAGTATAGTGTTATTATAAGCTTACAATCATTGTAATCCAATAAGATGGCTGCCTAAAGAGACGAAACATGATAGTGTACATCCCAAGTCTTGGAATAGTGCTCACCAAGCTATTGATCAAATAGAAAGCAAGAAAATTTCCCCATATGGCAAGATGTTGCAATATGGTGAAAGAACTGCATTCATGAAAAATAGTTTAATTAGAAAACTTTGTTGGAGTCAGGGAATCAAGATTGAATACAAGAAAGCTTACTTCATTTCCAGTGTGACAACTAAAACCTGTAGCCATATGCATCCCGAAAGTGCGACCATTGAGACCTCTTCCATCTCACTTTTTTCACCGGAATAGGCATGCATAGTTACTAGGAAAACCACAAGTGCCTGTCAGATAAATTTATTAGCGCCAAGTGAAACTCGTCCGATAAAAGGTAAATAACATTGAAGACCACTGTATCTTGCAGTCTTAACAGTCTAGTTTAAAGGGAACAAAAGCTCGACAAGCATTGGACAAGAGTTGAAAACTCAGCAATCTTTTGAATGTTAAAAATGAGGATAACATAGAGCTAGTCAACAGCCTACATACAAACCAACTAAAGCTTTCGTTAGTAGGGTTATAAATGAGTCAAATTTGAGAGATCTCAAGTGTTGTTTAGTTCGACTCGTTAAACAAAGGAGCAAATTTTGTTTGTTAGTATTTGACTTGTTAACTTATTGAGCCTAACACTAGGCATTCAGGAACATAAAGTTTGCTTGAAAGTAAAATACCATGCATAAGCATACAGGATTCAAATTTAAATAGATTGTAGAAAAATAGAAAAAAATATTGTGAATTTATTGCTTGATTTTGCATTAAGGGTGGAAGTAATCATAGACTTCTCCATAAGGCTTATAATGAAAATAAATTAAAGTTATTTAAAAAAAATAAGAAAAAAATTAACAAGAGGGGTCAACAGCTAGAACAAGAAAAGGTGGCACACGGATTGCAATTTAATTTACAAACTTTAATCTTCATGAAAGAATTATCAAATCCAAGTTGTGAATCTATTTGAAGGGGTGCAATGTATGGATTTATTGAAGTTTGTGTTCTGTGAATATTAAGATTTAAGATAAATGTTTCATCAAACTTATCTTCCTGCTAAAAATTCTCCCCCGTTAAGAAGGGTTGATTAAAAAATTCTTGTTTCTCGTTAAATATTTTTATTAATCTTGATTAACAAATTTTGAAGTAATGAATTTTTTGTTGGTAGAATCATAACACTTTTTGTAAAAGCCAGCTGAATCGGATCAAATGAACCATTTCCCTTATCGAACAAGCGAGCACGAATAGGTTTGAACATGACAAAAGGATAGATGCAATTGCTTCGATCAGAGACAGAGAGGAGTTCGTGCAAACCTGTTTGTTGGAATCAAAGATAGAGAGGAGTTGTGCAGCTTACTCGGTGGACTCGAAAAAGCATAGAGAATAAAAATGTGGTGCGACTTGTTTGGTGGAGTCATAATAGAGTGAAGAAGAGTGTGTGATTAGTCAATGTAGATGAACGAGAAAGAAGAGGGTTCATTCTACTCAACGGTTTCGATAAGAGAGAGTTGTTCGACTGTTTTGATTGGAAACATCTAGAGGCTTCAAATTAGTGTGATTAACTTGATTATGTTTGATGGAGATGAACGAGAAAGAAGAAATAGTCAGGAGAGTCGAGCAAACCTCTTTGATGGAATTAGAGATAGAGAGGAAGACAAAGTGTGAGTGAGTTTCTTATTCAACATAGAAAGGAAGAGGTTTATGAATTCAATTTGATTGACTCTATTTGTGCTATTTTCTTCGACACAAAAGAAAGGTCAAACCGTGTGATATTGTTCAAAGAAGAGAGAATAATTGAGGGTAATAAAGAAATTTATTTAAATTAAAAATGTGTTTTATAAATTCGATACCTTTGACGTTGTATTTGACGATGTTTGATAACTTCGACGTGGCTCTTGACAATGTTTGACATCTTCGATGCCATTGGATGCCTTAGGTGTTATTTTAGACAGTGAAAGAACTAATAAGTGTAGTTGAGACAAGTCTAGAAGATAACCAAGAATACTCGTGTAAAACCAAACCAAGCAAGCAAAGTGTTATTGTTACTTTAATAAAAAAAATTTAATGTAATGATAGTTTTGAATTAAATAAGTAAATTGACATGAACGTTACGTGATGCATAGGTTGTGAAGCAAGGAAGAACTGAATAAGGATTGAAAAAACATTTAAGTGGAAGAACAAATCTTCAAAAAGAAACAAAGAAGGGTGCTTATACTTTTATTTTATAACAATTAAAATTCTCTTTATGATTTAATGAATTTATTGACAAACCATATTATATGTTTACTTGCAAATATTTGTAACAATACATTAAAAATATACATTAAATGTGAAAGCATCCTATTGAACATCATATAAGAATAAATTAAAATGAAAAAAATAATAAGATAATGAAAGGAATATGCAAAAAGAAATGTATATGTATGTAAATGAATGAGTTCCCTCTCTTATAATATTGGCCGATGAAGTAATATATTCGTGTACGAAAAATGAAAAGGGTTGAAAAAAAAATCAAAATGAGGATGATTGTGCCTTAATTGGTGCAATATTAGAATGTGCTCCAAGAATAAATGGCATATTAAAAGTTATAATATGATAATTACAGCATAAAAGAAAACTTTTTTGTAAAATTATGCCTTTTTTCCTTATCAGTGCTCATATTTAAATTCTCTTAAATGAAAAGTTTAATGATTAATTAAGATAACTGATATGCATATTATTTTTATTGTTATATTATAGGATTGTAATATAACAACAAAGTTAATGATGGAAACTCCGCACATAAAATTAAATGTTACAGATGAAGATTTTATAGTATAGATGGCTAACAGATGAAGATATTATAGTGTAGATGGCTAGCAAAGAAAGTTTTGTGCACAAAAGAAAAGGAACAAATGAGAATAAGTATGAGCTGAATTATAAATGTTCAAATTTCCCATGGATGAATAGTGATCTTTCTAAAGTTTTGTACGATTGTTTATTAAATTTTTTTATGTTGTTCGAAAGAAATTAAATTACCATTTGACTACTGTTCCCAACTGAGTATTCTAAATCTTGGGCCGAGTCATGATGCATACACCCTTTCGAGTGGGGGAATACCCAATAAATACATATTTCAGAACTATAAGATCAAGTTTACCCCTATATTTGTGGATATGGACATAGGCAATGCATCCAAAGATTTTTGGAGGAATTTTTAAGAGAAAGTTATTTGTGGGGAAGAATTAAGCTAAATAATTTATAAATTTTTCTAAGAAAACCACTCCTATTGTTATTCTATTGAATATGTATGTGGCAATTAAGACTACTCCATCTTTTATCCTTTTGCACTTAGTTTTGGAAGAGAAAACTCCAGATGATTTTTAAAAGATGATGAATTTTTCTTTCTACCACTTCATTTTATTAGGAGTATCAGGCCAAGAGAATTAATAGATGATACATACTTTTTAGAAGAAAGACGATAAGATGTGATTAAAGTAATAACGAGCATTAACGGTCCAATAAATGGGAAGAATAATACTGACATCAGATTTTGCTTAATATTGAGGATTTTGAAAAGTCCCCAAATGTCAGAGTGAACATTTAGAAAAGGAGCGAAAGATCTAAAATAACTTTCAGGAAAAACATCACGATGATGTTTGATAATTTCATAAGTTTCATGATGAAAATCTTTCTAGTTTATACGACAACAACAACAACATCAAGTCTTTATCCCACTATGTGGGGTCAGCTACATGAATCCTTTTTCTCCATTGTGTTTTGTTAAAAGTCAAATTCTTATTTAAATCTAATAAAGAAAGGTCATTTCTAATATTTTCTAACCAAGTCTTTTTAGGTCTACCTCTATCTTTTTTAACATAAGCCAAATCTAATACATCTACTTTCCTAACGGGGTCATCGGAAGGCCACCGTTTTATGTGACTAAACCATCTAAGGCGACTCTCTCTAATTTTATCTTCCACTGGAGCTATTCCATCCTTTTCACATATATGCTCATTTTGTATCCTGTCTCTAAGAGTAAAGTCACTCATCCACCTGAGCATCCTCATCTCTACAAGATTGCAACACTTAATATTATGCTTCTCTTTTAATGGCTAACATTCTGCACTACAAAGCATTGCAGGTCTCACCGCCATCTCATAGAATTTTTGCTTAAGTTTATAATTAAAAAATCTTTGAAAGAAGGAAAAATAAATTGTAGGGCTTTAAAAGAGGGATGCCCTAGTCTGTAATTATATTCCTAAATGGCTTCTGTATTTAGGGTGAAAATGTAGGAATATGACAAGTAATTTCCATCTTCAAAAGGATATAGTTCATCTTTTTTTCTTGCTTAATCATCTTCCATGTAGTGATGTCTTTTTTTTATTTTTTTATTTTTTACCATGTAGTGATGTCTTTAAATATACAAACATAAGCAAAAAATATTACCTTGCAATTTTGGTCTTGAATAATTTTATGGATTGATAGAATATTTACTGCAAGACAATGAACATGCAGTATATTACTAAGCGAAAATATGGAAGAATTCAAAACATTTTTCTTGACTTACAATAGTTGTTAGGAAACCATTAGCCAATCTTATTTTTTTTAATGCTTGGGCAAGTTTTGTAAGTTTGAAAAAGGTTGGCAAAGTTGGTAATGTGGTTACTAACTCCCAAATCTAGTATCCATATATGAGGAAAGTCATTTAAAGTACTGAAAATAGAATAAGTTAGATTTCATGCCATTTTGAGTTAGAAAATATGATATGGATGATTTTCCAAGAGAGTTGAGGAAATTCTTAAGTTTGTCAATTTCTTCTGGATTAAGCCCCCCTTTGATTCCACAAGGCAAAGCTGCTTTTTTGTGACCTTTATTACAATCATAGCTTGGGGATTTTCGTGAAGTTTCCATCATTTTTCTTTGATTTACTCTCTTTTTTTTTGTAGTAGTTACACCATCGATTATCTTTGGAACAAAGTTATACCCTTTAAGGAAAGAGTTTGTAATACTAAATCTCTTACCTTGAGATTTGGTGCTTGTCATAAAGATGTTTTAGATATCAGAGCATCAAGCACTATAGTCCTTCATCCTTCTTAGGCTCATAAGATGGAAAAAGCCTCATTTAGTGATGATATGTTTTCTCTGCTTAAGAGTTGGATATAAACTCAATCAAAATCATTATTAAGTCTTGTGAGAAGCTAAAACACCCTTTCTTTTCTACAAATTGTTTGAGAATTACACATTATCAAAATTTGTCATTTTGAGATATTGGTACTAATCCAGTTAAAGCCAATAGTCCTTTATTGCATAAAAGTACTTAATAACAGGAAGGTTACCTTGCATGGTTGTTGAAATCTATTTTCATCTCGTAAATGAGAGTATCAACGTTTATTTTTGATTAAATTTATTTGATAGTGTTAAATCGCAGCCATCCCTTCACACCTGATTCCACGACCATGATTGCATGGGAAGCTCAGCTGGATCGCGCTGATCTTTGTTAAATCCCAATCATCCCCTGACACTCGATCCCACGACCAGGATGGGAATCCGTGGGAGGCTCACCTAGATCACGCCGATCTTCTTCCATATTTGAGTGGCTAATTTAGGAAGGATAATATTAGGACAATTATGCATGATTTTGTTTCTTTATTAAGATATCTTGGGTAGATCTATACATAGGAATAATTTTGTGCAATAAATCAAGCATTTTTCCTCTCCAATTCTCTGAATTTAACATAGTATCATACCCTAAAAAGATATAATCCGTGAGTTCCACCACAGGCCTTCATTGTTATTGTCATTTAGAGACTAAAGAGAAGGAAGCGGCCTTCATTGCCGGCCTTCTCTTGTTATTGCTACTACTCTTATAACCAACGCAACCTTCATTACTGCCCTACAACTTTCTGGCTTGATTAATATAACCTTCATCTCTATCCCTTGCCACCAAAATGTCTTAAGCTAATTTTTCCCAAAGCTCTATGGAGGAATCTATGGTGCACCAAGGAAAAAGAGATCTCCAAAATATGCAACCTTCCTATCGTTTAAATGGGAAGAATTACTTGAAGTGGTCTCAATTTGTGAATACATACTTGAAAGGGAAAGGAAAGATGAATCACCTCCTTGGGGTAGGACCAAAAGAAAGATCCTAATTTTTGAGCATGGGATGAAGCAAACTCTATGATCATGTCATGGTTGTGGAATTCCATGACTCCATAAATTAGCAATACTTTCATGTTCCTATCTACTGTAAAAGACATATGGGATGCTGCTAGACAAATCTTCTCAAAAGCTCGAGATGCTGCATAAATCTTCGAAATTAAAGTCAAGGTGGAAAACACAAAACAAGGAAGCAAGACCGTGACTGAATATGTCACTCTTCTTCAAAGCTTGTGACAAGAATTTGATCACTACAGATGTATAAAGAGCAAGTGTCGAGAAGATACTGTTATCATAAAAAGAATTTATTGAGAAAAATAGAGTGTATAACTTTCTTGGAAGATTAAATATGGAGTTTGACAAGATTAGAGTTCAAATCCTTGGTAAAGAGGAGACACCCTTAATAAATGAGACCATTTCTTTTATTCGTGCTAAGGAAAGCCGACGAGGGATAATGCTAGAACCAAATGTTGCTGAAGGTTCAGCAATGGTGACAACCAAAGAGGCATTATGGAAGGAACGAGATGAGGATTCCTCAAAACCTAAAGACAAATACTTCCTTTGGTATAGTTATTGCAAGAAATCAAGATACACAAGGGAAACATGCTGGAAGTTACATGAAAAACCCCCAAGGAGTGGAATCAAAGAAGTGGACAAAAGAAAACATTACAAGCTAACACTAAGTTAGCCCAACCTAGAAACGTAGTCCAGCTTCAGAGAGCTCAACAAAGAAGATATTGAAAAGTTAAACAACCCCTGGTATCTTTTGAAAAATTACCTGCATTTTCTTCTCTTGCACTTTCAGGTAAATTTTTATATCCACATTGGATTAAGTGCCTCTAGAAATCATTTGAAAGGTGTATGGATCATTGACTCAAGAGCCATAGATCACATGACACACTCTACTACCAACTTCATAAACTATACTTCTTGCTCGAGTGATAAGACAATCATCATTGCTAATGGTCCTCTTACCATAGTAGCAAGCCAATGAGGCATACTCTTATCACATGACCAGAGATTTATGAGTAAATTGATCTACCTTTCTCGCACCATATTAGATATATCATTTGCTGTAAGCATGGTCATCAAGTTCATGCAAAATTCAAAGTAAACTCACATGCGAGCTGTAGACATAATACTACACTACCTTAAAGGGAATTCAGAAAGGGATTCTCTTCAGAAGAGACTGTGGAATAACCCTATATGCATATACTGATGCAGATTACGCAGGATCACCAGTAGATGGACAATCAACCTTAGGATACTATACATTCCTTGAAGGAAACCTTGTTAAATGGAGCAAGAAACAGAGTGTAGTAGCAATGTCTAGTGCAGAAGCAGAGTACAGAGCTATGACCTTGAGAATATGTGAACTACTATGGATCAAGATAGTTCTAGAAGACCTAAGGATTGAGTGGGAAAGACCCATGAAGCTACACCGTGAAAACAAATCAGCATAACTCATAATCCGATTCAGCATGACAAGACCAAGCACATAAAAGTGGACCCATGAAGTTACACTGTGATAACAAATCAACAATCAGCATAGCTTATAATCCGGTTCACATGACAAGACCAAACACATAGAAGCTGACAGACATTTCATAAAGGAGAAATTAGACAGTGGTTTTATATGTATCTCCATGTCTCATTAAAAGACCAGCTTGCAGACATTCTGACCAAGGGACTTAATAACTCTACCTTCCGGAGACTGATTATGATGGGGACATCAGAGCATGGAAGGTCTATCAGAGACGTGGCCGTCGATCTACGGCCACAATAGATTCGATATATTTCTGAGTTGTATTATGTATTTTCTTTATTGATGTCATGTTTTATTTACTTTAGTATTTCCCATTCCACCCTTACTTAAGGGAGATCGTTTGTAAGCCCTAAGGGCGTTGTCGTCTTTTATTTCTTGAGTCTTTGTACGGGGCTTTATATATAGCCTCATTGTTGTCTTTTGATGTTCATGAATGATTACTACATAATTTTCCCCTCTTGTGTTTGTGAGTTGAGCCTTGAGAGCTCTTGAGAAGAATCCCTAGGAGAGGGAGAGTGCGCAACACCCACCAATCTAGACGTGTCGGATTCGTGGTCGCTCCGTTGGATTTTCCTCCTCTCTTTCTCCAACCCACCGCCGGCCTCCTCCTCCCTCCCCCAACCCTACGGCAGCCCCACCACCTCCTCCACCACCTCACGGCCAAGTCCCCAGACCTTACCCCCCACGGCCCAACCTTCCTCCCTCCACCGCCGGCCAACCACCCCCTCCACCTTCACCAAGCCGCCGGCCCACTTGCCACCTTCCCCTTTCCTCCCACTTGAATTAATTTCCTAAATTAAGTTGGGTATTATTAGGAAAGAATTCAAAGTTCAAATTCAATTCAAGATTGAATTAAAACTTTCCAAAAGTAACTCAATCTATTTTAGGAAAGGTTGCCTAATTAATTCTATTTGAATTTAAATCAAATAGGACTAATTCTATCCCTTCCTAATTCATGTAACTTAAATTAGGAAACCCCAATTTATTCCCTAAATCCCTCCCCCTCTACTTAATGCAGCCGGCCCCATCCCCATGCCGCCGTCCCCTTCCCTCTCTCTCTCTCTCTCCAATCTCCTCCCTCCCATTAAATCCTAATTTCCTATTCTAGCTCCCTCCCAAATTCAAAATTCTGAAAATAAATTCAGAATTTGGAAACTTTAATCCCTTCATATCCTAACCCTAATTTTCCCCAACCCCTCTCCACTTGGCCGGCCACCCTCTCCCCTCTTTCACTTGGATTCCTAAGAAAGAACCCTAATTTTCCAAGGGCAAAGCTTCAAGGACAGCAAGGATCTCTCCTCTTCAACCCACCCTGAATGGAAGTCCCCGAATGGGACTACGGGTTGGTCCTTGACAACGACGACAACATCGACATCCTCCGCTCTCCATTCTTCGACGTTGGATTTGATTTCGACAACACCGTCGAAGAATACTTCGACCGAATCCACATCACTTTGGTAGATACGATTGACGATCAACGGATGAAGGGACGGTGGACCATCCTCGGCCGGATTACGACTTCTTCCCCTCCGGATACTTCCATACTCAAAGGCTACTACATTCGATTTCTACGATTCATCGCCAATACCATCGGCATTCAAGGGAAAATCATCCGACGACGATTCCTTTCCGATTAAGGTGAACTTTCTTCCCTCATCAATTATTTCTTCTTTCTCCTTACCTTGTAGGTGGTGACGAATTCGTAACAAGATCAAGGCCGCTTAATTCGCTAAAAGCTGAGTAAACGTAGGGTTATTTTGAGTGCTCCTTTATGTTACTTATTTTGTTGTTAATTGAGGGATTATGAATGAACATCTACTATGTTAGTTTTAATTTAATTTTCCAATCTATTTGTTTGTTCAAGCACTTTTAATGAGGTTTGGCCTAAACGCAAGCATCCCTCCTTTGTTTTATTTTATCGTTCTAGATTACTAGTAGTTTAATCAAGTAATTGCTCTTATCATAAATCGTGCAAATCCTAATTTTCAGTCAAAGCATATTAGTCCTGCATCATCTGGTATCAGAGCATGGTTTGCTCTAGTTTTGCATGCTAGATTTCATCCTAGGAGTTGTTTTAACTGTTTCCTTACTTTGTTACATGCATGCTATCTTTTTAATGAGTTTAGTTACATGATATGCTTGCTGTCCTCTACATTTCTGCATGCATTTAGTGTGTTATAAAGCCTTTTCTTTGGTGTCTAAGTGCTGTCATTAACCTTTCAACCTTGCTAGTTGTCTAGGAGACTTAACACCTTAGTTAGATTGCTGTCCTTAAGTTTCCTGCAGCTTTTAGTGTCATTTTAGGGTGTTTTCCTGCACTTACACTTGCTGTCCACTCCTAGTTGTTTCCCCTAAACCTTCCCTAGTGTTTAGCAATGGACCCCGAACAACTTGGAAGGACTTTGGACCTACTGGTAGGCCAAATGAATGCTATTAGCCAACAATTAAAAGAAAACCAAGCTGATCTCGCTGATTTTCGTAGAACCACCACTGACTGTCTTGATACCATAGAGCATGGTAGGAGCCACCCGATTCCGTATACCCCTTCTAGGCCACCCTCTATGTACGAGCACGATCCTTTTATGGATGAGGGGCACCCTCGAGCTCCTCATCGTGTCCCCCACCATAGGCAAGAGCACCACCACGACCCTGATCTTCCCCTGATGAAGAATATGAAGGTCGATGCACCTACTTTCGATGGTACCCTCGATCCCCAGCTCTTTCTGGACTGCATCAAAGGTATGGATAATTTCTTTAGGTGGTATGACATCTCCGAGGCTAGGAATGTCAGTTTCGCAAGCATGAAACTAATTGGGAGGGCTAGCCAGTTCTGGTCTAACTTAGAAAGCCTTAGGGAGTCTCGCAATGAGTACCCCATCACTGACTGGTTGTCGATGAAGCGTGAGCTTAAGCAAAAGTACCTTCCTCCTTCGTACTTCCCTATGCTCTTAGATAGGTGGCATAGACTGACTCAGGGTAGCAAACCCGTCAAAGATTACATCGCCTCCTTCGATGATTTTCTGATCCGTTGTAAAGGGGAAACCTCCACTACCCCTGCGCAGATTCTATCCATGTTTCGTACCGGGTTGCGAGAGGACCTTCGCAACGAGCTGTTCGCCCGAAATGTCACAACCTTAGAGAATGCATATAGTTTAGTACTTGACCTAGAGGAGAGTCGATCCCAGCATTCTAGCCGTCACCACGACCCTAGACCTCCCTACAGACCTAGGTAGTTCCACCCCGCACTCCTCTACGACCCGACCTACTCCGGGTAGTAGCACCCGACCTCCCACGGGTTCCCCTGCACCTCGACCTGATTTTAGAAGTAAACCTCCCACCCTGGATGCCCCTCGGTCCAGTCCTGGGACCAAGTGCTTTCGATGCCAGGGGTATGGGCATATCGCTTCCCAGTGCTCCAGTCCCTACAAAGTTTCCATTATTGAGGAGTTTACTGAGGAGGATCCTGAGCCCGAGGTTGATCAGGTTCACCAAGTGGAAGAAGAGGGTGATTTCTTCGAGGAGGACGATGACACCGCCGTCCTCCATTACCTTCAGAAGTTGGATACATCCCCCATTTGCGTGGTGAGATGTGCACTGTCACACCCTGTTACCTCCGATGACTGGCGTAGGACTTCTATCTTTCACACCTACACCAAAATCAAAGATAAAAACTGTAAAGTCATCGTAGATAGTGGCAGTTGCATCAATGCTGTCTCCTCCAGCATGGTGTCCAAATTAGGCCTTTATGCCGTTCCTCACCCCAGTCCATATAAGGTAGCTTGGGTCAACTCCACTGCCTTGGAAGTGAAAGAACGAAGTCTCGTACCTATCTCCTTTGCCACTTATAAGGAGAACGTATGGTGCGATGTTCTGATTATGGATGTTGGACAAATTCTGTTAGGGCGACCTTGGATTTTTGATAATGATGTCCACATCTACGGGCGTTCAAACACCTGCGTGTTTGAACATGCAGGTAAAAAGATTAAGCTTTTACCATCGCAGCCCCGGGTCAAGGAAGAACCTAAACCCCACCCCCTTAAGTCCAAGAAAGGACTAAACTTGGTCACCGCCAAGGTTCTGGACTCGGAGGTCACTCGTGGTGCACCTCTATACGCTTTAGTGGGTCGTGAGATTCCCACTGAGTCTAATGACCCCATTCCTCAGGAAGTCCAACCTATCTTAGGGCAATTTGTTGATGTCTTCCCGGATGATCTCCCTGATCAGTTACCCCCCCTCCGAGACATTCAGCATGCTATAGACCTAATCCCTGGAGCCTCCCTCCCAAACCTGCCACACTATCGCATGAACCCCACGGAGCATGTCAAACTTAAGAAGCAGGTAGACGAGTTACTGCAGCAAGGTTTCATTAAGGAAAGTCTTAGTCCCTACGCGGTGCCCGCCCTTCTCACTCCTAAGAAGGACGGATCTTGGAGAATGTGTGTAGATAGCCGTGCTATCAACAAAATCACCGTCAAATATTGTTTTCCTATTCCTAGATTAGACGATATGCTTGATATGATGACGGGTGCCACTCTCTTTTCCAAGATCGATCTCAAGAGTGGATACCACCAGATCCGGATCCGACCCGGTGATAAGTGGAAGACTGTTTTCAAGACCAAGGACGGTCTTTATGAGTGGATGGTCATGCCTTTCGGGTTGAGTAACGCCCCGAGCACCTTCATGAGAATTATGACTCAAGTGTTGCGTCCTTTTATGGGTAAGTTTGTCGTTGTCTACTTTGACGATATTTTTATTTATAGTCATTCTGTTGAGCAACATCTTGACCACCTTAAGCAAGTCTGTTCTGTTTTAAGGAAAGAACAATTGTACGCTAATCCCAAGAAGTGTACTTTCCTTGTAGATCAAGTCATTTTTCTAGGGTTTATCGTATCGGCTCGCGGGGTTTCTGTTGACCCTGAGAAGGTGAAAGCCATAGTTGAGTGGCCTCTTCCTCAGAACATCCGGGAAGTCCGCAGCTTCCACGGATTGGCCACCTTCTATAGGAGATTCATACGAAATTTCAGTACAATTGTATCTCCTATCACTGATTGCCTTAAGAAGGGTGATTTCCACTGGACCCCGGCCGCCAACAGAACTTTTGAGGACATTAAGAAAAAAATGGTGGAAGCCCCAGTGATGAGACTTCCTGACTTCTCCAAAGTCTTCGAAGTGACCTGCGACGCTTCGGGGGTTTGGCGGAGTCCTCTCCCAGGAAGGTCATCCTGTAGCATATTTCAGTGAGAAACTGAATGATATCCGGCAGCGATATTCCACTTACGACAAGGAGTTCTATGCCGTGATCCAATCTCTCCGTTATTGGCGACACTACTTGCTCCCGCAAGAGTTCGTCATCTTTTCGGATCACGAAGCTCTTCGGTATATCAACTCCCAAAAGAAGCTGAACGCACGCCACGGTCGTTGGGTAGAGTTCCTTCAAGAGTATACGTATACCCTTAGGCATAAGGCGGGAGTTAAGAATAAAGCTGCCGATGCCCTCAATCGTCGCATGATGACTACTACCGAGTTGAGGGCTGAAGTCGTGGGTTTTGACCAACTGAAGAAGGACTATTTGGAGACTTCAAAGAAACCTACTCTCTCTTGTCCACGGGCAGCACGCGCCTTGTGGACGACTTCTTTCTGGAGGATGGTTACCTTTTCAAAGCCCAAAAGTTTTGTATCCCGAGTACCTCCTTAAGGGATTTTCTGGTCTGGGAACTCCACGCCGGAGGCCTCGCTGGGCACTTCGGCCGGGATAAAACTATTGAGTCTGTGGAGTATCGTTTCTTTTGGCCCAGCCTAAAGAGAGATGTCGGTCGGTTGGTTAGCCGATGCCACACATGTCAGCTAGCCAAACAACGTAAACAGAATACTGGTCTTTACACTCCGTTGCCTGTCCCTAAATGTCCATGGCAGGACGTTAGCATGGATTTCATTTTAGGCCTGCCTAAGACTCTTCGAAGAAATGATGCCATCTGTGTGGTCGTAGATAGATTCTCCAAAATGGCTCATTTCATACCGTGCTCCAAAACATCTGACGCCTCCCACATTGCCAAGTTGTATTTCAATGAGATTGTTCGCCTGCATGGTCTACCCAAAACCATCGTGTCAGACAGAGATGTCAAATTCACCAGTTACTTTTGGAAGACCCTTTGGATGAAATTGGGCACCAAACTACAATTCTCTACAGCCTTTCATCCTCAGACTGATGGTCAGACTGAGGTAGTTAATAGGAGCCTAGAAAATCTGTTGCGGTCGTTGGTCGGTGAGCATATTAAGGATTGGGTTTCTGTTTTACCTACTGCCGAGTTTGCCTATAATAATTTTGTAAACCGAACCACGGGCCTGTCCTTCTAAGATTGTATACGGGTACAAACCTAGGCAACCTTTAGATCTCATTCCAATGTGTTCTACGTATAGGATGTCTGAGTCTGCATCATCTTTTGCATCCCATCTGCATGAACTTCATAAGGAAATTGCACGACAAATTGAAAAGAGCAATACTGATTATAAATTATGTGCTGATTTGAAACGAAAATTTAAAACTTTTGAGGTTGGTGATTCCGGGATGGTGCGGATTCGTCCGGAACGGTTCCCACAAGGAACGGTTAAGAAACTGCATGCCAAAAGTGCTGGTCCATTCAAAATACTTAAGAAAATCAATGATAATGCTTATGTAGTAGATCTTCCTGCGGAGTTCAACATCAATCCCTCTTTTAACATAGAAGATCTAGTGGCATATAAAGGTCCGGATTTTAATCCGCCAAACCCACTTATTCAGCAGCCTGGTGTGACCCCACCCTGTGAGATCCCTAACCTACCTCCACTCCCAGATATCCCTAAATCACCCATAGCAGATAAAGTGGACATGATCTTAAGCGATGAAATCATCTCTACAAAGGAAGGTGGACGACGGAGATACTTGATCAGGTGGAAAGGGAAACCCGAGTCAGAGGATACATGGCTGGATCGTGAGGAGCTGCAGCAGATTGACCTTAATGCATTAGAGATCTACGAGAGCACCAGAGACGCTTACTCGACGGAGTCGAGCTTTCTCCCACCCCGGGAGAATGATGGGGACATCAGAGCATGGAAGGTCTATCAGAGACGTGGCCGTCGATCTATGGTCACAATTGATTCGATATATTTTTGAGTTGTATTATGTATTTTCTTTATTGATGTCATGTTTTATTTACTTTAGTATTTCCCATTCCACCCTTACTTAAGGGAGATCGTTTGTAAGCCCTAAGGGCATTGTCGTCTTTTATTTCTTGAGTCTTTGTACGGGGCTTTATATATAGCCTCATTGTTGTCTTTTGATGTTAATGAATGATTACTACATAATTTTCCCCTCTTGTGTTTGTGAGTTGAGCCTTGAGAGCTCTTGAGAAAAATCCCTAGGAGAGGGAGAGTGCGCAACACCCACCAATCTAGACGTGTCGGATTCGTGGTCGCTCCGTTGGATTTTCCTCCTCTCTTTCTCCAACCCACCGCCGGCCTCCTCCTCCCTCCCCCAACCCTACGGCAGCCCCACCACCTCCTCCACCACCTCACGGCCAAGTCCCCACACCTTACCCCCCACAGCCCAACCTTCCTCCCTCCACCGCCGGCCAACCACCCCCTCCACCTTCACCAAGCCGCCGGCCTACTTGCCACCTTCCCCTTTCCTCCCACTTGAATTAATTTCCTAAATTAAGTTGGGTATTATTAGGAAAGAATTCAAAGTTCAAATTCAATTCAAGATTGAATTAAAACTTTCCAAAAGTAACTCAATCTATTTTAGGAAAGGTTGCCTAATTAATTCTATTTGAATTTAAATCAAATAGGACTAATTCTATCCCTTCCTAATTCATGTAACTTAAATTAGGAAACCCCAATTTATTCCCTAAATCCCTCCCCCTCTACTTAATGCAGCCGGCCCCATCCCCATGCCGCCGTCCCCTTCCCTCTCTCTCTCTCTCCAATCTCCTCCCTCCCATTAAATCCTAATTTCCTATTCTAGCTCCCTCCCAAATTCAAAATTCTGAAAATAAATTCAGAATTTGGAAACTTTAATCCCTCCATATCCTAACCCTAATTTTCCCCAACCCCTCTCCACTTGGCCGGCCACCCTCTCCCCTCTTTCACTTGGATTCCTAAGTAAGAACCCTAATTTTCCAAGGGCAAAGCTTCAAGGACAGCAAGGATCTCTCCTCTTCAACCCACCCTGAATGGAAGTCCCCGAATGGGACTACGGGTTGGTCCTTGACAACGACGACAACATCGACATCCTCCGCTCTCCATTCTTCGACGTTGGATTTGATTTCGACAACACCGTCGAAGAATACTTCGACCGAATCCACATCACTTTGGTAGATACGATTGACGATCAACGGACGAAGGGACGGTGGACCATCCTCGGCCGGATTACGACTTCTTCCCCTCCGGATACTTCCATACTCAAAGGCTACTACATTCGATTTCTACGATTCATCGCCAATACCATCGGCATTCAAGGGAAAATCATCCGACGACGATTCCTTTCCGATTAAGGTGAACTTTCTTCCCTCGTCAATTATTTCTTCTTTCTCCTTACCTTGTAGGTGGTGACAAATTCGTAACAAGATCAAGGCCGCTTAATTCGCTAAAAGCTTAGTAAACGTAGGGTTATTTTGAGTGCTCCTTTATGTTACTTATCTTGTTGTTAATTGAGGGATTATGAATGAACATCTACTATGTTAGCTTTAATTTGATTTTCCAATCTATTTGTTTGTTCAAGCACTTTTAATGAGGTTTGGCCTAAACGCAAGCATCCCTCCTTTGTTTTATTTTATCGTTCTAGATTACTAGTAGTTTAATCAAGTAATTGCTCTTATCATAAATCGTGCAAATCCTAATTTTCAGTCAAAGCATATTAGTCCTGCATCAGATTACCAAGATGGGAAAGATAGATCTGTTTTCCTTAGTTTGAAGGAGAGTGTTAAATCCCAGCCATCCCTTGACACCTGATCTCACGGCCAGGATGGGAATCAGTGGGAGTCTCACCTGGATCACGCCGATTTTCTTCCATATTTGGGTGGCTGATTTAGGAAGGATTATATTAGGACAATTATGCATGATTCTGCTTCTTCATTAAGATATCTTGTATAGATCTATAAATAGGGATAATTTTGTGCAATAAAATCAAGCATTTTCCCTCCCCAATTCTCCGAATTTAATAGATAGCATCTCAAACTTTTTTTCTTGATAGAGCAACATGTGTGGTGCATTATGGTCTTCCTCAACCATGCCATGATCATGAAATATGATTCATTCCAAAGTATAAACTTTGCATCTTTCGACTCCTGAGGATCCATTTCTTCCATTAGAAAGGCCTTTAAATTTTGAGGTCATTTCAAATAATCTCGTATTCAAGCGATATAAGATCTGTAGCCCATGGAGTTCTCATTTAGTCTGATTTTCATCATTCATGATGACTGGCATCTTGAAAGAAAAGTCAAAGAAATCAATCATAGTGAAGAGGAAGAATCATTACAAGGGAGAAAGAAAAAAGAACAAAAGCTGAAAGATGGAAAGCCTGAACTCACTTTGATACTATTTAGAAAAATAGAAAAGTAAAAAAAAAAACTTCGAATTTTATTACTTGATTCTTTATAAATAAAGTATTTATAGACTTCTCCAAAAGATTTACAATGAACATAAATTAAAAAAAAGAGGAAAAAGCCTCTAAGAGAGGCCAATAGTTAGAAAAGAAAGATGAGGCATTTGGATTGCAATCTAAAAAGGCCATAAGAGGATCAATCCAATAGTTAGAACTCTTAATCTTGTGCTCAAAGGATCCCTACCTAGATTGGTAGAATTACGGGTCCCACAATCCTTCAAAATATAAGAATATATATATATATATATATATATATATATATATATATATATAGAGAGAGAGAGAGAGAGAGAGAGAGAGAGAGAGAGAGAGATGACATAAGTATATATACATACATATTTGTAGAATTAAGGGTCCCACAATCCTTCAAAATATAAGAATATATATATATATATATATATATATATATATATATATATATATATAGAGAGAGAGAGAGAGAGAGAGAGAGAGAGAGAGAGAGAGAGAGAGAGATGACATAAGTATATATACATACATATTTATATATTTTAATGTATATAAAGCCAAACACAATCAAATAAGATCATATTCGTGTTTTACTCCTCAAACATACAAGATTATAAAAACTAGCCAAAATTGACCTAATTATCAGATAAAACAACCAACACAACAATAAACTTTTATCCCACTGTGTAGGATTGGCTACATAAATCCCACTATGACCTAATTATCAAACAAAGGACAATAAAAAAAGAACAAATAGCTTTTTTTTGACACTAGCATAAGGCAATACAAAAATTCATCTCGAATATAAATCCAATGTACAAGTGAGACAATAATTTTTATGGCATACTTTGGAGCCTCCAATGGTCTCAGTATTCAAGGACATAATTATTTTTTGTTATATTTTTATTTTAATTGATTTAATTTTCACTAAAAGGCCCTTCAGCCTCTTTAATCATCAATAAGAGGATGTGTAAGAAGATAATCATATGCTACTACGGAAGATTGTACAACATCAACTCATAAGAAAGACTTTCACATTGCACATGACCTGCTTCTCCAGACTAATCACGGTAGTTCGAAGCATCATATTCTGCATAAATAAAAAGATCCGAGTAGCATAAACTCGATGAAACTATATGATGTCATCAATGTAGTTTTCCTTGACAAAAAGAACTATGGATACTTTCTTTCTGTAAATGGACATCCAAGTTATTTAATAAAGGCATCGAACTTCTGTTATTTTTATCATACCATGAGCTCTAAATATAAACCTGTAGAAAGTTTGCCAGAATCTTTATTTAGGTCTATACACGTAATAGAGAAGCTTCAACTCACATGATACGCTGACCGCCCAAACCATCCAGCAAATGTGCTTGGGTTCAAAAGCCTGTTTTGATGAGGATAAAGCAATGTTAACTCACATATAAAAATTTCCACTCAGGATTATACACATTGAGCAGTATTAAAAGAAGCAACACGTTTTCCAATAGCATGTGAATGCCATCACGCAAAAAATGAAAAAAAACAAAAAAAAATACGGACCTTCCTGCTTGGCAATATACCAAAATTTGTGGATTCTGCATCACTGTTTTCTCACTAAGATCTTTGTCAAGAAAACATGTTAAAACTGGTATGCTCGTGTAGAATACATTATAAGCCATTAAGCTGACTGAATTGAATAAGCTACTCCCAGAGACGCCTGAAAACAAAGAAAAGCTAAAGACAAACCAACGTTAGTGGCAGAGGTCAGAAAGAACAAGCTATGGAAGAAAAGAAATGGAAACAACTACATCATTAAGGTGAAAGTAATAACAATATGAGGTGGTTATGAGCGGAAGGAACTCACAGTATCTGTATAAAGCATAGCAGCAAGGATTTGTAAAAAGAATACTGTGACAAAAAAGCTGTACGATTGTAAGAATAACGCCCATGAACAAGAATCAGCCTTTTAAGAAACCTGAATTCTGGTGAATCATGAATAAATAACTGATTAGTTTGCTGCTATCTGACAGGAAAAAATATTTCACTTTCTTGCAAAATAATAGAGAATATAAGAATAAATATTATTCTGACATATGCTAGCCCCTTTCAAGAAATAATGCTAATACAGTTTACTAAAAACTGCAATAATTAAAAACTTGTTTACAAATCCAGAACAGCGCATCAGCAAAAAATAAAGCTAGGTGCAATCAAAAGTTTTTTGGTTTCCTTGAATATATAATTTGCTACCTTTATTTTCATCTATGAATGAAATACTTTATTCATCATTCATAAGGGGAATTTATAATAGATAAAACAAAGTGTGGGTACAACATTCATAAAATAGGTACTAGAAAATCAATTGAAATAGTTGATAACTACAGTGGAAAGCCAAGAAAGTGCAGCAAGGTGAAAACGGGATTTGTAAATTGGTCAACAAAACAAAAGTTATATTAGTTGTTTAAGAATCTATCTTTTTTTTAATGGAAAACATTCTCATGAATAAGAAAAAGTAATTACAATAATAATTACAAAACAAAAGGCTAGACTACAAGAAGAAAAGTAATCTAAAAGGTAAAGTTTAGCAGAGATAGCTATGCAGATAGAAAACTTAAATAGTAGTACGACAGTAGTTCTTTTATTTGAAGTTGTTGTTGAAAGTAAGTAAAGTACGATTGAAGGTGTCTGAACAAAGGATCTTCTCCTCTTTCTTTTTGTCTGAAAAACATCAACCATTCTTTTCGCTCAAAATGATATAAATGAAGAAAAGAAGCACTACAGCAAAACATCAACATATCGGCAGAAAAAATTGCTTGTAAGTCTACTGGGTTTCTGACAGGCATTTAACCAATTCTTATGCCGCCAAATCCTACTTATATTAGTAATTGGTAGAATTTTCAAGGTTTGCTGATAATTCAAAATTGCAGATGAATATTCCACTAAAAATTTTATTTATTAAAGATAGATCAAAAATACCAGCAAACCACAAGAATTCCCCTATTTGACACACCAGTCATCATATGGCTTGCGAATTCCACCCGTATTAGTAATCAAAAGAATTCCAACAAAAAAATCACGAATAGTTCAAAATTTTCTAGTTGATACATCTTCGTCAGTAAGGAACTTGAACACTTTGGAAACAATTCTGAATTGTAGCATGGCACTAGTACGGCCATAATCGATGACAGTTTGGGGGAACTGGACTCTTAATTCTTCCCCGAGCCTAATGCTCATCATGCTCTTGACAGGTGACATCTTGCAAGGAGTCGCCAGAAATCTGTTCGCTCAGGAAAAACAGGCGCGAACCTCCCTCTCAAAAGCTTAAGGTCCTTATTTTTTCGAGGTAGATTGAATTTTAAATTAACCACATTTTTTCTAAGAGCAATGTCAGGATTTATTTAGATCTCGGTCCTACTTCCTATGAGCGCAAGCCCTCAAAGTTAATTACCCCTTCTAACGCGTAAAAGAGCACTCTCGATTAATGATGAAATTATATTTAGTATGTGCATGAAGTACAGATATGTGTGCAACAATATGTAAATGTTCTAAACCCTGGTTGTGGGGGATGAAGGTAGACCCGATAAAGATCCCATGGTTTTGTCATCCCGAGAATATCGTAAGATTCAATCTACCAACACTAGCGATCATTGATCGTAGTGTCTAGGGAATCTGATTAGCAGTCATGGGTTGCCTCCTCTTAGGGATCCCGAGTAAACTGAAGTGGATATATATTCATTATTTAGTTTGGGTAGGGACTTAAGGCTCCATTTAGAAGTTTCCCATAGTTTAAATTTAGAATCGAGTCTTATGGCCCCATTTAGGAGTTTCCTGTGGTTTAGGTTTGGGTTGGGTCTTACGGCCTCATTTAGGAGTTGCCCGTGTGATTGGATTTGGGTAGGGGCTTATAGCTTTCATTTGAAAGTAGCCCTAATGACGGGTCTTACGGCCTCTATTAGAGGCGGCTCAAATAGCGAGTGTTACAACTTAGCCCTATAGACTAAGGGGGGTGTTGGATGTTTAGATGGGTCTTATGGCTTCTAAATTTAGAAGTTGCCTAATGACGGGTTTTACGATCTAATCCTATAAGCTAAGTCGCCCGCTGGTGGGTCTTACAACCTAGCCCTGTAGACTATGATGCCCATTGGAGGGGTCTCAGGTTAGGTTGCTACCAAGATATTTTCCCCTAAAATACGGACTTACGACTTCTATTAGAAGTGGTTGGGGGAATTTTAGGTGTATATTTGCTTCACTTAATAAATATGCTTAGTGAAATGATTGCATGTAGGCTTTACAGCTTCTATTAGAAGTGACATATAGGACTTAAATTAGTGATGACATAGCTTTACGCATTTCACTGCCTCGACACTAGCATTAGCACCTTGTTTTGTGTACAGTGACATTTCTTCTTTTAGCACTATCCTCTGACACTAGACTTTAGCTTTCAGTCGTTTACTAGCCTGCTTGTTCACTAGTTTGACACTTACTAGCCTATAGTCGTTGTTGTTTTGACACTTACTAGCCAGCAGTTGTTTTGTTTTTATATGATGAGCTGATGTTTTTTATTTGCTTGCTTGTAGGTACATGGTACTCGTAGCAGATTGGAGAGCTTAGAGAGTTCAGAGAGTACACAAGTGGATGCTGCTGAGGCTACTACTGAGAGTATGAGAGAGTTTTGTTTGTTTGAGAGCTTACTGGAGAGCTGCCTGTTGAGTTGTTAGAGTTGTTTTGGAGAGCTTGTTGGAGAGTTGTATAGTGTCCGCTAGTGGAGATAGCATTCATTTATGTTCTTTCTGTTTGATTTTGATTTAATTGCATTAATTAATTAAATGAGTTAATTAATTAAATGTTAGATTTTAATTAAAATTTAATTGCTTAATTCATTATTTTAAGTTTTAAATGTTGAGATGTATTTTAAAATTATTTATTTAAATTGATTGCTCAAATAGTTTAATCAATGTTAAAGATTTAATTCTAATTAATTGTTTCTTTAATTAAATGTTAGTTAATTAGATTTAAGTCTCAAATTTAAATGTTTAAAGTTCTGATGATTTTTTTTGTTAAATGATTTTTTTTATTTTAAAATTGATTATTTAATTTCTCTTATTTAATTTAATTAAGTTGGAGATTTAAACTTAATTAAATGAGTTTAATTTAAAATAAATTTAATTAATTAAAGCTTATGTCCTTTTTTTTTTAGCTTTAAGTTAATTGTTTTGAACCTTAAGTGAATTTTAAAATTAATTAAAATTGAATTTTGAATTGACTGTTTTGCTCTCTTTCAATTAATCAACCAAAATTTAATTTTTTATAAAGATTAATGAATCTGAAGTTTAATTTTATTTTTGAATTAACTGTTAGTTATATTTTTAAGTTAGGTTAGTTAATCTAATATTTGATTTTAATTAATTAATTATCTAGTGAATCAACCGCTAAGTTAACTGATTTGTTTGAATTAGTTATAGTTACTTAATTATTTAGTGAATTGTTTATTCAATTAACTGATTTGTTTGAGTTATAGTTAATTAATTGATTATCTGCTCATTAAATTGTGTTAATCAATTATTAAAATGGTTTGAAATTTAATTTTGATTTTAATTGGATTAATCAAGTTAGTTAAATTTGTTGTTTGAATTGACTTGATAAGTTGGTTAATTGATTAATCAAATTAGCAATTAATTTAAAGAGGTTTAATTGAATAAAGTTTTTAAATTGTTCTCCAAGTTTTCCAAAAATCCACATGTGTTTTAGGGGAAATTTCGGCAACCTCCCGCGAGGGGAGGGTAGGGGAGGGCACTTGCTCATTTGAATCTACTTAGCCAGAAATCGGGTGCAAAAGAGAGGTGAATCGTGTGTGGATAGGGGGCGGATGGGTTTCGTTCGTTCATGAAGAGGAGGCTGACGTGCGAAAATCGGGGCTTCGGCTGGGCACAGGTAGAAGACAGAAGGCCGGCTAGGGCTTCGACTACTGGTGCAGACGGCTTGTGGGGTTGATTCGAAGTCGAGTGGCTTCGACTGTGTGTGTGGAACAGACGGGATTGAGACGTCGAAGTTGGCTTCACCTGCGGACGAACCAACAGGGAGATCAGTCTGAGGTTAGATTTTAGATCATGAGAGTTTGAATGCTTTCAGTTCTGAGAGCCAGAGTCGAATGAATCCTGCCGTGGTGTCAGGGAGCTTTTGTCGTGAGCATGGAGGTTGCTTTCAGAAGGTGGAAACGATTGTGGGATCGTACGTGAGTGGGTCGGTGGATAGGCAGATGGTCAACATATGTCATAAGAATCAAATACTCCTAATGAATCTTTTTTTCTTTTTTCTTTTTACATATTCTAAATCAAGAAGCTTATGAAAAAAACTCAAGTAAGAGGGCATGATTTATGCCCTAGTAGTTGTCAAATTAAATAAGGAGGTGACTAAGAGTATGCATGGAGGTTGCTCATAACCATGTGTTTTGAGGATGCTCACCAATTACATTGATTTGATTTTTAAATTAATATAGCTGACTTATCATTTAAAGGATGAAACTCTACTGAGTATGCTAAACTTAAGAGGTAAATGGATGAAATGATTAGGAAAAAATTTAATAGGGAAAGTATGAGTCCTGCGCAGTTCTTGCATTACTTACACCTAACAAGAACAATAGTTACAGAATTTATGTGGCTGCTATTCAAGCAATTAAGATTACCATCAAATATCAATTTCTTATACCAAAGTTGGGTGCTATGTTAGATATGATGATTGAACTTGTTATTTTCTAAAAATTGATCTAACAAATGGTTATTATCTGAATGAGCCATTAATTTCTCAGAAATTGATCTAACAAGTGGTTATATGTGTATCTGAGGATGCTCACCAATTCCATTGATTTGATTCTTGAATTAATATTATTAGAATTACCATATTAAAAGATGAATCATACTGAGTATGCTGAACTTAAAGAGGTAAATAGATGAAATAAATAGGATTACCATCAAATATCAATTTCTTATAACAAAGTTGGATGCCATGTCAGATATGATGATTGAAGTTGTTATTTTCTAAAAAATTGATCAAACAAATGGTTATTATCTGATTGAGCTATTGTTTTCTCATAAATTGATCTGACAAGTGGCTATATTTGAATCTGAAGATGCTTACCAATTGCCATTGATTTGATTCATG
Source organism: Dendrobium chrysotoxum (assembly GCA_019925795.1). Lineage (NCBI taxonomy): Eukaryota > Viridiplantae > Streptophyta > Magnoliopsida > Asparagales > Orchidaceae > Dendrobium > Dendrobium chrysotoxum. The sequence continues at coordinate 90,372,291 of CM034313.1, forward strand.
AATTAATATTATTAGAATTATATATTAAAAGATGAATCCTACTGACACCTTCCTAACTATACACCTTATTCCTGGAACAATTCTGAATAACAATAGTGCCCATTATTGATGATAGATATTGGATACATATGCACCGGCATGATGGACCTACTTGTGATGATTCATGGATGACTTTGTTGGAAGCATAATATGCATGCACAAGTCTGCTTGACGAAAATCAAACGCTCAATTATAGAGCCAAATATTTTCAAGCTGAGCATAGTTGATGTAAATGTAGAAACTTATTCTTTCCGTAAATGCATGATTGAGCAAAAAGATGGGCACAATACCATTCTGATTTTGGTGTTCAGGCTCTCTTATTTCTCTCTTTTTTTATTAAATATGATATGCATATGATGTTGATGCCTATGAGAAATAGATGCAATTAGCATTTTGTGTATATGGGTTTGGTTATTGATGGAAGTGTTTAGATTCAAGCTTAGTTCAACCTTCCCGATTCGTTACTCCTTTCTAACATTTGATTTGGCAAGTGGTGTTTTTGATACAATGGATATCCCATTTTTGCCCTTTTTGAGTTTGGCATTGTAGCTCAGGATTGCGCCTTTCTTTTATGGTTCTTAGATACAAGGAATAGTTCTGCTGATCTTCCTGTGTTTCTTTCATCTTTTCCTTTGAGTTACCACTGATTAGAAAAGTTATGCAGGATCACTATTTCGCCTGTTACCCGTGCTCTTTGTTTTGGATTTCAAAGTGCCATTGATTCCTCAACTACCCGGCTTTCTAATTGTATAAGCAGATAAAATTTCCTTATTTCATGAATTCTATTAATTGCATCGTTATAACAATCGAGCAACTAACTGAAAAAATTGTTTTGCACCAAAGGTAAATTGAAAAGTTGCAACATTTAATCAACTTTTTTTAGGATTCTAATAAACAAGTAATTTTGGGACTTTTTTATTATAAATAGGACCCTTGCAACATGTATTTTGATATGAATTTCTGAAGTTTCTATTTCTCTCTAACTTGAATGAGCAAGTAGAATGTGAATTCTTTCGAGTATGATCAAGACTTGATGATAATTTCCAGGGATCTGTCTCCTTGTGTCGGCATGAGGCCTATATCTTTAATTGATGAGTTTCATCCTTGTTCTTTTCACCGAACTATTTTACAAGGATATCAGCATAAAATCTTGGCGCGTCTATCACAGGAGGAGTCGTAGATCGACGGCTATGATTAGGAGCTTTTATTTATGATTTATTTCATGTATTTCATTTTCTTATTTCATGTTTTGTTGAGAGTCTTTCTCATTTTACCCTTATATTGGGTTATTTGCATGTTGTAGCCCAAGGGGCATTTTTGTATTTTGAGTCTTCATGTTTTGAGGCCTATATATTGAGGGCTTAGGCTGTTGTACGGGGATGATGATTATTATGAATTAAACTTCAATTTTCTGAATTGTGTGTGTGTTTGAGTCTTCTTGAGAGAAGAGTGAAGTCCCTAGGAGCAGGGCAACGCAACACCCAACAACCGACGCCGTGGCAAGGTTCTTGACTTCTTGGCTCTATCTTTTCTCCCTCCTCACCCCACCTTCCTCCATTATCTGTTGAGCCCTCCAACCCTCTTCCAAATAGCTAGCTAAAATACCCTGCTGCCCCATAGAGCCGAGCCACCTCCCTCTCTTCCATTCCCACTCACCTACAAGCCCACCCTTCCTCTTCTCCCATTGCCAGCCAACCCCCACTCCATTGCCTTTTGGTATTTCCTCCACCTTTTCTTCTTCTCCATTGATTTTCCCAAGGCTTGCTGCCTCTTCCTATTCCTCTCCCCATTAACTCCACTTTAATTGCCACCTTTTCCCATCTCCCATTAACTCCACTTTAATTGTCACCTTTTCCCCTTTCCCATTAACTCCACTTTAATTGCCACCTTTTTCCCTTCCCCATTAACTCCACTTTAATTGCCACATTTTCTCCTTCCCCATTAATTCCTAAGAGCTATTGCCTTTTCCTGTTCCCCCCATTAAATCCTAATTGTTGCTGCCTTTTCCCATTCCCCCCATTAATTCTACACTAGTTGCTATCTCTTGCAACCGCCATTGATTATCGAAGACCTTCCGTCCAGTGGTAACTCACCTACATTCCACCCACTACTTTTTTTTTTGGGTAACTTTATGTTGGTCAAAAACTTAAGCGTTTACTTCTTCTTAGTGGCATTGTTAATATCGTATCAATTTTCTTCCGCTGAAATTATTTGAAGCGTGTGAGTGAGGGAACTTCACTGTGACTGTTCTAGTTGTTAATCGTGGGATTTGTATGACTTGTGGATAAGTACCTATTGTCTTGGTTACTATTTTACTGTTTCCTATCAATACTTGTAATTGTTTGCTATTACTTTATCAACAATTGAGAAATCGCTTAAATCAGCTCTTGATCTCCATTATTATATAATTGCTAAACTTGTCAATTCACTATTATTCCAAAGCAATTCTTGAATCAAGCATATGCTTCACATCACTATTAATTGAATATTTTTGTATGCCCAATTGATATTAGGTCAAACTCATTATAAGCCAACTTTCTTTTTGCGATGCAAATTCTAAATGACAGTGAGGGCTTTTAATTATTCTCAAATTTCTTGTCATCAAAATTTGGCAACTTTTAAATTAACATTTGAAGTGAATTAAAACAATTTTCTGGATTTGCATCAAAAGAAATTAATCATTAACCAAATTAAAAGTTGGGAAATTGAAAAATAAGGCCTTTTCTTTTTTGTGCATATCATCTACAGTTTGCATTGATAAATATTATATCCTAAGACGTCGTGCATCATAATGGCTATCATAATAAACATCAACACTTCAATATCATGATCCCAAGGAGCTCAAATAAGGCTATTGATGACAATGATACTAAATTTTAGTATGTCAAAGGAATATCTATGAAAGGTCCTGCCACCCTTATTTTCATCTTTCTTATCTCTATCAAACAGTCCCTCCATCTTAGGTGAGAAGCCTTGCATCTACAAATATATATAATAAATACTCATTAAGAAAACAAATCCAAATAAACAAAGAGAGATAGAGCATATTGTTTCTTCAATAGAGCATTTATTTATCCTTTTTTAATCAAGCAAGGAATAAGAATAAGACCATCCAAACAAAATTTAAGTAGCAAAAAAAAATCATAAGAAATAGAAAACAAAACAAAAACAAATTCAACCATGGTCTAAGTTGATCAGCATAGATCAAGTGAAATAGATGTACCGTTAGTAAAAAAATATAGTTAGAGAATGAGTTAAAAACTGATAATTTTACTTCGTTAGAACAGCAAGTACATCCAAAATGTTCCTTGCTTATGGAAATAAAGATTATTCAAAATATGAATTGCTGATGGTAAAAAGGTTATACTTACTCCCAATACTATAATCAGCAGCCCTTGCAGCTTGCAGCCCTTCCCTGCCACTAATGCCTACACCAATGTCAGCTTGTTGTATCATCCTTACATCATTTCCACCGTCACCAATAGCCAGAGTTCTGAAGTCACATGATTTTAAGAGCTCCACAAGCTGCTTCAATTAACATTATTTAAAAATATCACTAAATTCTTCAAGTTCTCTATTGGAAAATAAAAATATGTCAAATAAATGACGCATTAAACCAGGAAATAACTAATGCAGAAAGAAATCAGAAATGTCAACAAATAGCTAAACATGCCACATCACAGTGCAGACCAGAACAGTAGAACTTGCAGAGCGAAAACAACTTGAGAACATTATTTGGAAAGAATCATGTATAATAATAGAATATAGATAAAATTGGTAATGAGTAAGTTGGCATGTGCATTAACAACTATGAATAAAATCTAAAACTATTACGCGGTTGTTGACCTATACTCTACAGCCAAAGCAAAAAAAAATGAATTAAAAATGCCTAAATGATCACATACCTACCGCTGCCCACGCCGCTGCTACAGTATCCGTTCGCAGTCTGTAACGGCGCCGAAAATGTCCATTCCTCGCTTGCGTGGCTTGCTTCAAGCCCGCCTTCACCACGCCTTTAAAATGCGAACGAAAACAGAGCCTTCGGACTACAACTTCCACGCGAACTCCTCCCCTGTCGCAGAACTTCACTTCTTCCTCCCGATCTTTCTGCGACCGAGCTCCCCATTGCCGACTTTCTCTCGCTTCCAGCTCCCATACACAACCGAAACTCCTTCCCCAACTTCTGACCCGCTGCCGAACTCCATCGTCCCTGACCTCGGCAGAGCTCCACGACTCCTCTCCAACCTCCCGCCGACTCCACAACTCCGATCTCCCAAGCACAGAGAGAGAGAGAGAGAGAGAGAGAGAGAGAGAAGGAGACCTTCCTCTTACCCGATCTTAGCCGAAGGTCCCCTACTGAAGCCGAACTTCAGGTTCCGTCGCCTCCTCCCCTCACTCCCGTCGCCCTATACTCGCCAAAGTCCAAGCCGAACTCCTCAGACTTCTGCCCTAGTCCCGATCCAAGGAGCGGAAGTTACGACCTTTTGAACAGAAGCAACTACTGGAGCTGCTCTCTGTGAAGGTAACTTTCTACCCTCTCATGCGCTTCTTCGGCCAAGTCCATCAAATCTTGCAGAAGAGAAGGAAATGAGGACTTAACTCTCTGAGAGAGGGTTTAGCAAGAATCATGCTCAAATTTCACATAAATCCTGTTCAAATGTCGCATAAATTTTGTAGTCTGATAATCCTAATCCTAATTGCGAGTAATTATCAATTTATTGTAAGTAATTAGTAATTAATTTTAACTAATTTTTAATTAATTAGTATTAATTATAAATTGATTATTATTAATTGTAATTAAGTACGATTAATTTTAATTAATCGTAATTGATTAATCATTGATAATAATAAATTTATTATTAATTTTAATTAATCATTATTAGTTATAATTAATTATATTAATTATTACGATTGATTATAATTAATAAAAATGCAAAGAGAGGAATGCTCCTCCCTCCCTTGCCTCGATCCACGAGCTTGCACCGCCGTCGACATGCGAAGGTATACTCCCTAAACTCAGATTCCTGTTCTCGTCGTTAGCGGCGAGCTAGCAAACCCCATACGCGCTCACGTAGCGTAGTAGGGAGGGAAGCTAGCGCGACGCCTACGACAAAGCGGGCAATCGCCTTAAACCCCGCCCTCGACGCTCGCGACGGACCGGCAAACCCCCTACGCGCTCACGTAGCGTAGTAGGGTGGGAAACCGGTGCGACGCTTGCGACGAGGTGGGTAATCCCCGGACCGCTCATGTAGCGTGAGGGGGAACAAAATTAAGTACCCATACGTGGGGAAATCCTCCTTCTTTCTTTGCAACAGGTGCCCAAGACCCCTAAACGCTCATGTAGCGGGCGGGGATTGAAGAAATTTTACTGCCGTGGTGTCTACGGACATCTACCTGAAGCGCGCACATCGCGTCGAGGGGAAGGCAGCCTCTTGGTTTTTTCCCTAAACGGGGGAGACGCCGGGAGGCTGCCGAAATTTGCACTGAACTGAGGACTTGTTTGAACGCAGAGGACCTTATTTGAATAAGACTCAAACTTGAACTTGAATTAAATATGATGAATGAAATTAAATGAATTAAATTTGAATCATATATAAGAGGAACTCGGATCCAAGCTTGAACTTGGACTTGAACATTAGACTTGCAAATGAGCTTGTACACTAAACTCAAACTGAATTTAAACTCGATTCGAATGGTAAAGAAACTTAAGTTCAAATGAACTGTAATTTAGAGCTTGCACTGAACAAGAGCTTGGACATTTGGAACTCAAGTCAAAACTTGACTTTGAACCAAAGAAGACTTGGACTCAAAACAAATGACAAAAAGTTAGATTCAGACTCGAGCTTGGTTTGAATATCAGGGAACAATTTCTTGGACTCAAGTGAACATTAGAATCAAATGAGTTTGAACATAGGAGAATGACATTGAGTTAAACAAAAAGAAATAAGGAATTTCACTTGAACGATAATATAAAATTTCCAATGGAATATTGGAATTGTCATACAAATGTTTAAATCATTTGAATGTCATGCAAGCAAATGGAAAACTCATGGTGAAATTCCCAAAGGGCATTGTTGATCAATGAGAATGTGCAATCCAAGTTGCAAGTGGAGCCATAAGGATCTTTCAATGCGCATGCAAGATTATTCACCTACAAACAAAGATCGTATGAACTTTAATGAATAAAGACGATTCATGCATGGATATGCACAGGTCACCTACAACAATTGTATCAAGTGACTAACAAAGTTGAGGATTCATGGTGAATATAGAAACCTGCTGGCCAACTTGCATGGAGAAATTTGTGGTGACGGTAGTCTACTCAGCATTCATTGCTAGTTTACAAATGATCATACTCATTCGCTCACAAACGATAATGTTGTGTACAAACATATGTAAACATCATGCAATGAAACACTATGATACTCCTACAATCGACAACAGTCTAGCATCAACCAAATACAATAAATATCTATAAAGAAAGACAAACAAATTGTAGTGGGTGCCAGCATCCACATGCGACTGCAAGGAATCCTCCTGCATACAATCACATCAAAATAGAAATGTTTACAAGTAATGGACTGCTGCAAATACAAGCTTCTACGAGCCGCTACAGGAGATCTATCATGTATACAACACAATATTTACATTCAAATGCAGGAGGGACTGTAGTAGCTACAAATATTTGTTGGCAATAACGAAGAATTTGTCGCAAGTATAGTAATATATATGCGCTGATCAATAATTTATGGATGTTACAATACTCCCACGACCAATTACCATTCGAATGGCCAACAAAGGTGCTGATTCGTTGCAAACAGGAAGGGTTACAACAAATACTGGCTCTTACGGGCACCTGTAGGAGACCCGTTGTGTACACAAAATATCAGATGACTACAACGAATGTATATGCCCAAGGGCCACTGAAGGAGATTCGTTGTATATCTAATATGTCATCCACAAGGGAGATACGAGAGAACTACAGTAGATAGCAGCATCTACTAGTGAAGCAGGAGATTCGTTGGTGCACTATGATCCACTTGCAGAAAGTAAGTAGTGCACGACAGTCTACCTGTATAAAGCAGCGAATAGCTCAATCCATAAGCTATAACGCCACGCCACCGGATCCGCAACTTTCATGCAAGCGGACAGAAGGCGTGTACAAATATTCCAAGAATACCCCTGCACGTGTACACTTTAATTTGTATACACATAGGTACACTAAAAGGGGAAAATATAATCATAACCCGCATGGGCCCCGGCGAGCGTGTTATTGGTACACACGTGACGTCTAGGGATGCTGCGCGGGTCAATAGATTTGAACCCGATCCTCTATCGACCAGTAGATAGAGTCGACAGGGTCCAATCAATAAAATATAAATGACCCCATACACCCCGATGATGGCCGCGTTGACTGAAGATCTCAACCAGAGGGGTCCACACCAATCTCAAACAAATGCCCTCAAACTTCCACGAAAATTCAAATCTTTTTTTAAGTGACCTCAAAGTCACCCCGATGATGGCCGTGTTGAATGAAAATATCAACCGGAGAGGTCCATTTCAAATATTTCAAAATGCCACCCAAATTCCCACACAATCAAAAATCCACAAAAATTTCCAAAATCCCAAACTCCAAAAATATTTAAAATTGAAATCCAACTATCAAAACACTTAAAGCAAAACACATCCACCCTCCGCAACAGTTTGCCGAGGTAGACAAATCAAAATTCACTTCAGCTCACAAAGAGCTAATGCCTGGTCGAAAATATCACTAGGATCCATTCTCAAACAATCTCCTGCCAGCAAGGACGTGGTACGAGTCCTCTAACCGGCAGTTTCGCCGCCAAATGACACTGCAGGATAAACGGTTATGACTCGGGGCCCTCTGAACCAGGTGGTCGCCGCCAAATGACACCATTATATTATGGTTATGGCCAGAGCCCGTATGCTCCCCAATGGCATCAAATCCTTGAGACATGAATCAATAGGATATGATTGATAGGGCATAAAGCCCTCTGTTAGCTAAGGTGGATTTAAATTTGTTCCCTTAGGCAAACATTCACCCCAGGTCTACAAGGTACCCTTGGACGAAGCAACCCATGGCTGCCGACAAGGATCCTTCTGTCAGGTTGGGTCGACTACCTCCTCTGACTAAGTAGACCAGGGACCACGATGGCCCGGGACGACGGAACCATGGGATCTTGATCGGGCCTATCATCCATTCCCCCACCATCCGCTTTAAGTGCAAGGTGGTGAAAATTTCTATTTTAAATATCAAATCTTCAAATCTCCAAATCTTTCAATCTTCTAAATTCTGAAATCCTCAAATTCCCAACTCATGCTGCTACTATATGCCAGATACACGTATCCTTACGTATCTGATTGACGACTAGCCTTAATCGAAAGTTCTCTCTCGTTACCGGGAGGGGTAATTAACTATAGGGGCTTGCGCCTATAGGAAACCAGAACTCAGATCATAAAGTTCTCGCAAAATGAGGGCGAAATCTCTGGGTAGTGTCTTATCTACTATCTCATCTGCCTTCCAAAATTTACCTCGGAACTTAAATCGTTAAAACTCCCCCCTCAAAAAGCACAAAGCGGGCGGAGGCCGGGGCCGAATTTTTGGAGCCCACAGCGGTGCCAGATTCCTTCTTTTAATCATAAGTCATATTTATTTACGTCAGTATATTCATACTTGATCTGAGATATGATGTCATTTATCATTTTTAAATTTTTTTTGCATTATTTATCTACGTTATGCACTATGATGCACCGACACTCCGTTTTAAGAGGGTATGCAGTGTCGGACACATGTCGGACACAGACACGCGTCCGACACGGCGGGGACACGTGTCGGACACGTTATTAGTGTGTCCCATTTTAAAAAAAAAATTTCGGACACGCGTATCGGACACGCGTGTCTGGCTATTTGATAACTAAATTAAAAAAATAAAAGAAAAACTCTAGTCCCGCTATTTTATATTAGCCGATTCATGCCCGAGTCTTCATCTTCGCCCTAATCCCGTATTCCTATTCGTATTCGTGGTCTTCCCGAGCGATTGAGGCGAGCAGCGGTCAACTGGACATCTTTCCCACGAGCAGCGATTGCCTGGAGATCGCACCTTTAGTCTTCCCTTCTGGCCGTAAGCAACAAGCCTTCCTCCTTATTTTCTGTGCGCAGCCGAGGAAAGGCGACACCAAACTGCATAAAAATTTTCAAACCTGTAAGTTGATTTCGCCATTTTTTCTCCATTCATCATTTCTGTCCATTTAGATGCCTTTTTGCTACGCTTAAGCTATCCTTTTGCAAAAGCGCAGCAAAAGGGCAACTAAAGTGCAAAAAAAAGAGTAAATTTTTTCCCTTAACTGCGCTTTAGGTGCGCTTTAGCTACGCATTAGTTGCGCTTTAGCTGCGCTTTAGGTGCGCTTTAGATGCGCTTTAGGTGCGCTTTAGCTGCACTTTAGTTGCGCTTTAGCTGCACTTTAATTGCGCTTTAGGTGCGCTTTAGCTGCGCTTTTGATGCACTTTAGGTGCGCTTTAGGTGCACTTTAGGTGCGCTTTAGTTGCGCTTTTACTGTGCTTTAGTCGAACCCCGCCAGGGGGCAGCGCCCCCTTGGACCCCCGGCTGCCCGGCATTTTGTTGTATTCATCATCTTTAGGATAAGTGAAACATTATGTTTAGGGGTTTTATATATTGCACTAATTTATTAAGCCTTTATTTTTTCTATTTCACCAGTGTGTTTGAAAGCAAAATGAGTTCTGCTGCTGGTGGGAGTGGATTAGGTGACGGTTCAAAAGAGCCATATGTAGAAACTGATAAGCCCTTATGGATTCATGTTACAAAGTTAGGAAAAACTTCTGAAGGAGGAGGTAATGTGTCATTCAAATGCAATTATTGTGGTGGCACCTACAAATGATCTTATTCTAGGGTGAAAGCACATCTACTTAAGATTTCTGGTCATGGAATTAAAATGTGTCCTAAGATTACTGCGTCGCAGTTGATTGAATTGAACAGACAAGTTGATGAAGCTGAATTTAGGATCAAAAGGGCACTTCCTAAAGAGATACCTTTGCCATCTACCCATGGTTCATCCCACGCTTCTTCCTCATCTGTTAGAGTTGATCATTCATTATCATATAGAAGTGAAGGATATGATTCAAAGAAAAGAAAAGGAGTTGCCAGTAGTGCTTTAGAGGGCTTTTAACATGCAGCAGCGAGAAGAATTGGATTGTGAAATTGCAAGGAGATGGGTTCGAGTGCCTTGATGATATGGGATTATTGGAGGTTGCATTTCACGACCTGGCCCGGCTAGCCCGAATTAACGGGGCGGGAACATAAGGTCGTACGGAGGAACATCAAAACATTAAACTTACAGAACATATACTATTTCATCCAACATATGCATATAAAAGAGCCACTAGAAACTTCCAATCATAAAAATTGTTCAAACTTCTTCAACAATAACCAAAACAAGAAAACATAAACATAACCTTAAACTTAAACAACAACAACAATAAGCCTTCGTCCCACTACGTGAGGTCGGCTACCTAAATCCTTTGTCTCTATTGAGTCCCGTTAAAAGTCGAACTCTCAAGTAAGTCTAATAAAGAAGGATCATTTCTAATATTTTCTAACCAAGTCTTTTTAGGTTTACCTTTACCTTCTCTTAGTCTTCCCTACAATCCTTCTCACAAAACGCCGCCGGAAAACACCCCTAGGGCCGCCGTTTGCCCCATGCCTGCGCGCCTAGGCCGCCCGCTCTCCCTCCTCTCTCGTTCGGTCGCAAGAAACAAATGGGGACCGAAATATTTCGGTCCCCTACTTAGCTCATTTCAATAACCCAAAGTCCATTTTACCCTTACTTAAGTTACTTCTGTGGGCTCCGAAAATTCGGCCCCGGCCTTCGCCCGACTTTGCGCTTTTCTTTCGGGGGAGTTTTAACAGATTTAAGTTCCGGGGTAAATTTTGGAAGACAGATGGGTTTGTAGATAAGACACTACCCAGAGATTTCGCCCTCATTATGCGAGGACTTTATAATCTGAGTTCTAGTTTCATATAGGCGCAAGCCCCTATAGTTAATTACCCCTCCCGATCACGAGAGAGAACTTTCGATTAAGGCTAGTCGTCAATCAGATACGTAGGGATACGTGAGTCTGGCATATAGTAGCAGCAATGGGTTGAAGGTTTGAAAATTGAGGGATTTGATATTTAAAATTGGAAATTTCACCATCTTATACTTAAAGCGGATGGTGGGGGAATAGATGATGGACCCGATCAAGATCCCATGGATTCGTCATCCCGGGTCATCGTGGTCCCTGGTCTACTTAGTCAGAGGAGGTAGTCGACCCAACCTGACAGAAGGATCCTTATCGGCAGCCATGGGTTGCTTCGTTCAAGGGTACCTTGTAGACCTGGGGTGAATGTTTGTCTAAGGGGACAAATATGAATCCACCTTAGCTAACAGAGGGCTTTGTGCCCTATCAATTATATCCTATTGATTCATATCTCAAGGATTTGATGCCATTGGGGAGCATACGTGCTCTGGCCATAACCATAATATAATGGTGCCATTTGGCGGCAACCACCTGGTTCAGAGGGCCCCGAGTCATAACCGTTTATCCTGCAGTGCCATTTGGCGGCGAAACTGCCGGTTAGAGGACTCGTACCACGTCCTTGCTGGCAGGAGATTATTTGAGAATGGATCCTAGTGATATTTTCGACCGGGCATTAGCTTTATGTGAGCTGAAGTAAATTTTAATTTGTCCACCTCGGCAAACTGTTGCGGAGGGTGGATGGATTATGCTTTAAGTGATTAAATGGTGGATTTCGATTTTAAATATCTTAGAATTTTGAGATCTTGGGAAATTTCATGGAGTTTTGGATTTTTGGGTGGTATTTGAAATGATCTGTGTAGACCCTCCGGTTGAGATTTGCATTCAACACGGCAATCATCGGGGTAGAATGGGGTCATTTATATTTATGTGTTGAACCTTGTCGACTCTATCGGGCTATCGATAGAGGATCGGGTTTATAGATTTCGTAGGCTTTAAACATTTGTGAATGAATTTCTTTTGTTAGAGGCTTTGAAGGCCTAATATGAACTATAAAACAAGTATTTCAGTCATCATCGTGACTGAATATTTGTTGTATAGTTCGAGCCTTATCAACTCCTATCCACTCGTATTAGGGGATCGGGCTCGAACTCAGGTTTATTTGTTGACCCGCGTAGCATCCCTAGACGTCACGTGTGTACCAATAACACGCTCGCCGGGGCCCATGCGAGTGTTTGGGGGCATTTTATAATTATTTACTGAACCTTGTCGACTCCTATTCACCTACTTAGGAGGATCGGGTTCAGATTTGTCAACCCGCGAAGCATTCCTGGACGTCACGTGTGAACCAATAACACGCTCGTCGGGGCCCATACGGGTTTATGATACATCCCCTTATGTGTACCTAAGTGTATACAAATTACGGTGCATGTGCGGGGATATATTTTTGGGATATTTGACACTGATCAGCAGTGTGAGAAACCGCTATTTAAATGCAGCATTTTGCTTGGAAGCTTGTAGACGCCTTTTGTCTGCTTGTACGAGTGTTGCAAATCCGGTGGCGTAGAGTTGAAGCTTGTAGACGCCTTCTGTCTGCTTGTACGAAGGTTGCAGATCCGGTGGCGTGGCGTTGGAGTCTCGTTTGGAGATTTTTACGTCTTCTGTCCGCTTGCATGAATGTTGCGGATCCGGTGGCGTAGAGTTGAAGCTTGTAGACGCCTTCTGTCTGCTTGTACGAAGGTTGCAGATCCGGTGGCGTGGCGTTGGAGTCTCGTTTGGAGATTTGTACGTCTTCTGTCCGCTTGCATGAATGTTGCGGATCCAGTGGCGTAGAGTTGAAGCTTGTAGACGCCTTCTGTCTGCTTGTACGAAGGTTGCAGATCCGGTGGCGTGTTAAATTCTTTTGCTTGAAGGGGATAGATGCATCTACTTGCCTTTGCTCGCATATTTTCCTTATACATTGACTTTCATCATTTGTATGCAATTCGTGGTATTATTTGGAAGCTTGGTATATTCATTTGTGATCAAATTTCCCCTCATTCGCTGTTTGTCGAGGTGAATATGGTCGCTTGCATTTTAATGTTGATTGTAAGGCATATTTGCAATCATTGCACGTCCTTCGTTATTGTTTCTGTATATTTGCAAGAAATCTTATTGATTGTAGATGATATTGATGCATTTTCTTGTATGTTGACCTTCAGCATTTGTAGAGAACTGTAGTCTTCACTTGTTGATCGATAATCACCATTGGAAGGGACATTGTAACATTCATCATATGATGCATCATGTGCATCTATTTGTCATTTGTATGCACCTAAGACTTAATTCTCATGAATCCTTTGTTATTCAATTTGCTGATATTCATTTGAATGCCTTGCATCATCGTTCATTTGAATGCCTTACATCATCATTCGTGGATAGTTTGTATGCGGGATTCTGCTTCTATCACAAGTCCCTATGCATTTGTTTGCGCTACAAGTCTATCACCTTCCTATTTGTGCATAAGCTATGTTCACCACGAGTTTGCTATTTTGATTTGCATGCAAACTATTATACACTTGATGAATCATCCATTGCCACACATGGATGCCTGCACTTACTTGTAAGTAGGACATCATATGCATGACAATTCTTCTTTTTACACTTGCAAAGGGATTTGTCATATTTGTTTCTTGCTTCATTCATGAGTAGGCTATTGCAATTGTTGAAATCATTTTAAGTCAATTATAAAGAAAACATGTTGAAATCCACAAGTCTTTTGTTTGATTATTGATCTTTATCAGAATGATATATGCCTTTAGTTAGCATCTGCATGATTGTGCTTTAGTTAATTAAAGTTCGATTTCCTGCGGTCCAAATTGCAAGTTCAAATCAAGTCCTTGTTCTTCTTGTAGTTCACTCATTCGAGTTTGAGTATTCAATGTCAAGTCCGCTGCGGTCCAATATGTATGTCCAGTTTAATGTCATTCGGCTCAAGTTCAAATTCACTTAAGTTCACATGAGGAGGTTCAAGTTCAAGCTCATGTTCCCTGTTGTCCAAAATGAAGTCCTTTTGCACTTTGTTCAGATGTTCAAATCTTTGTTCATCTCATTTGATTTGCAAGTCCATTTATTGTTTAAATTGAGTTAAAATCCTTTTGTTTGCTCAAATCCAAATATGAGCTCAAGTTCAAATTGTCCACATTTTGTCCAAGTTAGGTCTTTTGCTTCACCGAAAAATTCGGCAGCCTCCCGGCGTCTCCCCTGTTTAGGGGAAATTTTGGGAAACTGGGCCACCCCACCACGCTACAAGAGCGTGTATGGTTGGTGTCGTGTGACACCGTGGCCATACATATTTTCATCCCACCACGCTACGCGAGCGTGTATGGGGTCTTCAAAAGTACCCGTATGAACAACACAAGTGGCTCTCCCCACCACGCTACAAGAGCGCGTATAGGGCTTACCCACCTCGTCGTATGCCTCGCATCGGGCTCCCTCCTACCGTGCTACGAGAGCGCGTATAGGTGGTTCTCCGGTTCGCCACAAACGCTGAAAATGGGGTTTTAAGTGATTACCCGCCTCGTCGTAGGCACCGCACCGGGCTCCCTCCTACCGTGCTACGAGAGCGCGTATAGGTGGTTCTCCGGTCCGCTGCAAACGACGAGAACATGAATCTGAGTTTGGAAATTTAGACCTTTGAGGTCGGCGGCGAGGATTGGAAAATCTACATGAAGAAAACCATCTCTCTCTCTCTCTCTCTTTTTCATCTGTATATGGAGCTGACCAATAGGAATCAAATGAAACATCACTCACCCATGAATTAGGTCCCTCACTCCATGCCACTAGCTTCTGCTCTTCCATACTCCATACTTGTGCTAGAAGTTAATTGCTCTTTGAGGTAGTCAAATACTCTCAAGTGGCCATCTCTACGGACAGTTGCTAAATATTTACCATCATTTGAAAACGAAATATTGTTTATAAACCCCTGGGAAATATGCCACCTAATAATCGGGCTGCATGTTGCTAGATCGTGCATAAGTAACAGAAAACTGAGTTGGATCTTTGATGGCAGAAAATGATGGATCAATAGCCCTGTCTTTTTTTTATACACAGGTTTCCATCAGCATGAGCAGAAACAAAAATATCATCACCATATGGTATGATTGTTTGGAAATCCAAGTAACATTTCAACTTCATCTGGTTCCAGTGGTGCGACCTTAGCAATCACTTGAGATGCAATCTGACTCACCTTAGATACAGGTGACCTCAGTGTTAGTGGTAGAGATTCCTTGATTTGGACTTTGAGAGGAGCATCAGCATTGACTAATTGTTGAGTTAAATCAGCTTTTCTAAGGGCATCCTTAGCATCTAATGAGTTCTTAAGGATAATGCCAGCAAGCCTTCCTGATTCTGAAGGTTTAAGATCATCAACTACTTCTACACTCTAAGGACAACAGAAAGTGAGGGAGATTTTGCTCATGAAATTACTTTAAGATTTTCCCTTTGCAGCACTTCGAGCACACCCATCAGCAGACTCTATTGTTGAGCATGACGCACATTCCTTCTCTCAAAGCCTGGGAGTTGTAAACGTAGTAATCACAGTCTAAGTTTAAGATGAATGGACCGTTGGACATGATCGCGCTGGTTTGAACCAGAGCATTCATGGCTCTAGCCTTTTTGTCGTGATCATACCCCGGTCTCCTCTCCCTCTAAACGTAGACCAACACTGGTAGGCGGATACGACAGTTGTGGTGGTTATGAAGCCATTTCCATTGGCCTCGACGTCCATCACTGGTTCAGAGTTTGGCGGAGTAAGCATTGCCTGAATGATTCCAGCATGATAGTCTTTTGAATGTTCGTTTTGTGCCGATGACCAAGTTCCAGGCCAATGAGATCCATCAGTCATCCAAGCAGCTTTCGGGACTTTAACTGGCTCAAAGAGACTTGCTCCCATCTATTCTTGCTTCTTAGGCCACAGCTCTTCATGAGCATTATAGGCATCAGATCTCCGCCTCATAGAATCTGGAAGAGAATTGATTCTGACCTTGAATTCATCATACTCCCTCTTCACTCTCCTCCTCTCCTTGACAAAATCATACCGAACTTTGTTCTCGAGAAAGTCTCTCGTCTGGCTGAAATGGGATTCTGGGTTCTTTGGCTCAATCTCATGCTCTCTGCAAAGGGAACCCAAACTTTTGCAAAACTTGAGTTTCTGCAAGTGTCTCGAAAGTGAGCAGAGGGATAAACTTTAGCTAGAGGGGTTGTGTAGTTCGTGAGAGGGTTCGATGTGGAAGGAGGTTGTAGGTTTGGAGTTGGGAGCCAACTTCAGAGCACAGAGTGGAGAGCCAGGAAGCCAGCAGCAACGTCCATTCTTGTTTTGACTTAGCGACAGGCCTTGCATCCAAATGAGGCGAAAGCCAGCTGTAGGATTGACAGATTGACGGAAATTTGATAGAACGAGGTATGTGCAATTAATTTTTGATATAATATCTTTCTCCATTTGGTTTCTGATTTCTTGGTAAAATTTTATAAGTTAACTGCTATATAAGTGATAGATCATTAATGTGATAATTCCAAACATCAGAAATGCTTTAATTGGTCAAAAGTTGTCTTGATTTGCGCGCAATTTTCTCGATTTGCGTGTCGACTACATCGTTTAACGTGTCGAATTCGCCGAGTATCGAAATTAAACAAATTGATAGTGCATTTGGGGTATTATCGATATTCTGATCGTAATAACGCAGTTCATTTCGAGATCGGACGTCGTTTGAGCACAAATTTGTATATTTTTACATGGGGATTACCTCGATTTACGTGCACCACTTTAATTGAACAAATTAGTAGTGCATTTAAAGTATTTACGGTATTCCGGACGCACTGGCGAAGTCCGTTTCGCGAACGAACATCATTTGGATAGCGGCGAGGCTAATTTTTCTCGAAATCTGTGCCACCAACCCGAATGATCTAATTTGAACATAGAAAATGTAGTTTTTAAGTATTTACGATATTCCGGTCGCAATGGCGAAATCCATTTCACGATTAGACTTTGTTTGGATAGCGGCGAGGCTAATTTTTCTCGAAATTCGTGCCACCAACCCGGATGATCCAATTTGAACATAGAAAATGTAGTTTTTAAGTATGTGCGATATTCCGGTCGCAATGGCGAAATCCGTTTCGCGAAAGGACATCATTTGATCAGCGTTGCGTTTTAATTTCGGGTGTCGGTCGTCCCTTTTGACCGATCTCATCCGATTCGACTGCGAGGGGTCTCGACCTAGTAGAATTTGATGTTCTGATCACAACGGCGCCGTCCGTTTGGTAATCAGAGGTCATTTAACCCTTCAAGTGATGTGTCGGACCAACCCGCGCACTACTTGATTCATTATTTTTGTCCTTTTTTGCGTGGTTTGAGTTGTGGGGGTCAACAACTTCTACTTAAATGACCTCAAGGGCAAAGTCGTCATATTGAGTTTTCCAGAAATTTTAACTCTCAAAATACTTAAAATCCGATATGGGTTCTATACATCATTTTGTTTAGAATTTTGCGCTCTATTTTATAAAATTATTTGCGTCGAATTCCGACGATTTTGAAATTTTCACTTAAAGTTCGTCGTGACGCATCGAAAAGCGTGCGAAGCCTAAAATGACATTTTGCGGATTTTACAATTCTTCCTCCCTTATAAAAATTTCGTCCTCGAAATTTAGAAACAAGTATTAAGGAATCATACCTTAGTCAAATAGGTGTGGGTAGCTTTTTCTCATCTCGGATTCATTCTCCCAAGTGACGTCTCTTTCCGATCCATGCCTCCATTTCCTTTATTTTTTTTTCAAATCTTTCATGTACTGTTCATTCATATATTCTTTCTGTTTATTCGTATATATATATATATATATATATATATATATATATATATATATATATATATATATATATATATATATATACGTTCTTAACACATGTACACCTTCTTTGACATATTCATGCTTGTACAATCATTTGTTTATTTCACCTTCTTTGACATATTCATGTTTGCACAATCATTTGTTTATTTCAACTTCTTTGACATATTCATGTTTGCACAATCATTTGTTTATTTCAAACAATAGTTTTCAAAAATGTAAATTATAAAATTATAAACAATTATATACATACTTCTTTCAAAAGGAAAAGAAAATGCAACAAGGAAAATTTTTATAAATACCCACTTAGTTTCTCTTCCAAAATCAAACTCCTGAAGCTTTCGATTTTCTCTCTTCCAAATTTCTAAAATCAAACAATAACATTTTCATGTCAACTTGACTTATCTAATAAAACTTAATAAAATTCCAAGATAGATATTTACTCATGCTTGAATTTACTTACAATTTTGAGAATTTCTCAAAACCCTAATCTCCTTCTTCCTTTCTCAAAATCTCCTTCTTGCTTTCAAACTCTTCCTTTCCTTTAGAAGTCATCATTTTCTTTAGATGAAGCAAAATAATATAATTTATAGAAAAATTTGGAAAGAAAAACGAACAAACCTTCTTCCCTCTTCTTCTCTATCGTTTCTCTCTTCCGTTGCAATTTCTCCAAAATTATTACTCCTTTAACGGTAGAATTGAAAAGGAGTCTTTAATTTTTATCTCCCAACGCGTTGGATCGTTAAAATGGCAAAAGAAAGCTTCCGAAATCTCCTTCGCAAGCCTCGATCGTCCGCCCCCCTTCGGCCTGTTCGCGATCTGTACAGTAACGACCCCGCGTGGGGTCGCGACGTCTAATAATAGGGCTGGCCGGTTCGGTTGAACCGGCCCAGCCGAACCGGTTATCACATTTTAGTTGAATGCTACAAATGCAATAATAACAAGAAGACCACTTGTTCAAATTTTGAGGTTCGCGGATGGAGAGGAAAAACAAACAGTTATGAGTTTCATTTACAATGCAATGGATGAGGTCAAGTTGATAGCCCATAACTTGAGAGAAGATTAGTCTAGCTTAGGGAGATTTGGGATATTATTAATGAGTGGTGGGAGCTTCAGCTCCATCGTCATTTGCATGCTACTAGATAATGTGAAACATGCAAGGAGTTCACAAGAGATTAATAAGAACAAATTGTTACAAGCTTTCCAATTAAAAAAATTATCGTGAAAACAAACCAAGACTTTAGGGATTCATAGTTTTCCACTTGCTTAGGCAAGGAAATACATATAGATTAACCAAAACATCTTAAGCAAATACAAAGGTAAGAGTAACATTCATAGCTTGTAAAAGAAATCCGTAATTTAATAATGAGAAGTTCACCTTGAGGGATTTCTCACTCAACTACTCTAGGGTTTAGCGGATGAAGATACTCCACGCTAGACTTGAAATCACCACTAGGAAGAAGGAACCGAATACACTTCCTGTAGAAGTTCATTGGAGAGAAGCTTTCAGAATACTGAATGATGCCACTAAGACGGTAGCAACACCAATGGCCTTTATCCAAGAGAAGGTGGTCGGCGGTGGAGGAGAAGGCGTGTATCGTCCGGTGATTTGCCAAGGTTCGGATGGAAGCTGTTCTTCGATAACATCCGCCAATGTGTAGAGGATGCGATCAACGTACTCTTCCACAGTGTAGTCGAAGCCAAATCCCGGATCAAAGAACGGTGATTGTAGAATGTCTAGTTGTCCATACTCGTCATAGGCGAAGCCATGATCAACTTCGGGATCCACCATCCATGGACAAACTCTCTTCGCTTCGGAGAAGACGATGGTGGCCGGCGGATTGTGAGTAGAGAGGGAAGAGAGGGGCGGGTGGGGGTCTCGGTGAGGAGATGGAGAGAGGTGGCGGCTAGGTTTAGGTTAGGGTTAGGAAGAATTATTGGAAACCTAAAATTAATTTCAGATTAAGTGAAATTGGAGGGAAAGAATTTGAATTTGATTTCAAATTCAAATGGAAAGAATTGAAGTGGAAGAGAGGGATCATGGGAAAGGGGGCGGCGGCATTAGGAGGTGATTAGGGGAGTTAATTGGGAGCTATTATTTAAATTGGGGAGAGAAAGGTTTAGAGGGGGGGGGGGGGGCGGCCATGTAGAGAGATAGGAGAGAGGGTATTATGTTAAGTATGTGGGCCCCAAGAAATAATCAAAGATTTAAAACCAAATATGAATTTAATCTCAGATTTATTTTAATAGGGAGGTTTCCAATTTTATGTTTTAGTATTAGGAAAGTATTTGAATTCCAAATTTTTAATTGAAATCCAATTAAGTAACTTTCCTAATTAACTAGAACTTATTTTAGGAAGGTATTTAATGACCCAAAGAGATTTGAATTTCAAATTTGGAGCAAGAGGGGGCTGGCGGCTTGGGTAGGAATTAGGGAGGATGGGTGGAGAGGAGAGGGCCGGCGGCTGAATGGGTGGTGGCCGGCGGTTGGGTAGCCAAGGGAGGCCGGCGGGGTTGGGGGTAGGGGCGGTTTAGGGAGGGGAAGAGGGCTGCTGCAGTCGGCTGTTGTGGGGAGAGATTGGGGAGAGGAAAATGAAGGAAAATGTAATCTAAATATTTTGAGAAACTAGATTATGCACAGAAATTATTGCTGTAGAATAGATTCAGTCAACATTTCATAACGATAATCAACTACGTTTGAGTGAAGAATGTAAAATATTTCTAATCACAATCATATAACAATATGCACAGAAACATAACTTTTTCAATTCCATTAAACATATCATGTAGCAAGCTTACATTCAAGTCAACTCACAAAAATATAAAAGCTTGCAAGTACATCCATCATGCAACAAAAGTAACGACAACCATAACCAACAACAATAACAACAGCAACCAAGCCTAAAAGAACAACAGATACAACCAAATACTAAGCCAAACAACAGAAAATTAACACTAATAATCCGGAGGACCCTGATCTGGAGGTGGTGGTGGAGTAGTGAACATAGCAAAATAGCTATTGATAGTGGCAATATTGGTGTTCACTGACTCAAACTGGTCTCGAATCCACCCCCTTGTCTTCATTATATCTATCATCCTGCATCTTTAGATGACCCTCTAAATTCTCAAACCTTTAATCAAGACAATCAAAACGCTGGACCATATCCTGATAAAAGTTTTGATCATGTCCAGGTGCAGGTGCAGGATCTCCCCCTTCTTCCACAGAATCTTCTTCCCCTGAATCTTGGTGAAATAATGATCGAAAGGAGGCATTGGTGAAGAAGATGGGAAATTCAGTGGGAGATTCAGGATGAATGAGATTGTATTTCTTTTCAAGAACATAGGTGATCAGATGACCTAATGCCACATTTTTCTTCCTCTTACTGCTAGGATGCCTAATATCAAAAGATTATGAATGTAGTCCAAAATGAGTTGGGCTTCATCAAATGGTTGTTCAGTCAAAATAAGATATGTTACAGTCGACAAAAGAGGGGTCATATTGACTCGATCACCAGCTTTAGGAATGATTGAGGTTCTCAAAACATGTTGTATGATCCTAGCATTTTGGTTTAGGGTGTATACACAAGGTAAATGAGTGACTTGACGAACTCCTCTCAGAGTTTGGTTCACTTCACTCCAGTCATAATCGGTTCTAAAAGATAAGGTATGCGCCCTAACCCCTTGGGTTCTAAGATGCAGAAAAGTTCCTAAGTCTTCTTTTGATATTTAGACTCTTTGTTTAAAGACATAAGAACTAACTCTTGAATGATCCTCACTAAATCTCATATTGGCTAGAAAGATTTGAAAAGTTTCCTTATTATATGCATGGATCAGAGTCAAAATGAAGGACAACTGGGTTGCAGCAAAAAGGGGCATGACAGAGAAATTTAGATCAGATTGAATTAGAACCCTAGAAGCTATAATCTTTGCTGCACAATACCTATTAAATGCTTCTTCATTTTCCTTTGATAGGAAATCATCGTCTCTCTCAGCTCTAGATGAGAAGCCCTAGACCCTCATGCACGTTTGCTACTGCTAGCCATTCTTTAGAGTTGAAGGTTTGAAGGTTAGAAAATGTGAAGAAAATGACAGTTAAACCTCTCCAATTTAAAGAATTATGATCAATGGTACAGTACGAAAAAATGATCGTACGTACGATTAAGCGATCGTACGGTATGAAGGTGAATTCGTACAGACAAACAAAAACTGACAAAAAAGAAACGGCTTTTCGTAAACTGCTCTTCCCGAGGCGTCCTTTTGTACAGGCTTTTTGACTGATGATAGTACATACGATGACGTGTTCGTCCGGGACGATCAGAAAATGAATAGTCGTCCATGAATGGTTGGGGTCGTCCGCGTGAAAAGATAACACATCGATCGTACAGACGATGACGTGTTCATCCGGGATGATCAGCATATTAAAAATCGTTCAGCGACGGTTAGGTTCGTCCTTCCAAATCAGCTATAATGATCGTACAGACGAATGATGTGTTCATACGTACAATTATCAATAATAACTGACACTAACCGTAAACGCATCCCCATTCGTACAGACGAACCTATACATATCGTACGGTATGATGACATCATCGTACAGCATGAAACAACAACGAAAACACAGTTTCGTCTCCTCAACTCTACAAATTCTCATCCACATGCTACAGAATTCGTATCGTACGAAATAAATTCGTACAGTACGAAAATAGCAGAAACCCAAACTACAAGGAAGAACTCAAAAACTTTTCAAAGTGAAATATTATTTTTTTTTCATTTTTTACATAAAATACAAATAATAAAAAGACAATGCAACTTGTACAATCAAAAACACAAAAAAAAAAAACAAACAAAAAAGTCTGAATTCAGAAATATTCTAGAAAAGCAACGAAAGATAGGCCTCTACCAACCAATTTAAGGGGCAGTGTTAAAGAATGTAAGAACCACCTCAGGGATCCAACGGGATTGTTGGCCAACTACAGCAGAAAATTGGTCAGCTGGGACCAAAATAAACAGGTGTCCCACAATATGGGAAGGTGTCACGCAATATGGCTTGCTGGCAGCAGCAAGAATGAAAGGTAGAGTCTCACGGATTGGCAACGTAGAATCCCACGGATGTGGATGAACAAAAGGATATTCCTCGATTAAAACTATCATTTATTACTCTTCATAGAATTGTATAGATTTCTAACATGATCTAGGCAACTCTTTGCAAGTCTTTAGCCATTTCCCAGTTTTCAACATATTTTGATATCCATAGTTGTTCAAACTGTATTTTACAGCACCTAGAACTCTGGCATCTCGCAGACCTGCTGACCCTCGGCAATATTGGTCTTTATTAACAATCAAATATGACTTCTTACAATCGCAATCTGTGGAATACTAGAATTTATGGGCGCCAATATACTGAATTGGATAAACATGCATTGAAATACTTTCCAGGTCATGTATAACAAAGGGATCAATAAATATTAAATAATGCTAACATTAAATCTTAAAGAACAAATATGATTGAGTGAACGTGAAATGATAAAGTTCATAAATTTCATTGTTACATTAGCAAAGATCTAAAAGAGTGGATATTCATGCATACAGAATATTTTTAATTGACTCAAGAATAATGCACAAACGGCTGGAGATAACGTTCAAGTGTCCACACCAACACATCAGATATTAATGCCATCATTGATGTTTTCATCTTACAAGTTAACTGGTTCAAATTTTATGGCTTGTCATGAGTCATAAAATAAAGTGGACAACAAAAAATAGCAATAAAATAGTTTAAAATGCACAAAAACAAAACACAATATAAGGTATAAAGAAGAAAATAATACCTGTGCCTTCTGTGAAGGGGTTACACGACAACAAATTGCTGTTCTTGATAAAGTAGCCAATTCAGTGAAAGAACCCCTATGATGTTTCAAAATAATTTCAAGGGCCACACCATCCACCACAAATGCTAATTCCTTTTGCCAAAAAAAAAAAATAGTATCAGCATAAATTTTTTTAGAGGTTTGCAAGGTAACTGTCACATTCTTGGTAGTTCATGTTGCACGTTTAAATGAGAAATTATGCCAATTGAAATGCTAGGATTCATGATTAAGTTGCCCTCCTATATGATAACATACAAATATTAAAAGGTTAACATGAACCTCACGTAACGTTATAAAAGAATATAAACTCAGTCTTAAAAAGTTAATTCAACACAAAGTGCACGGTACCATAAATCTTATCTAAGGTAGTCATTATTGGGTCAATTTCAATTAGATTCATACATTTAGACTTAAATTTTAATGGGATTGATTTTTTCAATCCACTAGGCTGAATATTTTACTAATTCTCTTTATATAAGAAAAGTTTGGATCAACGGAGGGGATGAAGTACACGTCCTTACCCATTATTGTTGACAGATTTTTTTACCTTCATTCAATCAACTCCAAGTTAAATTTAAGGCAACCTATCACTGTAAGCTTGCTATCTAATAATAGTTTATAGGTACATCAGTTTATAACCACTCTTTAAACCTACCCTTGTTCTGGGAACAAGCTAGAAATGTGATGGGACAATGGCCTCATTTACAAGATCAAGAAAAAAAAATGACAAGTACGGTATCCAAGCATTATTATATAATGAAGGCTTTGCTCCACTCATCACTCGACTACCGAACCAATCACATTCCTTGTTCTCACATTTCAACATCCCCTTTCTATACCTACTCTTGTTTTATTTTTAAAAAGAGAAAAAAGCATTACACATGCTCTCATTAGGGTTGACACGCCAGTATAGCCCATGCCCACTCTGTGGTCATGTAAGATCCAAAATCCAAGTAATAAATCAAAAAATTTATTTAAGAAAATTATTATCTTATTATAAAAGTTTCTAAAGCAAATAAACCAATTATGTTTTAGGATTCATTGAGTATATGCAGAAGGGAGGTTTTGAGATTACTTATACTCGTAGAAAAGTGCGAAGTAGAGAATTGGAGAAGACACCTCGGCAAAGAGATAAGTAATATAAATTAATTTTTTAAAGGCAATTTTTGTTAATTTATACTTGTATACTGGTAATTGACTGAATTAAAGAAACATATGTATTACAAGTTATTTATTTTGATTAAGGATATTCTTCTCCAGGTTTTCAAGTATGAATAATTGCTTACATAATTTCAGCATGTGAGTTCAAAATAAGATTTTGTATATTCATCTAAATGATTTCCTAATTGATAATGTTTTGGAAAAAGGTCAATTTCTTACATATGGTAATATGGTATGCATATTCTTTGTATATAGATTACAATAGAAATTATTATGAAAGCACGCAACAATGTAATTATGAACTTTGAATATGGGAAGTGAATATCAACTTAAAGTAAATTTTGGTTATAAATGATGTATGACTTACAAAGTATGTGGGACAAAAGAGTTCCCATACATGAAACTATATTGTAAGTGGGGCAAAAGGGACCCCAGAGAATATTATACCTGCATAGCAGGTGGGGCAAAAGGGACCTCTATGTAATTCAATGGTGATAATGCCAGGTTTAGAAGCTTCCGTTTATGTATTAAATGTTATGAATTGTTGGATGTTTTATAAATATATTTGGATCTGATGAGAAGTTTATGTTTATGTGTAAGACATTCTATAATACTGTTAAAGGGGCATTGTGGGGTATGTTAGAAGCTTCCGTTTATGTATTAAATATAGTTGCTGATGCACTAAGTAGAAGGTCTAGAATACAGTTGAATTGTATGTTGACTATGGAAGAAGGGTTGATTAAAGAAATGGAAGTCTTAAAATTGAAAGTCAGAATGCAGGGAGATCAAGATTCAGTTAACCTTAATCAGATGACAATTCATCCTTCTTTGGAGGAAAGAATCACTGAAGCTCAAAAGATTACCAAAGAATATCAAAAGCTTATAGAGCAAGAGCAATCAGGAAAAAGAAATGATCTTAGTTTAGATGATCATGGACGAATTATGAGCAATGGACATTTGTGGATACCAAAAGAATCAGGTCTTCTTCAAGAGATTTTATATGAAGCTCATAATTCGGGTTATTCAATCCATCCAGGAAGCACGAAGATGTATAAGGATTTAAAAACTTTATTTTTAAGGCTATTGTCTCGGATAGAAATGGGCGTTTTACATCCAAATTATGGAAGAATATTCATGAAAGTTTAGACACAAGATTGAAATTCAGTACTATATTTCATTCACAGATAGATGGTCAATCAGAAAGACTGATTCAAGTACTGAAAGATTTGTTAAGATTGTGTATTCTAGATTTTGGAGGAGCTGGGAAGATCATATTCCATTGATAGAGTTCACTTACAATAATAGCTATCAATCCAGTATCAGGATGTCTCCATATGAAGCTTTATATGGTACAAAATGCAGAACTCCATTGAATTAGTTTGAAGTTGGTGAAAGACAAATATTGGGTCCGCAATTAGTGGATCAAGCTACTGAAAAAGTCTGATTAATTAGAGACCAATTAAAAGCAGCTCAAGATCGCCAGGCGAAATACTATGATCCCAGGCATAAAATGATAGAATTTGAAGTGAGATTTTGTATTCTTGAAGGTGAAACCAATGAAATGTGGTGTTAGATTTGGCCAAGGTGAAAAACTCAATCCTAGATATATTGGTCCATTTGAGATTATTGAAAGATTGGGAAAAGAAGCTTACAAACTGGCACTACCTACAGACATGTCTGGGGTTCACAATGTTTTCCATGTATCAATGCTTAGAAAATGGGTTACAGATGAAATTAAGAGAATTCCTCTGAATGAGATTGAACTTCAAAAAGATTTGACATATGTTAAGGAACCTAAAAGAATTTTAGAAAGGGATATTCGTAAATTAAGAAGCAGAATAATTCCTTATGTGAAAGTAAAGCGGAAGAGTAGGCCAGTTAAACAAGCTACATGGGAAAAAAAAACAGACATGAAAAGTGAATTTTGGGGACGAAATTCTATTGAGGGAAGATTTGTAAGATTCAAAATCCAGGTAAAAATCTAATTATTTAAGAAAATTATTATCTTATTCTAATAGTTAATTGCTGTTAAATTAGAAATAACAATTATTAAATAAAATTAAGTATTTCCTAATATTCTTTTTCGAACATATGCTTTTATTGGTTGAGAGGAATTAAGTTATGTAATTATGTGTGGGCCCTCTCTCTCATTTATCCATTTGAAATTTCCTTATCTGATCTATTTTCACGGCCATCATAGCAGAATTTTGGTTAGAGAACAAGAAGATGAATCGGCACAGTGCATAGAATTCCCTGTAGCTTTGTTCGGCGCAGTTCGCAGAAGTCCCTATAAAAGAAAATCGGCACATGCAAGGAAGGGAATCGGCACAGTGCAGGGAGTAGCAGCAAAGGAAATCTGGGGTTGTTTGGCTTTATGTGTGAGAACAATTTCAGTGAGAGAATTATGGTTGTGGAAGATCTCTAACATTGAGGAGAATTATTTCTTGGTGGAGTAAGAAACCAAAAGAGTTTTGCTACCATAAGTGAAGTGCAACCAATTTAGTGGAAGAAGCGAAGGGAGCCTAGGCGGAGGGAGGCCCCCCTCCCCCTCCAAAAAAAATGGTATAACCCCTTGGCAGCTTTCATTTTATTTATTATAAGCTTTTTCCATTTCAAGTCTTCAATCCACCTTTTACCTGGACCATGCAATGCTTCAGCTATAGAGAGAGAGACTAATGGGGTAAAATATTAGAAGAGGGAGGGAGGAATGACTTTCCATTATGGACGGAATGATGAAAAGAGAGTTTGACGCAAAGTTATAGGGCTATTTAATTAATTATTATTTAAAATATTTAACTATTTAAATATGATTTTATTAAAACTTTTATTGTTAACTAACTATTCATTATCTAATAATAATTATTAAATATTAAATTATCACCCAATTATTTAATTATTTTTGCACTGCTAATAATCTAATTAATTACTATAAAGGGTACGTTTGCTTTTCCTCGCTCTTTTTGCATAACGAAAACGCTGCGGCCGCGCCTCATGACTTAGGCTTCGTTTTGGATGATTTTCTTACAGCTTCTTAAAGTAGCTTTCTAGCACAAAATTTTTAATGTGTTAAAAAGCTGCTTTAAGAAGCGGTAAGAAAGTCGTCCCAAACAAAGCCTTAGTACGAGAGATCTCCTCTAAAGGATTTGGCTAAAGCTAAAACTGAAAGCCTAAAGGGGCTAAAGATGATTGTTTTAGTGGCTTAATAGAGCAACAAGCTCGTCAACGAGAAATCCTAATCTAATTGTTGTAATTCTTCTTTTAAAGTTATTTATTAATCTAGTGAAGCCACTAACATTATTTTTGTACACATGAAAAGCATCAATGGTTCGTTTTTTCCTTTACTCCTCTCTCATGAATCACGTGTCACGACCTCGAAGACCGCTCGTGGCAGATGTTTATATCTTCTAAGCTCTAAGGGCCATGTTATTTGCATTCTTAATTTTGATCTTACAGCTCCTCTTGGCTCCGGCAATGGGACGGCAAACAAAACTATTTTAATATATTCTAACCTTCCAAATGATACGGCAAACATAACTATTTTAATTTAGGCCCCCCTGAACAAAATTTATGGCTCCTCCACTAGAAGGGAGAGAAGGAAATTAAGAGAAGACGAAAGAGGTAAGCAAATTGTTTGTATGATAATGTTTGTAAGTGTCTTTCAGATTTTCAAAAAGTTGATAAAAGTTCCTAAAGCAAATATATCAATTATATTTTAGAATTCATTGAGTATATGCAGAAGGGAGGTTTTGAAATTATTTATAATCGTAGAAGAGTATGAAGTAGAGAATTGGAGAAGACACATCGGCAAAGAGGTAAGTAATGTAAATTAAATTTTTAAAGGCAATTTTTTGTTAATTTATACTTGTATACTAGTAATTGACTGAATCAAAGGAACATATGTATTACAAGTTATTTATTTTAATTAAGGATGTTCTTCTCCAAGTTTTCAAGTATGAATAACTGCTTACATAAAAATAAGATTTTGTATGTTCATCTAAATTATTTTCTAATTGATAATGTTTTGGAAAAAGATCAATTTCTTACATATTGTAATATGGTATGCATATTCTTTGTATACAGATTACAACATAAATTATTATGAAAACATGCAACAATGTAATTATGAACTCTGAATATGGGAAGTGAATATCAACTTAAAGTAAAGTTTGGTTATAAATGATATATGACTTACAAAGTAGATGGGACAAAAGAGTTCCCATATATGAAGCTACATTATAAGTGGGGCAAAAGGGAACACAGAGAATTATACCTGCGTAGCAGGTGGGGCAAAAGAGACCCCTAAAGAGACAAAAGTGACCTCTATGTAATTCAATGGTGATAATATCAGTTTACCTGGGCTCCATTGAATATTGTTATGAAAGTGTAGCCAAATCTTTTACAGACTAAAATTGATATTTAGTGTAAACTTCAGAAGAAAGAATAATATTAATTATAATTTTATGAGATTTTACTAGTAAGAGTAAGTTATTTCAATGATGATTTTAATGTTTTTATTTATTATAAATATTATATTTTAACTGCTAATTAATTTGCAAAGCTTATTGAGCTTCATAGCTCACCAGTATCTTTCTTACCAGCTGTTATTACAGGAAAGGGAAAGAAAAAGATTATTACAGACTAAGTTGCAAGTATTTCAATTTTATATGTTAATGTTTGTCTCTGTGTTGTGAGTCTACATTTGAGGTATGTAGATCGTTTAGTAATCAAATATTTGGGTTTGTTTTAGTAGCTCTATAAATATTTATTTGATATAATTAGAATTTTAGAAGCTTTCGTTTATGTATTAAATGTTATGAATTGTTGGATATTTTATAAAGATATTTGGATCTGATGAGAAGTTTATGTTATGTGTTAGACATTCTATAATACTGTTAAAGAGGTATTGTGGGGTGTTACAGGTCAGCCATGCTCCTTAGCTTCACCGCTTTCCTTGTGCTTCGCCTTTGCTCATGCGCACTCTATGCATCCTTCACAATCGGCACCCTCCTCACTCACTTATCCATTGAGCTCATAATTAATGCTCGTCATTCCCTCTTGCAATCACATGTGAATGGCAGTTGATTCACTTGCGCCTCTGCAACAGGGCGGCTAAACAAACTTCCAATAAAAAAATAAATAAGTGCTCATGTGTGTGTAACTATAATACTCAAAATTTGTTTAAAAAGATAAGCATAAATTTTTCCCTGGAATTAAACCTCAAGATATCAACTGTTATACAACAACAAACAACAACAACATCAAGCCTTTATCCTACTACGTGGGGTCGGCTACATGAATCCTTTTTCTCCATTGTGTCCTATTAAAAGTCAAATTCTCGTTTAAATCTAATAAAGAAAGATCATTTCTAATATTTTCTAACCAAGTCTTTTTAGGTCTACCTCTACCTTTCTTAACATAAGTCAAATCTAAGACCTCTACTTTCCTAACCGGGTCATCGGGAGGCCGCCGTTTTACGTGACCAAACCATCTAAGGCGACTCTCTCTAATCTTATCTTCCACTGGAGCTACTCCAACCTTTTCACGAATATGCTCATTTCGTATCCTATCTCTAAGGGTAAAGCCACTCATCCACCTGAGCATCCTCATCTCTGCAACACTTAACTTAGAATTATGCTTCTCTTTTAATGGCCAACATTCAGCACCATAAAGCATTGCAGGTCTCACCACCATTTTATAGAATTTTCCCTTAAGTTTGAGGGGTACTTTTCTATCACACAATAAGCCCGATGCATTCCTCCACTTCAACCATCCAACTTGGATTCTGCTGATAATATCCCCATCTATATCACCATCACTCTGAACAATAGATCCAAGATATCTAAAACATGTACTCTTATTAATGACTTGATCGGCCAAAGTCACAATGCCCTCACTAGGTCTATTATTACTAAAATTACACTCCATATATTCCGTTTTAGATCTACTCAAGCGAAAACCTTTAGACTCTAAGGTTGACCTCCACAATTCTAGTTTACCTTCAACTCCCTCTCTAGTCTTATCAACAAGAAGAATATCATCAGCAAAAAGCATACACCAAGGTACATCCTCTTGCAAATGTCTAGTGAGAACATCGATGACTAAAGCAAAAAGATATGGGCTTAAGGCTGATCCTTGGTGTAATCCAACCGAAATAGGAAAATACTTGGTCAAACCACCTTGTGTTTGAACACAAGTAATAGCTCCTGCATATATATCCTTAATGATTTGAATATAAGCGTTATTAACTTCTTTCTTTTCAAGAACTCTCCATAGCACTTCTCTTGGAACTTTATCATATGCTTTTTCTAAATCAATAAATATCATATGTAAATCCTCCTTATTCTCTCTATATTTCTCCATCAAACCTCTTAATAAATGTATGGCTTCCATAGTAGACCTACCCGGCATAAATCCAAATTGATTTTGAGAAACATTAGTATCACGCCGCAACCTATGCTCCATAACTCGTTCCCATAGTTTTAAAGTATGACACATTAACTTAATTCCTCTATAATTCGCACAATCTTGTGCATCACCTTTATTCTTAAAAATAGGGATTAACACACTCATTCTCCACTCATCTGGCATCTTTTTAGTCTTCAAAACAGTATTAAAAAGTTTAGTAAGCCAAGAAATTCCTTCATCTCCTAAGCATTTCCACACCTCTATTGGAATATCATCAGGTCCAACAGCTTTTCCACCCTTCATTTTCTTTAAAGCCTCTCTAACTGTTATAAAAGAATAAAATTTTTATTCCATTATATTCTACTCGTAAAATTGAGTAAATTAATATATAGAAGTATATTAATTTGCAAGGACATGGAAGTCATTAAATTAATTTCGATTTGCATTTTTTCGCTTAAGTTTTCCTTTACTGCTCATTTATTAAATTCATTGTAGCAAAATCATAATTCCACTTACCTGTGCATGCAACGGCTGATCCACTAAAGGCTTTAATCACATGGTTGGGTGAGGTTGGGAATGCACAAGTTGCAGGAAGAAGTTGATCCACATGGTTGGGTGAGGTTGATCCACTAAAGGCGTTATATTATATTATTATATAGATAAGTTAACTAAAGCATTTTCCCATTCCATTCCCACCCGAAGCTGGGCTCTGGAGTGCGAAGCTTCCATTTACCGACTGCAAGCCGAGAGCTACAAAGGAAGCTGAGGAGGCCGTGAGGGCTGCTGCAGCAAAAATCTCAAAATTTAGCATTTCAATTTTATAGTCACTCGTTCAATATGAAATTATTGTTGGTATACAATTTGTTTGCATATTGTGACATAATAGTATGGACGCTTGTTATGCTAGTTTGGAAGTTATGGAGAAAAGTCATATTATGGGGAATAGGCTTGCACCAGTAAAGACGAAAGATCTGACAAGGTAAACCTTAGCAGGGACAGTACAGGAGGTGTCCGACTCTCTCTCTCTTCTAAAAGGTTGGAGATTCAGATCCAACCTTCAAAGGAGGGGGAGGGGGAGGAGGGAGCTGTAAATGTGCTAAAACCTACACTCATCATACGGCTTACCTATAAGGTAAAATAACTAGAATAAGCAACATGGATAAAGCTGAAAGAGTTCATATAGTGAATTGCATAGTTGTATGTTTTGATTATTTGCCATAATAATGACGCTTGTACTAGTTTGACATATGCACCATTATTTCCATTTCTTGTACTAGGATTGTGTATTTTATTGAGCATTCAGCTCACCAGTGGATGTATTGCAAGTAAAGGAAGGAGCTAGCGGAGCTTTAGGTAAAAGTCTAACTACCTTGTGTACATAAGTCTTTAGTGAACATAGAAGATAGACCGGTAAGCCGTACATTAAGCTTTAAGGCATGTATAAACTTTTTTTGAAGTTTTAGTAAAACTCTATACCTTATTTTGATGTGTTATGAACATGCTTCCGAATATAAATTTGTGGTATAATTCCAAAGAGTAAAATTAGTTATGTTATGATAGTCTGGATAGATTATTTCCTACTCACTTGATCCTGATAGAATTAGTTCAGATGGGTATGAGTGAAAAATATATATGTTCGGATTCTCCCTCTCTATTACACTCCAAGTTGCAGGAAGAAGGTCAAAATGAAGTGTTACAATAACTCCAACAAAATGAAATTGTTGAAAGAAAGAATGACCACCTTTTTGTTATCATTTCAAAAAATTGTTCTAAGGTAATTGTTTTAATAGCCAATCACATTATACATCAATTAACTACAAGTATCCTTAGAATCAAGAGTTTCACACAAGTCCAACAAATTTTTCCACACTTCAATACGTCAAACAACTTTTATTCCCAAAATATTTGAAAGTGTTACATTTATTTATACAAATCCTTAAAAATAGAGGAAAATTTGATACATGATCAATTAAATGTATATTCATTAATTATTCTTGTCATGACCCGGCCCGATAAGCTCGTATAAACGAGACAGAAACGGAAGTCGGACGGTAGACTAAAATATCCAATATCTAAATCTATCACCATAACATTTGAAAGAGCCACTAAAGCATCAAATTCGATAACACATAAACATAAAATTATTAAGACTCATTTAGTTCCCTTTCTTCAGGTGCGCCTCTCCTACGGTATACGTTTCTACCCCTTCTACTCATTAGATTACCTTAAATTTTACCTGAAATAAAAGTTAGAGCAATAACAATAAGCCAAAACTTAGCGAGTAACACATGTCTCTAAACTACAGTAATTCAAGGCAGAGGAGTAATATGCTAAAAACCCCTTTTTATTTAAACATTTTTCATAAATCTTATTTCTTATAAACATAATATTAAGCATACACATAAATCATAAAATCCATAACTTTACATTTTCATTTTACATTCATCATATCAATACTCGTAACTTTCTCATTTCATATATAGTACAACCGTCATAGGAGCCACCGTCTAGTACCAATGAAGGTACTCGTTTACCATATCCTTTTCCATAACCTTTACCATTCTAACGTGCACGGGTACGGCGTCCCCAACTAGTACCATAAGGGGGTGAGCTCCATCATTTCAACATGCACATACAATCATTCAATATATCATTCATATCATATTCATATATCATGATACTATGCTCTATCTTATACTTTATGTAATAATATAGTGAATCACCTAATATGCGAGAGATG
Organism: Dendrobium chrysotoxum; assembly: GCA_019925795.1. Taxonomy (NCBI): domain Eukaryota; kingdom Viridiplantae; phylum Streptophyta; class Magnoliopsida; order Asparagales; family Orchidaceae; genus Dendrobium; species Dendrobium chrysotoxum. The sequence continues at coordinate 90,406,435 of CM034313.1, forward strand.
AAATATTGAATCATTGAAATGCAGTAAAGTGACTAACTTGCAATAAGAATTAAATAAAATTTAGAAACAATAATTACTGTAACATAGAAACATGTTTACTCACTTGATTCGAGGGATTTGATTTCTTCGTTCATGCTCCTTCCTTCGAGGTCACAAGATTAACACCTATAAGAAATAATTTTTCATTCATAAACTAATTCTTCTTTTCTTATAAATATACCCTAGTCTCTCTCTCTCTCTCTCTCTCTCTCTCTCTCTCTCTCTCTTGTATAATTTCACTATTTACCCAAATAGTCTTATTACCAATACCTAAATTAATTTAAAATAAACCTAATTTTCGGATTTATTCAAAATCCCAAATTTTAAACATGATTTTTATTATTTTCATTATATTTTCATGCCAAAACCTTTTCATTATCAAATTAATATTTAGGGATTTTTAATTTCGGATTTAATTTAATTAGAAATTATGAAAAATAATATTTTGAGAAAAATCCCAAAGTTTCACCATTAGAACCTTCCTAAGACCCTTAGAAATAAATTTTGTTAAGAAATTTTCATAAAAATCAATTATTTAGAAAAACCCTAATTTTTGAAACCTATGAAAAACTTGGGAAAACTTAATTTTTACGGTTAAGAATCATCCCTCAATCTTCCCTAACAATCCCCTTTAAAAATTTTAGGTTTTTCCAAAACCCTAAAATTTTTCATCTTAAGAAATCTAAGTAAAAAGAAAGAATCATTTGCTTAGAAACTTACCTTCTTCCTCTCTAAACTTTCCCCTTCGATTTCCTACAAGAACTACCGCTGGAAGCCGCCTTACCGCCGTCGGACTCGTCGCCCTCTCCCCTCTCTCTCGCGTGCGGCCGAACGAACCGAGAGGGACCGAATGATTTCGGTCCCTTAGGTGTGAGGAGGAATTAAGGGATTAATTAGATGGTTAATTATGCATGTGCCCTTAGTCCTAACATCTCCCTTAAGAGTCATGAGGGTAATTTGGTCATTAGGGCTTAAGTTATACTTAAGTTAACTCTGCATATTTTTAATTTTAAATCCATGTGAAATTAGATATAAGTTCTTTATATCGTTTCGATCGAAATTTCGCATAGAATTTTATAAAATTAATTGTGTCGAATTCCAACAACTTCAAAAATTTGCCTAAATTCATCACGGTGCATCGAAAAGCGTGTGATGTCTAAAATTGACATTTTCGGGTTTTACAATTCTCCAGCAAAAGTAGGGTACAGATGTAACCATCCACCCACAAGAAAAGTGTATGTATCCGTTGATGTCACTTTCACTTAAAAAAATCACTACATTGTTACTACTTGAGGAAGAAATACAATTCACAAATGATTTTTTTCCTCAAAGATTTCCTTTCTTTACCCTTCATCCCAACAAATAATTATAGTCCAAAAGCAGCCACACCTACCCAAACAAAGCATATACTAGAACTACTTTTACACAATCATTATAAGTTTACTCTGGAAGAAAGGCATCTCAATCTACGATAATCAAATCAACCAATTCAATACTTGTCACTAATCCACTAATCCACAAAGGAAACATTAAACATGCAAACAAAGGTACAAGCATTTCTACTAAAAATCCTTTACATTTTCATCATACAAAAATATTTCTCATAACCACCAAAACTTTTGAACCAGCTTGTATATTATTTTTATGCCCAGACAATCTTTGAGACCTTGAATAATAAGAAGACTAAAGAAAGAAAGAGAAGCTCTTAAGCTCTTAAACAAACAAAATATGAGAATTGATGATATTACCAAAGTAGAAAAAACCAAGGGAATATAAATAGGTCTTTACTGAAAATATATATATGATTGCTCACTAGAAACGTATAAAGCTAGATTGATGACCAAAGGCTATACTTAAACATATGGGAATGATGATCTTGAAACATTAGCTCTAGTTGCTAAAATAAACACTATTACAGTTCTTTTATCATTAGCAACTAAAAGGCACTAAAATAGATAATAGTTCAATGTGAAGAATAATGCGCTCCGAAATTTCACACCCCGGTCTCTCCGCACCTTCTTTTGTTAACTGGAAGAGTTTTAACGGATTTAGGTTTAGGGCTACATTTTTAGAAGGCAGATTGAGTTTTATAGATAAGATACTGCCCAAAGATTTTGTCCTCATTTTGTGAGGTTATGATCTGAGTTTTGGTTTCCTATAGGCGCAAGCCCCTATAGTCAATTACCCTTTCCGATAACGAGAAAGAACTTTCGATTAAGGCTAGTCGTGAGATAGGCACTGAGTATCTAACATATAGTAGCAACAATTTTAGAGATTTTAAATTTGGGTTATTGGGAATTTTTAAGATTTGAAATTCATCACCATAAACTTATAACAAGTTATGGGGGAATGAAGACGAGCCCGATCAAAATCACATGATTTCGTCATCCCAAGTTGTCATGGTCATTGGTCTACTTATTCAAAGGAGGTAGTCGACCAAACCTAACATAAGGCACCTTATCAGCAGCCATGCGTTGCTTCATCTAAGGACCTGGGGTAGTGTTTGTCTGAGTTCATCTTAAATAACAAAAGCGTTTTATGCCTATCAAGTACATCCTATGATTCATTACTCAAGAACTTAAAACTATTAGGGAACATACGAGCTTTGGTCGTGACTATAATATAGTTGTCATTTTGCAACAAAACCACCCAATCAGAGGGTGTGTACTACGTCTCTACTGGCAAGAGATTATTTGAGAGTGAATCTTAGTGATACACCCGATATGATATTCACTCTTTGTGAGCTGAGGTTAATTTCAAATTTATCACCCCGACAAACGATTGTGGAAAGCAGATGGATTTTAGTTTTAAATTTTGGTTATAAAATTTCCATTTAAATGTTTAGAATTTGGGAAGATTTTATAATTTCTTAACCCCTCCGGTTAAGGTTTTCTATCAATATGGTTACCATTAGGGTGATGACAAATCACTTTAAAAGATTTGTATTTTGCTTTGGGGTTTGAGTATTTTGAAAATAGGATCCTCTCCAGTTAAGATTTTCTGTCAACACGACCATCATCAGGATGATTTTGTAGTTTTAGTAAATCCGCAAAGCCTTCTCAAATCCTATATTTAGGAGCTTGGCATAAAGATCAGAGCACATGCGAAGGATATTTTAGCATATCAGAGCTATCGTATGGGCGTTTGAATACTTTTAACGAATCCACGAAGCACTCTCAGATCTTGCATGTAGGAGCTTGACACAAAGAACGGAGCACATGCGGGATATGTTTGATTTGAAAATAAAATTTTATATTATTAAGCATTTAACCCTGCGCAGTATTCTCAAACATTTGTATTTGTAACTTTAGCATGTTTGTCGGAGCACATGTAGGATTATGCTTATGGAAGATATAATATTGCAAGACATCAAACAACAATTACATGCAAAATGTTTTGTTGTATATGTTTCCTGAACTTGGAATATGAAAGCTATATTCAACCCTACCAACATAAAGGTTATTCAACCCAAAAGACTCATTCTTAATGTTACCAGTCAAGCTCATAGCAGTACTAAATTGCTTATTATTCCAACCATCCCAGTGAGTCTCGAGATATGTAAGATTATAGGTTGCTATAGTGACAACTGCACCGTAGGAGATAAAATGTTATGGTTTTGTGGGAAGAGATATGAATTAATTAAAATATTGAATGTAGTCAGATCAAGGTCAGTGCCAATATGTTGAAACTCAATATACAACTTTTCCATTGCACTTATTCTTCGACCATCTACATACGCAGATATCACATAATTCAATGCGAATATGTGTTTTGGAGAATTAGTTCTTTGGCTTAAAAGAATGGATCTATGCTTTAGAAGTGTAGTCCTTTAGCTCATAGAGGTAAATCTAATACAAGGAAGAGTATCTATGTGATTAGAAGTTCTCACACTACTAGCCTCATAGTTTCTTGCCCTTGTGAGCTAAGTCAATGAAAATCTCTCCGCTTCACATATCAATTCAGTCCAAGGTTGTCTCTAATGAGCTTTCATTGCAAGTTCCCCTTTTCCTTCATAGTACAATATTCATTACTGCCTTCACCAAACAAGAGATGGACAAAACCTACCTTTTCCTTGATACAGCGTTGGTTCCTCTGATGCTTACTTTCAACAGGAGGATTTGGCAATCGAACACAAAGCTGCTTTAAGAAGAGGACTGAGGTAATGATGACAGCAACTTCTGAAAGAAGAATGACGCATGAAAAATGAAAACACTCAGATAACACACATATCACTAAATCTTTGTGTTCCATGATTGACCGGAAAGCAAGCCAAAGGCACTACACCACCAACATGATTTCAAGCATTCTGCCTACTGTTTTTATCAAAATTTGAATGTAATTTGTTAGGTATAATGGAAAGAGTCAACCATTGATTAGGGACAGCAAGAAAGTATTCAGATATTGCTTTCCTGAAATGCTTCTTATATTGCTTAGATGAAATCATTGTTGGATAAACGTTCTTTAGTCCACCCAAAATACCTGAGGCTTTAACCCATGTCTCAAGATGCTTATCCTATGTATATTGCCTCATAAAATCAATCATTTATATAAAAGATTCATGCTTCATTTCATCTTATTTTCCACAAAAATTGGAGATGTTGGTATGATCTAGATCAGGCTCTGATCAAGAAGTAATTTGTTACTATCATTTGCATCAGGATTATAACTTGATCTCAAAGACCCCTTAAGGTTAAATAGCCTTGTTAAAGTTCATCCAAATAAAAGATTTTCCATAACCAGTACATCCACTATCATCTTTTTTTGTTACTTTCCAGGTGCTTTGTTGCCACTTACACATAAAGAGAATGGTATGGTTCTCTCTTTTTTTTCATTAATTAGAATTACACATGATTAATTTTATTATTATTATTATTATTATTATTATTATTATTATTATTATTATAATATATTTAAATCATTTAAAATGACAATTAATTCTATGAGAGTCCCCTGTCAGTTTTAATTTTGACAGCCTCCTGACGTCCCCTTTCCGGCGAGGGGAGGTTGGGAGGCACTTGCATTTCAAATCTGCCCAGCCGGATCTAAGATTCGACGGGCGAGAGTTTTAAATCGAATTCTTCTCGCCCGAATCTAAGATACATCGACATGAGGTCTTCAATTTAAACATTCATGGCCGGATTTAAGATATAATGGCACATGTCTTCAAATCAAGTGTACTTATCATGTAAGCAAGCAATTAGGGAAGAAATGTATAGATTTATTTTATTTAATGTTGTTGGTGAAGAATCGATCGAATGTGAATTGGAGGCCTCAATTCAGTAAGGCTCGGGCGAGAGGAGTTCGATCACTATTCTTGCCTGCGGGACTACTCGAACAGGTTCGAGACTGCAGGCGGGGCCTAGTCATGGGAGGAAGCAGCAAGATCGAGCGGGTTGGCGAGCGCAGGCCAGAGCACACACAGGCGTGGGACACAGGCGGGTCGTGCGGTTGGTCTAAGTCGAATCAGGCGCAAAATGAAGGAGATGAGAGTAATCCTGCCTTTCTTCCTTGCGTGCGGTTTGTAGAGAGGTGAGTGGGATCGAGAAGTGCCATCGGTTACTGCGTGTGTGTCTTTGAATTGAGAGCAAGTCAAGCAGTTGTGTCCTTTGGGAAGTTACGAGCGAACCGGCCAGTCATTTGGGTAGAACATGCGCAGGTGGGCCCAATTGTGACTGGTCAATGGTCAATAAGAATGTCTTCTTATATAATGACTAAATGGATGAAGTGTATATTGTAGAACAATGGCTTCAAAGAGAGTCTCCGCACTCTTACTTCATATTGACGACATTATCATAACAAGTAATAACTCGAAAGAAATGTAGAATTAAAGAAACAGGTCATTTTGAAAATATGAAGTCAAAGATTTAGATAAGCCGAAGTACTTCATTAGCATTTAAGTTTCATACTCTCAACATGAAATATTTATATCACAACAAAAATACCTAAACATATTGATGGAAGCCAGTCAAGAGGGGCCCATGGAATTTAATTATAAATTTGGAGTTGCACCGAAAGGCACAACGATAGAAAAAATTTTCTATCAGATATTAGTGGGACGACCTTATCTACTTATAACACTAGATTTAATATTGTTTATGCTCTTGTTGTGGCGAGTTAATTTATGCATAATCTTTAAACAATGAATCTTTGGGGGCATTATATCAAATTTTATAATATTACAGGGAACCGAGGTGAATGGATTTTATTCAAAAAAGTTGAGGATCTAACTCCTGAAGCTTACGACGATTTTGATTATGCAAGTTCTATAGTTCAGAGAAGGGGCAACTTCAAGATATTGCATATAATTAGAGGGCAATCTCAGTGACTTGAAGTAAGAAAATAAAATGTTCTAACAAGATCAAGAGCACACACCGAATTTAAATCAATGGCATTAGAAATCTGCAAATTGTTATAGCTAAAAATTATCCTGGAAGATTTAACGATTGAATGAAAAAGCCCTATGAGATTCTATTGTGATAACAAATGAACCATCAATATTACACATAACCTTGTGCAACATGATCATACTAAACATATTGAGTTTGATAGATATATAAAAGAGAAGGTTGGCAATAACTTAATTTGTACAAAATTTGTTACCATAAGGAAAAACTTACAAACGTTCTCATCAAAAGATAATTAATGGTAATCTTTCAAAAATTATCAAGGAGCCTTTAGATAAAGAACATCCATTCATTTGTCTAAAGCTGAATAAAAAAATTATGCTTAAAATTTGCCCTAGAATACGCCCCATATAGTGACCTGCCTGCTTGTCCACCCCCACCTAGTTTCCACCTCCTAACAACTCCCCAACTGGTTGTTCGCCTCCTCCAACGCCCTAATTAGCTCTTGATATCCCGCCACCCCTCTCACTCACTCATTATTTTTTTTACTATCACCTCATTAATTGTCATTACTATCATCTCACCAATCCAGATGAGTTGTCCTATTGTAATTAATTCTACAACTAATTTTTAGTCCCCGGTTTTATATATTTCCTGTGAAAAACTCTCCTTTGATTGTATAACTTGTGCACAAATTATGGAATGAAACACTCAATCAATTCTCTAATTCTTGTCATTTCCATATTGAGACATTCAACCAACAAGTGAAAAACATCAAGCACACGTTTGAAAAACTACAATCTGATTTCAGCACATTGCCTATTTAGTCAAAACCAATACAGGAAAAGTTGAAACATTCAACATGTATTACTAAAACTTATGCTAATGTGAAGTTAAAATGTATCCGAATTTTATACCCTATATTTCACACCTACCGAAAATAGTAAAGAGTATTTTTCTATAATCTTATATTTTGTTAGGATCATTTGATATATATATATATCCTAAACTAATGCACTATTCTAGAGGTTTTAGCTTACATAAATTAATATTATCCTAAACTCATGCACTATTCTTCCATTTGAAATTTCACTTATTCGTGCATGCATCCAATGTTGTAAAAATGGATGCATCCCATGTTGTGAAAATGGAGGGCTAGGATTAATTATGCTTCTGTATATATAACACAAAAATGTTCAAGTAATAATTAGTCGCATAAAGTTTAAGAGCAACCAACAACTCATCCATCCTTTGTACTGGTTTAAAGTTTGACCAAAGCTTAGAAAAAAAAACTAATGTCATGTTAAGCATATCCATATAATCACTCTCAAAAATCTCACGCCAACAAGGACGTGGCATGTCGTGTGGTTCGCCACAAAACAGTAACACTATATTACAAGTGAAGTCAAAGCCCGAAGTTCCCCAATGATTCAGTCTATAAGTTGTGGACCAAAGGCGAACTTGATGGGGGTATCAAGCACTCAATTAACCAAAGTCATCTCAAAATTAACCCCTTAGACAAACACCCACCCGAGGCAGAGAAGGTCTCCTTAAATGATGCAGCACATGATCATTCATAAGAATTTTTCGGTAATGTTGGCTTGACTACCTCTATGACAAAGTAGACCAAAATTCACAACCACCTAGAATCATAGAACCATGAGATCTTGATAAAGTTCATCGTCACTCCCTCACCATCTACTTTAAGCTAAAAATATAATACTTCCCTTCTTCCCAAATTAAATCATTGCAACAATAAACAAAGTATTTAGAGCCTACCAACTCGATTTGGGTTTGTCATGGCTCAATTGAGTTGATCGAGCTCAATCGGGCCTAGTCGAGTCTTATTTGACTCTATCCAAGTTGAGTCGACACAAAAATTGTGTTAACAAAAAGACCCCCAATAGGAGTGGTGTACATATAAGGGTACGCCACATGTATTGGCATTGACCAACAGTGATCAAAAAAGGTCCTCCAAACTAAATAGGGTATGATTTGTAAGGGAAAAAGAGACTAATGAATGCCTAAATTTGGATTAAACAAGATCTACAAAGATAAGGATATTTTTTTTATCACCTTAAGGGGAAGAGTTTTTAGATGACCCTTGAAAGAGAGATTTAGAAGCATTTTGAGAACTCCTAAAGAGGTTTCTAGGGACATTTGATATCTCTAGAAAGAGTTTGCTCTAAACAGAAGTATTTAGGAATATCTTTCTATCTCCCAAAGGGATTGGGGTATTTTGACTACCACCTACAAGTTCAAGGATATTTTGTTTATCACTTGGAGAAGGGATTAGGGACATTTGGTGTCTCTAAAAAGGCCTTAGCGATACTTTGATATCTCCTAAAAAGTTAGTGTTGAAGAAAATTTGTTGGTGAAATTTTGTCATCCATCCTCAACGGATTGAGATATTTTATGATCAAGCACGACAGAAAAATAACATCCGGAGGAAATATATATAATTTCTCTATGGACTCAATAACAAAACTCAAAATTTACGTTTTAATAGATATTTTTCCCTATTTAATATATGGTTAAATAGAATTTATTTTATTTTAGAGTACGGATGCCCCATAGGGCAATCCGCTATAGTTAATTACATCTCAAACTTTTATTATTTGAGAATACTTTTGATTAACTAGTGATTTCTTTATAGTCATTAAAACATAGGCCAATATTTTTACTTTTGTGTTTGAGAAATTCTTGTTCAAATATTTACTTTTGGGAATTCTAAGGGATATGTAATCAACTTTAAATCAAATTTTTTAAGAATGAAAGTCAAAGGGAGAAAAATGAATGAGCATTTAATTCTGAGAAACTCAAAAGTTCTCAAAACTATCCTATGTTGGGCTTTACATTTCTAAAATTAAATTTTTGTTTAAGTTGACCAATTTGATTTAGAATGTTGAGACTTATATTCTAACAACACAGGTTGAAGGAATGCTCGAATGTGAGAACTTATGAGGTGACTAGAGTTAACATCAGCCTTGGACCCTAGATCTAAGATGAGAACTGCTAAGGGGTAGTAGCTTGAATCTATGTCTAATGAAATGCAAGGGACTTACAAACCTACATCTCACTTGAAGCTAAATCAGCCCGACCTCTACACTTACAACCCTGTCTGAAAATGGCCGCCAGCTAACCAACCTAAATGCTTTTAAAATCATAAGGTATTGTCTCAACGCATATGCAAGATAGGTAAAGTTGTTTTGAAAGATAAGGCTTACAATTTAGCTTTTAGGCCAAGAAACATGTTCATGAGCGTATGCAAATGTTTATTCACTGAATACAGATTTATTTGTTATCTAATCCATCATACGATGAATTTCTACATGAGACACACTAGTCATACATGATCATTTTATTTTGAAAACTTGGCTCATTAGAGTGACTCAAGCAATTTTTTATTTGAAATTTAGTTATCCTATAATTGATTTTAGATTATTTATATTTTTAATTGGTAGAAATTATAATTTTATCTTAAGAGCCTACTGAATATCACATGGCCAGGCCACCCCCAAGCAAAAGCAAGTAAAAAAACCTAAGAAAAAGTATTAATTTCTAATTTGCACTCAGTAAACAATCAATCATACATGTATATATATATTTGAATCAACCACAAAAAAATAATGTCCAAAATATTACAATTTAGGAATTGCTATGAAAATTGCAGCTAAGTTGTCTTAGACAACCTACTAATAATTACAGACTCGATCTGTGGGTCTTCAAGCTTGCTCTTTTAGATTCATCCTGAGCTTCAACTAGGAGGTTCATCTTTCTATTCATCTCTCTTATAATTATATCCTATAAGCCTACAATACTTCCTAAGTCTATTAATTATATTTCAAAAATAAAAAGATTTAAAACTATAAAACATAGGAATTAGGAAGCATGTAATATACGAGCAAAAGAAAACATCCAAAATTGTCTGGCACTTAAAGTGTCAAGCCATATTTCTATCATATTGGTCATACCTTCTTGGGGATTTTAAGTAACACCTGTAAGCAAGCATTTTTTATAATCATAATTTATTTATACCCTTTTGGACATGGCCACGTATAGAAAAAGCATATCTCTATCATAACCACTTAAGGGCAAGTGCCCACAATGTAGATAATCCAAAAATCATCACACCAAACACAACAATCACATACACAGAAGAAGAAAAGTCTTAATCCTAGGATGCCTAAGGGTTGTGCATCTAAGTGTGTGCTAGTTGTGTGGTATATCACACTACAAGTGGTGTCATATTTTATTGTGGAATTGAGGATATTTAATTTTAATTCATATGTGAATCCACTTTAAGTTATTTATGACTTGAAATTTTTATTTATTTTTAATTATTTCACATTTAGAATAGTTATAAAGAACCATACAGTAATCACTGTTTGATTTAGAACACATGTTGCTCATGGTATCCTAAGATCCAAGGATATAGGCATTCCATATTTTGGGGTAAAATGATTTATCATTGCATCAAAAGAAAACTAAGTGATTTATAGGTGTTTCGTAGAGTTCTCTTAGTGTTGAGATAAGAAAGAAATGTTTATCTAATAGAGTAGGTAAACATGCCTAAGAGTTTGCTTTAAGACTTTGTGAAAATTCGCCTAACTGAATAAAGTGAATTTCAATAGGAATGGGCTCCTAAAAGTGAATCCAGAAGCTTATGTTTTAGTTGTCATGAAAGGATGATCACTTATTTTTGTTAAGTTATAGGATATTTAGAGTTTGGGTTCAAATAATGGACTCATCCACTTGATTATGAATCAAATAGATGAAGGTGATGAAATATCTAAAGCTTTAGAGCTAAAGGTAGAAGGGATCTTATACTTCTAGGCTAAGGAAAGAGGGAAATTCCCTTTAGCATTGGAGCCAAAGAGAATGACTGAGTGAGAATCCCTATAACTTTGAGGTAGAAGGAAAGATGGTAGAACCTATAGTCTTTGAGCTAAGATTTAAGGGTTCTCTTCAGCCTTTGTGTTAAAAGAGAAATGAGCTAACACTTAATCTTTGAACTAAGGTTTGGAGGAGTTCTTATGATTTTGGAGCTAAGGAAGGGGAAAGAAGATATTCAACCTATAGCTTTTGTACTAAGGGTTTGAGAGTTCTCTTTAGCTTTAGAGCTAAGGAAAAAGAAATAAAACTCATAGCTTTGAGGCTAAGGAGTTGGATAAAAACTTCCTATAACTTTGAGATTGAGGGAAAATAGTACGTGACTTATAACTTTTGGGCTAAGGTTAAGAATCTACTAAGGCTTTTGGAGCCCATAGAAATAAAAGAAGATTTATAGCTTTGGGGCTACAAATCAAGAATGTTTCTTTGAATTTATGTGTTCAAAGAGAGATATTCATTCACCTAATTTGGGGTTAAACAAATGAGCAAGACTAGGATTTGGGTCTTATATCTATGGAATCATGTGCTAATTTTGGATTCAACAAATGAAATAGAAGAATTTAGGATTTGTTCCTAAGATTCAGAAGCTTATGGCATGGTGTGCTTAGGACTTTAGCGAAGTCTAAATTATCATGCACGAGAGGAAAACTTCTAAAAGAGCTCATATTTTTATTTTTTGAATGTTTTGAATTCATTTGAATAGGGGAGATTCATTCTTACAACTTCAAAGAAATTTTAAGATCAATTTGATGTGATATCATGATCCTAGAAGTGCATTTAGATGAATTGCATGCTAGGAATTTTAGCAATTTAGAGAAATCAAGTCTCTTTTTCTCAACTTTGCAAAATATTGAACATAAATTTAATCAATCATACTTTTTGTGGGACTTACAACATCGACCTTAGGAGGTCAATGAGAAGTCTCTCAATAATTTGGGACTTTCTAAATTGATTAAATTTATCTCCAAGTATTTACAAAATTTCACAAAAGTTCATAAGCTTCAACATATGCACATTCCTATGCTTGTTAATCAATTTGTCGTGATCTATGCACGAGAGAAAAGAGCATAAAATTTGAATGAGTTGCAAACTTAAAATCTCTCTCATGTTCTTAGGTTGTTTATCAGTTCAATTAACCATTCGATTTGATAACTACATAAATAAGCCAGAATGATTTTAGAAATGAAATGGAGTATCGCCTACGGACCTTTGAGGGCTCATGACATACTCCAAATTAGCTTCATCAAAGCTTGAAATAAAACATGCATATTTACACACTTCGCAAAGCTTAGGTGAACAACATATGAAACTTAACGAACGACCAACAACATGCATTTTAATTTGTTTAAGTGTATGGCCGCTAAATTTGAACCCAATGACCTATAAAACCTAGGTTTTGTTGTAGGCAAAGGTTGGGGATGCAACATGAGTGTAACTTCATGCATTCTGAGGGTGTTGGACACCGATCCAACAACCCTACGCGCATTGACATCCTCCTCAGGCTCTCGCATGAGAGCAAACAAGTGGAAATTATCAAATTTCCACCGTTTTGCGGATATGGGAATATTTTGGGCTTTACAAAAATGTAAAGCGGGGTTTTCTAAGGGCCTAGGGGGTTTGGGAACTTCATACACGTATCCACAAGGCTGATAGACCTAGGTTTTCTAAGTTTAGGGGATTTCACCTCACCAAAGCCAATATACGGTGGTTCCAACCGTAGCACCTATACGTTAAGAGGTATATAGACGCTGAAATTAGCAAGAGACTGTTGCCCAAGCTACCTCGAATGTCGTCGCTTCCACCAACTTGCCGGAATCGATGAATAGGAAAGGAGTCGTTTCTTCCATTTTGATTTTTTTTTCTTTTGATTTGGAAGGAGCTCTCTATGTTCTTTGTTGTAAAGAACAAAACAAACCCAATCAAACTCCCAATTCCAAATCGTACTGTTGCTCAGCCTCAAGAGAAGGATGAAGAAGCAACTTCACTCCAAAAGTGGCATGTAGGAACACTTACAAAGAGCTCTAGAAATCTCTGCCACGACCTCCTTCCCCGTCGCACATAGGAACATGCAGGAAGAAGCCTTGTCGTCGCTCGATCTACCTCTAAGATCGCTCAATCTCCTCTGGATGCCGCACAAAGTGGCTCGTGCTCTCGTTCTGGAAGAATCGACCACAGGAAAAAGATCGCAAGAAAGAGACCAGGACACCCAATTCTCCCTCAATCTCCTTGGCCACATGCAGACGAGCCCTCGGTTCTGCTCTTGACTCTCCCTAGCACAAAAGGAACGACGAACTCTCCCAAGTGAACGATTCGACCCGGGTCTCATGCGAGGAAATCCATTCGCTCTGCCTCTCACACGCAGGAACGAATGCCTCTTCTCTACCTCTCTCTGCTGGAAGTATGCCAGAGATGAAACCAAGAAGCCTCTCTCTCAATTTCGTATATCTGAAAGATAAGATCCTGCTTGATTGCATGCTACGGGATTTGAAAGGAAGCCAACGACGCAAGAGAGCAATTCAAGACAATCTCAACCATTTATTTGAATTTTTTATATGAAAAGTCAATAAGGCTGATTGGGTTTAATTTTGAGTCTGAATCGAGCTCAATTTGAATCAACTTAAACCGATTTGATTCAGTCAAGTAAAATTTATGTCATTATACAGGAATCAAATCAATTTGATTTAATTTGGGTTTACTTGAGTTTAATTGGACTTAATTTGTGTTCGATTTGAGTTGATTTGGGTTCAAAGCTCAATTGAGTTGATCGAGCTCAATCAAGCTTAGTCGAGTCCGATTCAATCGATCCAAGTCAAGTTAACACAAAAATTGTGTCAACACTTATACATACAAAAATCCTCAAACCATATCATAAAGTTCTTGTAAAATGGGGTGAAATATCTTGATAATATTTTATCCAAGTTATAAAAATCGAATAGGACCAGTCAATCCAACCAGTTTAACTATGAACCGATAATAGGTCCAGTCCAGTCAGGTCCAGCCTGAAAATTGTTTCTACATCAAACCAGACTAAACCGACCAAAACTGCATGTTCAACCGACGAGCCAGCGAACCGGTCCCGTTCCTTTGAACCAGTTGGTTCAATGGCAGAATTATCTAACTAATTAAATAAATTAATTTATCACATTAATGATTAAATATTAAATAATATTCACAATTTAACAAATTAATTTAAATTTAAAATACTCAATTTTTTTATAAGTATAAAATTCTTATAATAATTATTTGCCCCAAAACACCAATGAAGCATCTTCACATGGCTCCACCACTCTATGTGAGTTCTTAACACATATAAACCCAAAAAGCCATATAAAAAATAGTAAGATATAGTTCTCAAATAATGTGGGACTAAATAGATGAGTTGAGATTATGAGGCTCACAACATATAATATTATGTATTTTTAAACTGTTGTTTTAATTAATTCTTCATAATGTGAATAACATTAATTTTTTAGTTAATAATAATAATTTATTTGTACACAATAAAAAAATTTATCTATTCATAGGAGAACCGAGCAGCCAGTAGGGAAATCGAACCAGCCAGCAGGGAAACCGAGCAAACAGCAAGGAAACCGAACAGCCAGCAGAGAAAAAATAGCAAACAGCAGGGAAAAACAGCATATAGCAGGAGAAAGGAAGCAAGATCAACACAATAGGAAGGCAATGGAGTGAACTGACCTAAGAGCACCTAACCCAGCATGATCATGGGTTGTTTTCCATCATAGGACAATACATAATAAAATTATATAGCATCCTAAAAACATAAAAAATAAATAAAATAATAAAATAAATGATTATTCTTGACTACATCACTCTTCTAAAAAAGCACTATTTGATCTTCATCATTAATGTATTTCACTTGAACTAAATCCTTACTACTCCTATCTCTTTATTTGGCTAACTTATACATATTCTTTCACCCTCTTTAGAATTTAATCTATCATATAAATCATTAAAAGTTAAAATATTTGCATCACAAATTATTTTCTTATACACCATACAAGACCCTTTATATCTTTCTCAATTTTCAGAGTTTTTACATCTAAACCAATTATTATAATAATTTTTTTTATTTTTTATCTTTTCTTGCATATTTTGATTCCACCACCAACTATTTTTATTATTAGGAGCTTTTTCTTTTGAAACTCCAAACACATCCTTTATAACATTCTTAATATTACTAGCTACGTTTTCTGACGTAATATTCGCTTCCTAATGCACAGATAAAATCTTAAAATCTCGAATCTTACTCTCAAAAATTTTTTTGTTGGTGTTCTTTGAATGCCCTCATCTAATCTTAGAATAATGTTTTACTATATTTTTCATATTATGGCCGTTCATTTTAAAGTCCAAAACAAATAAGCGATGTTGAGAATATAAACTTTTACTTGGAATGACTTTACAATATTTACAATCTAAATGATCTATTTTTCTTATAAGAAAATAATCAATCTGAATTTTACTATATCCATTCTTATAAGTTATAAGATGTTCATCTCTTTTCTTAAATAAAATATTAGCAATTACAAAATCATAAGCTATAGCAAAATTTAATATAGTCTTACCACCTTTATTAGTCGCTCCAAACCCATAGCCACCATGAATGCTTTTAAAATCCTTCACCTCTCTACCAACATATCCATTTAAACCTTCTCCAATAAAAACACTTTCTTCAAAAGGTATCTTTTGAATTAATTCTTCTAAGTCATTCTAAAATTTTGATTTTAAGCACATATCCAACCCTACTTGAGGAGCATAAGCCCTTATAATATTAATAATCTTCGCATCAACAATAATCTTTAAAGCTATAATTCTGTCTCTAATTCTATCAATTTTTATAACATAATCTTTCAAACTCTTATCTATAATCACACCTACACCATTTCTAGTATGACTTCTACTAGAATACCAAAGTTTAAATCCTAAACTATGAATCTCCTTAGCCTTTTCTCCAACCCATTTAATTTTCTGAATGCATAAAATATTTATCTTCTTATGAATCATAATATCAATTAATTCCATTAATTTGCCTGTAAGAGAACCTACATTCCAAGATCCTATCCGAATTCTAGTTTCATGGACTAGCTTCTTTGCCTGCATCAGTCCATGATGTGAGAACCCTTGCCTGTTTAACAGTGCACCCGGGCGTCGATGCAGCAGCGCTTGCACACTTCTCATTGTATTCAGGCCATACAACGTGTTGCTTCCAGAGAACGCCCTAGCATTAACACAATGTATTAAAAGATTCATTTCATGACTATTCGACAAGGTTTATATTGGTTATCGACTACCTAACGTAACCCTCCATTTTTCTCATCCAGGACTTGGGACTAGGCAATGACAGTGTTAATTTATAAATTTATATGTAAATTAAATTTATATTTAATATAAATCAAATTTAAAAATTTAATGTGTTTAAATTTAAAATGATAGAAATGATTGTTTATGTATGATTTTTTTTAGTCACAAATTTATATTAATATATAATTATCATATCATTATTATTTCATTTAAATAATATTTAAATAATTTTAATATCTATTACGTCATCCGATTCAACCCCGATCGAAACATTAAACCTTAAACCTCTCTTTCTTCAATGTCCTGTCTGGTTTTAACATCCTTAGTTTTATCTAATCCAATCTGCCTTCTAAAAATTAAACCCAAATTCACTCATTTATTTATTAAATGAGCCATATTAGATTTTCAGACCTATAACTTCCTAGGTTTTGGCAAGTCAGTCATAGCCTTTATATGAGATATTTTTAGGATGTTCGCTATTGTAAGCTTTAACAATTATTTTGTTCTGTTTTTTTTTAATAATTTTTGTGGGATCAACTTAATATAATTGACAGATTTCATAGTTGTCTAAAAAATTGCGAGATGTGATTGGAAAAAAAATGAAAGAGCTTTCTACAAATTATATGAAACTAAAAAGTTCCGCTAAGTAGAAATGAATGCTCTAATTTTCATTAGTCAAACTAGATTTTCTAAGTTCTTGTTTAGTCCAGTTTATTGTGTCCATTCATCTACTAAATAATGCAGGTTGATGCCGCTCAAACAAATTCTAAACCTAGTACAAATACGAACTTCAGTTAGTAAAAAAAAATACGATGTTGAAAACTAGAAATTACTGAAAGGGTAATGTAAACAAGAAGTGCAACCCACCAGGATAGGTAAAAATTTAAATAAAGAGTCTCCTTGTTCATAGTGAAATCACAATGTCTGCCCTACTGTCCGAGTTAAATATTCAGTGTTAAGTACTGATAATGTTGAGTGTTTCACATCAACAAAATAAATTACCTTTGGTTCTGAGGAGGTTATTTTCATTGTACGCAACGCCATTTCTAAGCTTCTGAACACTTCATCTTCAGTCCTCCCATTAAGAAACAAAAGTTGACCTCTGGGCTCTGTCCAAATAAGGAGAATAAACTAACACTTAACAAGAATTAACCTAATATGCATAGGTTGAAAAGTGAAAATAAAATTGATAGTCAAGCTTTAAGCAGCAATATAAACTCATCGGTGAAGAAATAAAAACTTGAAATACTGTCACTGCACAAAAATTTCCTTACAAATATTTTAGACAAACAGAAGCTGGGTGGAGATTAAGAGAGCGTGTAACCATATTTTGAACTTAATAAGCAGCATCTCAATTCTGTAAACCCGATACAATCCTAGGTACAAGCATGAATCAATTCTTACATAAAATAAAACAACGTGCAAGTTACAAATAGGTCTGCAAAGTTAAAGTGTCACCTCCCATTGAACCACATGTTTAAAAGCATAACAGTTGGGTTACCTAGTTTGATTAAGCACGTAGAATTGATCCTTCCATGACTGATCTGTCAAAAATACTTCAGGTTCTCCATCACTAATAAGATGAATTGGGGGACCTAATTGAGACAAACCGTCAGAGATTATTTTTTTATTTTTTTATTTTTACAAACCGTCAGAGATTGTGGGTAATTATTCATTCCAACACTTTGCAACTCAAGGCCACCAATGAAAACATGATTGTCGCAGTCTTTGGTGGAGACAACAAAAAGAGCAAGAGTTTGTTAAATAAGCCAAGTTTGCCAATATATATATACATACTTACATCCATATATGAAGACCCAATTGCATTGGCGAGCATATACGAACATTTATATTATTATAATCAAGCATTCACTTATCCCATCTTAGCTCTATTATGATTTTTGTCTTTTAAAGATTGCTTGTTGAAACTTGCTCCTCCACCTTCCACACACCATGCATTCTTCTGCTGTGGAACCCACATGCTAGCCAATGAAGAAGAGGACCCTAGAGCACATAGATTAAGGGCTTTAAGCCTTTAGATTACCTCCCCTAGAGCCCTCGAATTACAATCTGTGTGCTCCCATAGTAGTCGGCCACCCTTTTTTATTTTTATAAATAGCTTTAATTAACTTCCTTATCTATGACCCTTAGACATGTCTAAATAAACCACAAATCCTTGTACAAACATCAAGAAATAAAATTACAGTAATTTTTTCTCCACTTTGTTGTTTATATGGTTTTAGAGAGAGAAAAACATCCCTAGACTATTGTTATTCTTGCCCTAAGTGCTGCCCGAACCTTAGGTTGCAATTTGACCCTTTGTTGCTCCTCCAAAAATGCCCCAAGTTAAATCAGATCCTCCACCTTCATTCGAAGGTCAATCAATTCGAAATCCACATGAAAATCATCTCATTCAAATAACCAACATCTGGTTGCATGGGGATAACCATCTTCGTTGGTCCCAATCAGTTCGGATGTACTTCAAGGAGAAAAGAAAGATCGACTACATCACTGAAGACACAAAGAATCCCAACATGAGGAACCAAACCTACATCATTTGGGATACAGAGAACTCTACGATCATGACATGCTTAGTCAAATCCATGACTGAGGAGATAAGTGCAAATTATTTCTATTATTTCACTATCAAAGATTTGTGGGATAATGTCTCACAAATATACTATGCTTGGGGAATCAATCCCACGTGTAGAAGAAATCCACAGGGAGAAGAACAGTACTTATTTTATTGGTCACCAAAAATGAACCTAGAAAATGATAATATGAAATTATTTAAAAATTCATTTTAAATCTTACCTGCGGATAGAAATAAAGGGCCAAAATGATAAGTTGAAAATATTAGCCAAAATTTTCGAGCTTTGTTTTCATTCAATATTAGCATAACTCCAAAATTCTCCCAAATTATCAAGTGCTTAACTCCTGTTGGGCGTAAACCAGACAATTGTTTTCCAAAATATTGTTAAAAGTTCTCTAAATTTTATGATTGATCTTTTTTTTTTTAAAGAAAGCATAAAGTTAAGGTTTGTGATACTAAAATTAAATCATGGTGTTTACATAAAGAACCCGCCCAACCCTAAAAATCTCCTCTTTAACTATAATTCTGGAATAGGCTTTACAGGTTGTTTGGCATTCAAAATGCAGCATGAAGCATTAAAGCAATATTCTATCCTTCTTCGGTACAAACATTCTAAAACAACTTCATCAATCTCTGGGACATGACTTTTTTGTCTCACTTTGGATGATTTGGAATAAAAGAAATAATAGATTGACGTCTGATGAAACTTAAGACGAGAAGGCACTATGGTTTGATATCATACTCCCAAACATATTTTTTGCATTTTCATGTTGACCCTAATACTAGTGTCGGGATCCAATCGACCACGTAAGGTGGATTTCAAAAGCGAAAGGGCTCGAAATCGCGTAAAAATTCACTTGACACGTGTCGACTGAAAACCCAAAATCGTCGAAATCGCCTCCATTCGCGAAACGGACAGTGTCGATGCGTCCGGAGCAACAAAAACAGCTAAGATCGACACCCATATTGATAGGGGTCGCCGATCGGCGAAAATTTAATTTTGCGCATGCAAATCGAGGCGACGACGTGCTCGAACGACGATGAGGACGACGTGGCGACCGACTCGATGCACGGTAAAAAAACTTATGTCGTAGTTATAAAAAAAATTGATTTAGAGAGAGGGAGAGAAAGAGAGGTTTTAAAATAAAGAAAAAGAAATTTCTAAATAAAAAAATACCCAAAATACCCCCTCCTCACATAACCCTCACTTAAACCTCTCATCCCAACCGAACCCCTCACTTATCTCACGACACTCACGCCTCTCTCCCGCCAAAGTCCCTCTCCCTCTTGCGACTCCCTCTCAGTTTCCAACCGACCGGCCTCCCTCCTCCCTCCAAGATCCAAGGTAAAGCTTCTTCTCCATTCTTCTCCTCCATTCTTCTTCCTTTCTTCTTCTTCTTCCTCCTTCCTTCCTCTTCTTCTTCTCCATTTTTCTTTTTTCATTTTTCCTCCCTCCATTTTTCTCACCCATTTCTTCTTCTTTTCCTTCCTCTTCCTCTTCCTCTTCCTTCTCCTTCATCTTCTTCTCCTTCCTCTTCCTCCACCAATTCCTCTCCAAACCTACAACAAATCCTAACCCTAAATTTTTTATTTCTCCAAATCCATCACTCAAACCACCCATGCCCCTTCACAAAAAATACTTCCCTACCTTCCTACACACCCCCAACCAAAAAGCCCCATCATCCTATACTTTCTCTCTCTAGCCTAGAGAGAGAAAATTTTCTCTCTCTAGAAAGAAAGAGAAATTCTTCCATAAATATCTTCCTCTTCATCTCAAACACTCCCCTTCACCACCATTTTTCCATATACCCCTTCCTAGAGAGAAAAAATTCCCCTCTCTTTCTCTCTCCAAAATTTACAAGAGAGGGGTTTTCTCTCTCTAAACCTCATCCCCCATTTCCTTACACCTCCTAAACCCCTCTCCATGCAGATTCCCATCTTTCCCTCTCTTTCTCTCTCTAGAAAGAGAGCTCACTCTCTCTTTCTCTCTCTAACATTTATAAAAAAAAGAGAGCATGTGTATTTCATTATATTGCATAGGTGATCAAAAAAAATTTTAAATCAAATTGTGCATCGCAGGTTTCCCTTCGTCGCCGCCATTCGTCGTCGTTACCTCGATTACTGCGCACCCAAGGTAAAAGACCGACACTATAATTTCAATTTCCAATGCATGAAATAAGTATTCATGACCGCTTTTATTAGCGAGCGAGGAAACATAAGTACCCGTGATCGCTTTTATTAGCGAGCGGGGAAATTCGTATGCATGAAATATAAGTACCCGTGACCGCTTTTGTTAGCGAGCGGGAAAATTTATTATTTATAAAAAAATTAAGTACCCATCACTTCTTTTTTTAGGCGGGGAAAATGCTGTGTTTTAAACAAGTACTTGAAGACCCCGTGACCACTTTTATTAGCGAACGGGGAACGAGACAGCGGCCGCGGTGTCACCTGACACCTACCGTGACTGCCTTTCTTAACAGGCAGGAAGGCTTTACACTTCCGATGCAGCCTCCTACGCGGGGACGACGCCGGAGTGCTACCGAAACTTTCAACAAAAAACTCATGACTTAGATAATTTTAAGAAAATCAAAATCCACCTAAAGTTTTAAGTCAACAAAAAATAAAATACACGACACCCTAGGCTCCCAACACTGAAAATTAAAGATGAAGAAAAATCCAAATCATAACAAAATGCAATATACAACGAACTTGTAAGGGAATTAGTTGTTCGCCAACAGGTAGGAATCAAGCTTCTTCCTCCTAGCTCTTCACTTACACGCACCTAAGTCCCCCACCAAAGTTCTTTGCAGAAATGAAATGTGAAGAAATGAATTAAGCCCCCCTCTTATTTATAATAAGGAATTCAGATTATTTGCGGGCCCCACCACTTAGGATCTTTTGGCTAAAGAATAGAAAAGGTTCACCTGTGAGCCCCGCCAGCCTATGATCCCCTTGCTATAAGACAAAGAAGGTACACATGTATGTCATTTCGAGGCTCTGGCCTTGGATTCCTAGAGTATTCACCAGCAGGTGAAATACGAGCGTAAGTACACCTAAATACGGGCAATAATTATTTTGAAAAGGGGAGTGGTAAAAGTAAAAAAATTATTTACCTTTTCAACAAAAATGCATTTACATTAATTGTAAACATGTAAGAACCCCTGCATATCTCCGATAATTTTCCGGTTAAACCCTTCGTGATAAAGTGAGAGTCGTCCATCAAGTCACGGGTGCACAAGTGCTTTAGGTAACATGCATGTCAACTGTTAAAGTTAAATGGCTCGTACATCCCGTGAACATCTGTCTTCAAAAGAAACTAAATGGCACACTGTTATGTGTCACGGGTTGTACGACCCCTAATTAAACTATGCACATCGCGCCAAATCATTGAAAAAAAGAGTGTTGCCTACAAGCATGCGTAAGTCATGAATATAATTATAAGCATGAACAAGGGATGTGTGATGCAATGGTTCATCCAATACTACAACTTTCCAGCTAACACATAAGCAACGTGAGGCCCATTGTGTCCATGTCAGTGGGTCCACAATTTCATGCAAAGAATCTGAATAACACTAACAAAAGAGGCTCTAATGAATATCGCTCTCAAAAGCGACAAAGAACCTGCAATGAACAAGTCTTCAAACATGAACTTGCAAGTCAACATACCAAACTCTTGTAAGTACAAATCACACATAAGCGATAGTGAGATTTGGAATAATTGCAATGAGTACAAGGACATGAATACAAGAGCAATCAATATCTGTATGCAAACGGACAAGGGTAAATCTGCTAGTAATGAGAATTGAAAAGCATGTTTAGTTCAATTGCATGCAAATATCAACAAGTAACAGAGGTGAATGTGTGCAGCGCAACATGCAACAAATATAGTGACCTCTCCACTAGATCAATTGGCAAACATCACAAAGAAGAAATTTTTTGGCGAGTGCACTAATTCATTAAAGAAATATTAAGTCAAAATTGATGGCCCTCCTACAATCAATGCAAGTTGATGTGTAAACAAGTATATCGATCTCTTGCAAAGCAACTATAAGAGACTTGTGAGTGTTTGTGAACAACAGTGAAATATATACAAACAAGTGCGATACGATCGCCAAACTACAAATGAATTCGAGGGACATACGATGAATGCTACGATATCCCCTCAAATGGCTGTGGTTTAATCAGCAAGTGGGGGCCACGGTTATATACAAAACACTGAAAATTAACATGCATAGCGAATACAATAACTCACCAGTTGGCAAGCACGAAAAAGTTGATGGTGAATGTAGCTTAATCAGTTCAATAGTTATACAATGAAGGCCAAATGTAGAGATCCTTCACGAGCAAAAGACGACCAATTGGCGACTAATGCAAATGCTTATGGGTCGCCGCAAGAGACCTATTTCACATCCAATAGATTGTCAGTAAGCAAAGAAGAAAAGAATTAAAGCAAAAGCAAGAACCTACGAATATAAGGAGGAGATTCGCTAGTGCACTACAATCCACCTGCAGAAAGAAACAAGTAGTGCACGACAGTCTACCTGTATAAAACGGGTAAAGGACCATAGTGCAATGCCATGCCACCGGATCCGCAACATATATACAAGCGGACATAAGGCGTTTATAGGTTTCTACACAGTGCGTCGCATACATTCAACTGACAGTTATTCGCATAACTGATCAATCTCAAAATTTTTTAAAAATGCCTCCCGCACATGCACCGTAATTTGTATACACATAGGTACACATAAAGGGATGTATAACAAAACCCGCATGGGCCCCAGCGAGCGTGTTTTAGATACACACGTGACATTTAGAGATGCTGCGCGGGTCAATAAATGAACCTAAGTTTGAGCCCGATCCTTCTATACATGTAGATAGGAGTCGACACGGCTTGAATCATAAAATAAATATACGATCCCAGGAGCGACTGGAATATTTGTTTTATACGTTCATATAGGCCTTCAACAAAGAAAATTCACAAACAAAGACATAAAGCCTACAAAGCCTGATCCTCCTACGTGGATAGATAGGAGTCGACACGGCTCGAACTATCAAACAGATATACGGTCAAGGTGTCGACCGGAATATCTGTTTTATACGTTCATATTAGGCCTTCAAGGTCTTCAATAAAGAAAATTCATCAACAAAGGCATAAAGCCTACGAAGCCCGATCTTTCTATACAAGTAGATAGAAGTCGACACGCCTTGAATCATAAAATAGATATACGGTCAAGATACCGACCGGAATATCTATTTTATACATTCATATTAGGCCTTCAAGGCCTATGAACAGTGAAATTCATCAACAAAGGTTTAGAGCGTATGAAAGCCGCATGGGCCCCGACGAGCACGTTGTAGAAATACATGTGACGTCTAGAGATGCTACGCAGGTCAATAAATGAATGTAATTCGAACCTAATCCTCTGTCGACATCTCGACGGAGTCGACAAGGTTCAATCTATAAATGAATGACCCCAAACACCCCGATGATGGCCGTGTTGAACGTTAATCTCAACCGGAGAGATTCACAAACACTTTCAAATACCTCCCAAATTCCAAATCTCCCACAAAATCCAAACTCCAGAAACTCCCAAAATTCAAAGATATTTAAAATTGAAATTAACCATCAAATGCTTAAAGCACAAAATCCATCCACCCTCCGCAATAGTTTGCTGAGGTAGACAAATTAAAATTTACTTCAGCTCACAAAGAGCTAATGTATAGTCGAGAATATCACTAGGATTCATTCTCAAAACAATCTCCTGCCAGTAAGGACGTGGTACGTGTCCTCTAACCGACAGTTTTGCCGCCAAATGGCACCACGAGATATCGGTTATGGCCAGAGCCAATACGTTCCTTAGTGGCATCAAATCATTGAGATATGAATCAATAGGATGTGATCGATAGAGCGCAAAGCCCTCTGTTAGCTAAGGTGGATTCAATTTTGTCCCCTTACACAAACATCCACCCCAGGCCTCCAAGGTACCCTTGGACGAAGCAACCCATGGCTGCCGACAAGAATCCTTCTGTCAGGTTGGGTCGACTACCTCCTCTGACTAAGTAGACCAGGGACCACGATGGCCCAGGACGATGGAACAATGGGATCTTGATCGGGTCCATCATCCATTCCCCCACCATCCGCTTTAAATGCAAGATGGTGACATTTCTAATTTTAAATATCAATTTTCCAAAATCTAAGCCCATGCTGCTACTATATGCCAGATGCCACCTATCTTTATGTATCTGATTGACGACTAGCCCTAATCGAAAGTTCTCTCTCGTTATCGAGAGGGGTAATTAACTATAGGGGCTTGCACCTATAGGAAACCACAACTCAGATCATAAAGTCCTCGCAAAAACGAGGGTGAAATCTCTGGGTAGTATCTTATCTACAAACTAATCTGCCTTCTAAAATTTACCCCGGAACTTAATCCGTTAAAACTCCCCCGAAAAAGAAAACGGGGGAGGCCGAGGCCGAATTTTCGGAGCCCACATTTCAACACTTCCGATTAGAGAAGCCTTATCAGTTTAAACTGTGTATAATTATGTCCTTTGTTTTTTTTTGTCAAAATTCACTAATGTTAGCTATTTTTAATCTGTACCATTTTCTTTTGTTTTTCAGGAGAAGGGATTTTCATAAGAATTTTGGATGAGATGTTGATAATAAACTTAAATGTGATGTAGTCGAAGGCAGTGGCGGTGATGTAGAAATGCCAAAGCATTGAATAAAGGAAAAAATAGATTCTTCTCTAGTAAAAGTAGAGATGACAAGGCAATTTGGTTTGATATCATCTACCTTGCATATTTTTGTATTTTCAAACCAGAAATTTATACCGTCAAAATGCAGTTTTCTGATTTCCAACTGCTAGAGAAGCCTACTTCATTTATTTTCTATTGTGTGTAATTTGAGGGATTCAATACTGTCCTTGGTCTTTTGGTGATAATTCGCTCATGGTAATCTGTACTATTTTCTGTTGTTCTAATGAAATGGGATTTTCCTAAGCAAATATGAATGAGACATCGAAAATAAAAATTAAAAGAGATTTAAGTCAAAGGTAGTGGCGGTTATGTAGAAATGCTGTCATAGAATTCAAATAGAAAAACAATAGCAGTTATACTTATGATGATTTGCATGCATGTGAACAACATGAGAATGCAAGTAACAAATGATGACGAAGATTATATAATTTTGATGATAACATTGAAGAATTTTTAATTGTGAGTGGCATGAAATATTCGGAATAACCTGAAGAAATAAAGTTGCATGAGAGAGCAATCTGTATGGCAGTATTTTGTTTATCACCGGTCAACATCCAGAAATTAATTCCTGACTTCCTCAATGTTTCAATTGTTTCAGGCACACCATCCTACTTGAAAACGAAACAAAAATAGATTGTAAGAATGTTTATTTCTTTATCACTGACGGAGGCCTTAAACCACAAAAATTTAAGAGAATCACGCAAACATAAGCACCTGTAGACGATCCTCAATTGCAGCGACTCCAAGAATCTCAAGATGATGCTCTAACTTTTGGCAAACCTCAGCTAGTTTCCACTGCATGACCATGATTAGGAATTATTAGCTGATTATCAATAGGCATGAAGGTGAAAAAATGGTTTTCAATACCTCTCTATCAGTTAATGTGCTGTTAGCCTCTTTGAACATACGAGCCCATTCAACGTATTCACATTCATCAAGTTCACGCCAACCAAAACAAAAAGTACGCAAGCCAAGCAGTGCATATTGTTCTACAGCATCAATAAAAGGCCTCAGTTGTTGCCCTGCAAAGAATAGGCACTCCCGTATATATTTACCACAATTTAAATAATTAAAGTAATACAGACAACAGCAATTACAATATAATAATAATAACAATAATAATGATGATGACAACAACGACGACCACAACAGCAGCAAAATTATAATAATAATAACAATAAAGAAAAATTCATAATAGCAGCAGTTACAATGATAGTTAACAACAAGCAGACGTGGCAGGAGCAAGAGTAACAAAAAGAGCACCGCCTCTCAGCAACGGTTAATGCTTGAATAGAATTAAAATTTAAAAAAAAATAAAACACCATCCCCTAGCCATCAACTATCTATAGGAAATCCAAAATACAAGGTTGTACTAAGGAACCCTCCATACGGATCTGAACAAAGACAATAGAAAGCTAAGGTTGAAGTCTGCAGAAGTTAACAAGCCACTCAAAATGAGGATAATTTGCAAATATATTGTACAAATTATATCATTGAAGAATATTATTTCACGTTAGAGCCATGGAATAGCCTTGTAGTTGTAATAACACGAGCAACATGCACATGTGATATTAGAGTTCAGGTTTGTTAAGCCGTCCTGCTCCATTTAGCATGCATGAGTGCTACAAGCAAGAAGAGAAAATTGAATAAAACTGTTCCATAATTTAGCTGTGATATTAAATCAATAAGTGACTGTTGACCACAATGCTAATGTTGGGGTCGAGTCAACCACGCAAGGTGAAATACAAAAGCAAAAAAGCGCGAAATCGCGCATATTTCACCCGACGTGTGTCGACCCAAAACCCAAAATCATCGAAATGGCCTCCGTTCGCGAAATGGACAACGCCGATGCGTCCGGAGCAACGGAAATAGATAAGATCAACACCCATATTGATTGCGGTCGCCGATCGGCGAAAATTTTAAATTTCGCGCCCAAATCGAGGTGACTACGTGTGCGGGTGATGACGTGGCGACTGACTCGTCGCACAATTTAAAATTTTTTTATTTTATTTTATGCCATTTATTTTTTTTTTAATTTAAAGAGAGGGAGAGAAAGAGAGATTTAGAAAAAAAAAGAATTTTTTTTTAAAATTCCTAAACTACCCTCGCTTAAACCTCACATAACACTCATCTCACTTAAACCCCTCATCCCAACCGACCCCTCACTCATCTCACGACTCCCTCTCACGCAAAAAAACTGCCCCCCTCACGACACTCTCACGCCAAATCGCGCAAGGTCGCCCCCCTCTTGCGACTCCCTCTCCGTTTCCAAGTGGTCGGCTGCCCTCCTCCCTCCAAGGTCCAAAGTCTTCCCTTCGTCGCCACCGGTCGTCGTCGTCGCCTCGATCGCTGCGCACTTAAGGCGGGGAAATGTGTTTTAAACAAATGCTTGAAGACCCCATGACCGCTTTTCTTAACGAGCAGGGAATGAGACTACAGCCTCAGTGTCACTTGACACCTACCGTGACTGCCTTTCTTGGCAGGCGGGAAGGCTTCATACTTCCGATGCAGCCCCCTACACGGGGACGACACCGGAGTGCTGCCAAAAATTTCAACAAAATCCAAGACTTAGAAAATTTCAAAGAAATTAAAATCCACCTAAAGTTCTAAGTCAACAAAAAATAAAATACACAACACCCTAGGCTCTTGACACTGAAAATTAAAGATGAATGAAATCCAAATCATAACCAAATACAAGTTACGCTAAACTCGTAGGAGAACTAGTAGTTCACCAACAAGTGGGAACAAAATTTCCTTCCTCCTAGCTCTTGACTTGCGCACACTTAAGCTCCCTAGCAACACTCTCCACCAAAACTCCTTGTAGAGATGAAATGTGAAGAAAATGAGTTGAGCTTCCCTCCTATTTATAATGTTGGAGTCAAATTATTCATGGGCCCCGCCAGCCTAGGATCCCTTTGCTAAAAGACAAAGAAGATACACATGCGGGCCCTACCAGATTAGGATCCTAAGATGCTGTTTCGAGGCTCCAGCTTTGGATTCCTCGAGTATTTACCAATAGGTGAAATACGAGCGTAAATACACCTAAATACGAGCGGCAATTATCCTATAAGGAGAGGGATAAAAGTTAAAAAAAATTATTATTTACCTTTCCTACAAAATGTATTTACACTAATTGTAAATATGTAAGGACCCCCGTATCCTTGATAATTTTCTAGTTAACTGCTTCGTAATAAGTGAGAACCGTCCATCACATTGCAAGTCATGGGTGCACAAGTGCCTTAGCTAGCATGTGTGCCAGTTGTCAAAGTTAGGTGGCCCGTACATCCCGTAAATATTGTCTCAAAAAAAAAAAAATAGCACACTGTCATGTGTCACAAGTAGTACAACCGCTAATTAAAGTGTGTACATCGCGCCAAATCACTAAAAGAGAGTGCCGCCCACGAGCATAAGACCGATGTGCAATGAATGTGATAGTGTTCTGTGTTCAACATCAAAGCATAAGCATATATATTCAATCCCACAAGTAAAGAAATTGGAATTGATAGTAGTCTTCATACGAGTCATACAAGAAGACATGGTAACCCCTACTACATCCACTTGTAAGCACTAATGGAAGCTTGTAGTATCTTGAAGATACAAGCGGCAATTGCTACAAGAATTAGAAAAGTCAATATGCACTGCAACGAACTATAATTGGATGCAAACCCGGGCAAATAGCAATGAATTGAACTTTGAATGCTTGAATCAAACTTGACTACAAAAGACTTGAATTTGAGTGGACAACAACAAATTGAGCCTCACACATGATTAGTTATAATCATACAGATGAGGAGCGACGAGCTAAAGAATTCAAATAAATATCATGCAAGCAAACAAGGACTTATGCATAAATTGATCATAGACCTTAGCATGGAATTTTTGGACGACAATACTTGACTTATAAGAGTCATGCTGGTTGGAGTGTAGATGTTGATGATAATGATATCAAGTTCATTATGCTTGTTGCAAATCACCTTTGAAGGCAAAGAATTTGCAAGTGGGGGTTTGTTTGCAAATAACATAAACATTGTGAAGTTATGATATGGGGGCCGTTGGAGCCTATAGGTCATTCACAACATCAGATATGATGCATCCTCAAGCAACAATCAATAGAAATTGCAAGACATACGACGGCCCCACCTATGAATCATTATGTAATCGTCCTTAATGAGTGTTGTAGCTAACGCAAGATAAAGAACTATTTGCAGGTGGCAACAAGAGATATACAAACAATAATGTCACTCAGTTACATACATATGCAGTAAGCTCTTACAAGTGACGACGGTAGGCGTGCAATGATTGCAAAGGCGCCTTCACCAACTAGTATTTAGCAAACACACAAGTCCCTACCAGGTGAAGGAAGTTGATATGTGAAGAGCTTTGTGATATCTCACTAGTCAACATCAGCTTGCTAGCAAATGAAAGCCACCACTTGCTATGACTACCAAGGATTGGGGTACAATAGGCATGATGATTCGCTAGTCAACATATATACAAAGGAGTCAAAGGAGAATACAACAACATTTCATTTGCAAATGATGAAATCGGCGTATCACGACCCACCAATCCAACATATCAATCTCTTGCAAGCAGAAGAGTTCAATGGCATTGTCGTAGGAGACCATTTACATATGAGCAAAGGCATCTACAAATAGATGTAGGAGGGATCTATTTTATATAGAGGTCTGATCAAAAGTGATGACGAACGATATGTAATGGATCCTAAACCATTTCATAATCAACAATCACTTAATATCAGTCGCAAGCATTGATTCCTTACAACTAGAAGGATTCGATATATAGCGGAAATAAAAAATCATTAGTACAAAGCAGTGGCTAAGGTTTAAAATTGCGTAATCGGGTATTGAGGCGTTTTTCATTTGTGAGGCGAGGCGTAAGCCTCAAGGCGTTTTGAGGCGTAAGCCTCAAAATCAAAGAATTGCGTAAACATAAAATGATAAAATTTGTATATTCTAATAAGTAAATAATCTATAAAACATAAAAATTCACAAGATATAAAGTAAAATCAAAATATCCTAATAATAAGATAACATGAAATATAGTTCAACTTCAACTCAAACTCCATCTTTCCCAAATCACAGTATTTTTTCATTAACATATAATTTCAAAAATAAATAGCAATGACATATCACATAAGAACTTATAAGTCATCAGCATTGTCATCACTAAGAGAGTCTTCATTTGAATCATCATTATGATGAACTGCTCTCTCTCATTCCTCCTATCCTATAGAGTCCAATGTCTCCCAAACAGCTCCTTCCTCAATATCAGTTATCTTCCTCTTCTCTAAATATTTTTGAACAATATCATAATGAATAATAGTGTAATACATTAATAAATTAAAGTCTAAGAAAAGAAAACTATATTATTTATATACCTTTTTTGATTTGTTCTTGAAATGTGGTGGATGTAGATGCTTTATGACCATCAAAGAAATCAACATTTAAATATTCATCTTGTAATTTAGATGGCATCACTTCAACTTCATCATCTACAAACCACTCATCATCAGATGCCACGTCCTCGCAAAGCAAAGGATCTTCATCATCCATTAATCCTTTTTTCTTCAAATTCCTCTCTCTGAGTCTCCTATTGTACATAATGTACACCAGTGAATTCATCCTCAATGTCGACAAGCAATTTCTCCTCTTTGTATATACTTGGTTGTATGTACTCCAATTTCTTTCACAGCCAGATGAAGAGCATGTCAAGCCCAAAACTTTCACAGCAAAACGCTGCAATTCTGGAGTCCCATCACCAAATTGAATCCACCACTCAACTAATATTTATATAAGAGAGTTTAATTAGTGTGAAAAAATAACTTTTAAATAAATGTTTAAACATTAAATAAAATCACTTGGAGATCGTTTGGCAATTATATCCTTTGCTTGTTGTAATCCAAAAAAGCCTTCTTTGTTCCTAAAAGGTACCAATTGCATGTCAGCATTTGATCTTTCAGTTGCATCATTTATTAGCCGATCCATGCAATGATACAATCCCAACTTTATTTCAGGATTTGTAGACTTGTTCTCTGCATATTGATACTGAGGATTTAGGTAATAGCCAGCTGCATGCAAGTGCCGGTGAAGCTGTAGCTCCCACCTATCATCAATAATATTCCAAATTTCCCTAAAGCTTCCCTCTTCGCCTCCTAAGTTGGAGGCAATCATCTCTTTGGCTTCATCCATGGCATTGTAGATGAAACCCATTGCAGGCTTCTTCTCAGCATCCACCATCCTTAAAACCTGAACTAAAGGTTTAGTGGTTGTAATAGCATATAAGACACTTTGCCAAAATCTGTCATTTAAAATAATCTTTCTAATCTCTTTTCCCTCAGCCTTCTTTGCCCAAGCACAACTCAACCACAGTGTACATGTGAACATAGCCTCTAAAGGTTGTCTAGCATCCAACATGCTCTCTAAGGTCAAGTAAGCGGTGGCAAATCTTGTTGCTACTGGCCTTAGAATTTCTTTCTTTGAAAATTTCCTCATAAGAGCTAGAACCCAAGAGTGGTTGTAAATAAACTTGGTTATTTTTTTTGCTTTAGTAAGTGCATTTTTATGTTGAGGTAGCTCCCCAAGCTTCTCAAGAATCAGATCTATGCAATGTGCAGCACAAGGAGTCCAGTACATATGTTTCCTCTTCTCCATAAGTTTTTTACCTGCAGCCTTATAAGCACTTGTATTATCTGTCACAACTTATACAACCAAATGTTCTCCAATCTCATCAACAATGCTATCTAATAATCCAAATATGAACTCAGCATCTTTGACCTGGTCAGATGCTTCAACTGACCTTAAAAACACAGTACCATAAAGATTATTAATGAGGATGTTGATCAGACTTCTATGTTTGATATTAGACCATCCATCTGACATAATTATTACTCCTATTTGGGCCCAAGTCCTCTTAATTTCTTCAATGCTTTTATCAGTGTTTTCCAACTCCTTAAGAATCCATGTTCTCAAATCATACATGATTGGAGGTTTGAACCCTCTCTCAAATGCTCCAACTGAACGAATCATGTTGTAATAGGCAGGTGATGTTGCAACATTAAATGGAATTGCATTTTCGTAGAAGAATCTGCCTATATCCTTACACACTCTTCTCCGTGCATCCCTTGCATTTTCTGGGGCCATCTTCTATGTGGCAGGAGGCCTATCCTCTGATGTGTCCACCATATAATGATCGATAGGCCCTCTAGCACCCCTAGATGAAATGGGCTTCATCGAAGAAGATGAATCCCTAACACTGCGCTCACTCCCGTAGTAAGAGCCAACATCAACTCTGTCCTCAAATTGCTTCTGTGCAAGATGTTTTGATGTGGTAGACTTATTCATGTATGATTTTATCTCCTCCCTTATAGTATCAGGAACTTTGGAGCATGGAGCAACATTCTTGTGAGACCCTGCAAGGTGTTTCTTCATCCTAGTCACACCACCCTTTACAACTTTGTCACAGTAAATGCATTTTAGATAGATATATGTTTTATCACTTCCGCCTACATCCACCTGAGTGCTATGTTTCCATGCTGGATCTTTTCTATGACCTGATGCAGCTTTATCCTTACTTCTGACCATCTTTTATGAGAAGAATATAAAATAGAAGATCAAAACATCAAGTTACTACTAAAAAAAAACAATCATACATTTTCATTTTCTTACATATCAATGGCAACCATACACATAAGTCTAACAAAAAGATATCTAACTATTACATAAATAAAAAAGTTATATTATTTTCATTTTCTTGCACTATCAATGGCTACCATTCAATCAAATGAAGCAATGTTCCATAAACCCTAAAGAAATAAATTTCACCAAAAATGGTTGTCTTTTCCTTTCCTCTAATCATGCTTCCTAATGCAAAAAAGCGAAAACAAAAAAAAAATCTCAAAAAATTCTAAACCCTAGATTTTCTATAACTTGAAAAAGCTTGCCTTAAACTTGAAAAAAATACCTAAAACCAGTTGAAAAGTGTCTTAGAGGGCGGCCGGCCACAAAGTTCTCACCGGCGATAGGCGGCGCCGGCAGGAGAAGCAGCGGAAAGGCGGCGGAGTGGCGTCGGGCAAGGGATCTGCATCGTCTGCGTGCGGGAGGCGTGCGGGAGTTCTGCTTCGGTTCAGGTGACCCGGTAGAAGGAAGGAGAATGTGGGATTTTTTTTACAAACTTAAGTGAGTGGGACCCCTTCATGAGGCGTGCGCCTCTTGATGAATTGCACAATACCGCAATTGAGGCGCGCCTCAAGCTATGTGAGGCGTAAGCCTCAGCATTCCCCAGAATTACTAAGGCAATGAGGCTACCTGGATCAGAATTGCGCAGAGGCGCGCCTCTAATTGCGCAATTTTAAACAATGGCAGTGGCCACTAGTTTTGAAGTACAACGTGCATCCAACACACCATCAATAAGCAAATGCTGAAAGGGTTATAACAAACACAAGTTCCTATTAGACTCTGTAGGAGATCCGCTTTAAATACACAGTGCCATCCCCGAACAAATACAGAAGACCGTCATCAAGTATGAACTTCTACGGGTTGCCAAAGAAGACCCTTCAAACATCCAAAAATACCCCCACCCCCCTCCCCCGCATATGCACCATAATTCGTATAAACATAGGTACACAAAAGAGGCGAGTGCAATCAAACAATTTGCATGGGCCACGACGAGCGTGTTATGGATACACACGTAACGCTTAGGGATGCTGCGCGAGTTAATAAGTGAATTTGAGTTCGAACCCGATCCTTCTATGTGGGTAGGTAGAAGTCGACACGGCTCGAACCATCAAACAAATATACGGTCATGGTATCGGCCGGAATATGTGTTTTATATATTCATATTAGGCCTTTAAGGCCGATAATAAAAAGAATTCACTAATAAAGGCATAAAGCCTACAACAAACCTGATCTTCTGTTAGCGAGCTAACAGAGTCGACAATTCAATCAATAAGAGCAATGACCCCATACTCCGATGATGGCCGTGTTGAACGTAGAGCTCAATCGGAGGGGTCCATTCAAATATTTCAAAATGCCCCCAAACACCCTTATGGGCCCCGACGAGCATGTTATTGGTACACACGTGATGTCTAGGGATGTTGAGCGGGTCAACAAGTAAGTTCAAGTTCGAACCCGATCTTTCTATACAGGTCAATAGGAGTCGACAGGGTTCGAACCATCAAACAAATATACGGTTGTGGCGACCGATATATTTGTTTTAATACATTCATATTAGGCCTTCAATGCCTATAATCAAGAGAATTCACTAATAAAGGCATAAAGCCTACAAAACCTGATCTTCTGTTAGCGAGCTAACAGAGTCGACAATGTTCAATCAATAAGAGAAATAACCCCATACCCCGATGATGTTCGCGTTGAATGTAAATCTCAACCGGAGGGGTTACTTCACGAATACTTCAAATGCTTCTAAATTCCATCCAAATACTCATGAAAATCCAAATTTCCAAACCCAAAATCCTAAAATATTTGAAATTGAAATTAACCATCTAAAAAAACTTAAAGCAAAATTCATCCACCCTTCGCAATAATTTGCCTGGGTGGACAAATTGAAATTCACTTCAGCTCACATAGAGTTAATGCCTAGTCGAAAATATCACTATGATTCATTCTCAAACAATCTCTTGCCAGTAAGGACGTGGTATGTGTTCTCTGACCGACGGTTTTGCCGCCAAATGGCACCGCAGGATAAACGGTTATAACCCGGGGCCCTCTGAACCGACTGGTTCTGCCGCCAAATGGCACCACAAGATAGCGGTTATGGCCAGAGTCAATACGTTCCTTAATGGCATCAAATCCTTGAGATATGAATCAATATGATATAATCGATAGGGCACGAAGCCCTATGTTAGCTAAGGTGGATTCAAATTTGTCCCCTTAGACAAACATCCCCCTAGGTCTACAAGATACCCTTGGACGAAGCAACCCATGGCTACCGACAAGGATCCTTCTATCAGGTTGGGTCGACTACCTCCTCTAACTGAGTAGACCAAGGACCACGATGGCCCGGGACGATGGAACCATGGGATCTTGATCGGGTCCATCATCGATTCCCCCACCATCTGCTTTAAGTGCAAGGTGGTGAAATTTCTATTTTAAATATCAACCTTCAAACACATCTCCAAACCCATGCTGCTACTATATACCAGATAACACGTATCTTTACGTATCTGATTGACGACTAGCCTTAATCGAAAGTTCTCTCTCGTTATCGAGAGGGGTAATTAACTATAGGGGCTTGCGCCTATAGGAAACAAGAACTCAGATCATAAAGTCCTCGTAAAATGAGGGCGAAATCTCTGGGTAGTGTCTTATCTACAATCTCATTTGCCTTCCAAAATTTACCCAGTAACTTAATCTGTTAAAACTCCCTCGAAGAAAAGCAAAGGGGGAGGTTGGGGCCGAATTTTCGGAGCCCACAGTGACGTATTTTAAAACAGAAATCCAACACAGGTACTGAATAATCTCTTAAGGAGTGCAAAATATGAAGCGCAACATGTAAAAAATCAATTTATTTAGCGATCACAAGGATTTAGTCATTAAATAGTTCCATGGGATGCACCACATGAGGTAGAGAACCAAATGACTGTTATTAATTGCATTGAACTTTGGAGGTCCTCTTCATAATTAATTATTTATTAGAGGGTAGGTTTTATTTTATTTTCCTTCATAAGGGTAATTTAGTAATTAAGGAGATATATGTGTAATTTGAAATAGCTAGCCCAATATACAGCACCTGTGATTGATGAAGATAGCAACAGGAAAATGGAGCAGGGACTTCAATATACCAAAAAAGAGGTTTATCAAACATAATATCAGTCCTCAAACCAATTCAATAAGGTTATATTCCCATTACCGAGAAGGTAAACAAAAAAAACACAAGTTTAACTAATGCAATTGCGTATAATGTTAAAAAATATTTAGTAAATATATGACCATGAAAAAGGCAATTGCATCAGGGTCAATCCTCTTCTAAAGAACTCAACTCGAGTTCAAAGATCTTCACGAAACAATACAAACTCAGAAGTCTTCGGAACACTTATAAGCTATGCCCAAATCAAGAAAAATAGACAGCATATAAGTCAACCAACTAGCCAACACAAAACAAACTTAAGCACTCTAAGTTCACTATTAAATCCATCAGATAATGCCTCAAAAGATAACCAAACTTCATGGTTGACTAGTGCATATGCCATTTTTCTTCCCAAGTCATCCGTGTAACTTTATCTTCTTCCAAATTTTCTTCAGAATTATTATAGATATATTCAATTCTGGTCTGATCCCACTATTGACATGTTCATCTTTTTCACCCATACTCATTTTAAACGAGATGCTCAGGTAACGACCTGTACTAAGAAAGAAAAACTTCCATAAAGTGACAATTGTCTCAACAGCAAAAAGTTGACTATGGTCGATTCTGGATTTCCCGCAACGCCTGTGATCGACAAAGAAAGCTAAAGGGAAAACAGGAAATGGGACTTTCAAAGTATTACATTACATTTGATGCATTTCATTATAAATTGATTGATAACAAGTGCATATCAGTACTACAATAATAACAACATTAGGCCTTTATCCCACTACGTGGGGTCGGCTAAATGAATCATTTTTCTCAATGATCCAGTTAAGAGTCAAATTCTCATTTAAATATGATAAAAAAAGTCGTTTCTAATACTTTATAACCAAGTCATTTTAGATCTACCACTAACTTTCTTAACATAGGTCAAATCTACTACATTTACTCTCCTAACCGGGTCACCGGAAGGCCGGTGTTTTATGTTTCCAAACCATATAAGGTAACTCTCACTAATCTTATGTCACTGGAGCTACTTCTTGACCTCAATACTAGCATCGGGGTTGGTTCAATCGCCCACGGTGAATTTTGAAAAAGAAAGAGCTCAACATCGCTCGTAACTCATCTGACGCACGATGATCGAAAACTCAAATCACCAAAATGACCTCTATTCACAAAACAGAGAGCACTGGCGCATCCAAAGCAACGAAAACTGCAAAGATTGACATCCATATTGATCAGGGTGGTCGACCGACGAAAATTTAAATTCCACTCATGCCTCATGCACGAAGCTAACGCACGCCCCCTTCTTCTCTCAGCTCCTCTCTAATGCAAGCCACTGCCGGCCTTCTCCCACTGTCGTCGCCGCCTCCTCAAGGTAATCTTCCTCCTCCCCTCTTCTTCTTTTTCTTCCTCTTCTTCTTCTCTCTTTTCCTCCTTCCTCTTCTTCTTCCTCCATCTTCTCTTCCTTCATTTCTCCCTCATTTCTTCTCTCCTTCTCCTTCTCCTTCTTCTTCCTTCTTCTTCTTCTTCCTCTTCCAAAACCTTCTTCTTCCTCTTCCAAAACCTAAAATAACCCTAACCATAACTTTTTTTTATTTCTCCCTCTCCATCCCTAAAATCCCACATCCCCCTTCACAAAAAATATTCCCCTACACCTCCTACATCTCCTCCACCAAAAAGCTCCATCATCCCGCACTTTCTCTCTCTAGACCTAAAGAGAAAAAAAAACTATTATTTCACCCTTCAACACCTCCTTCAACTCTCATTCCTTTTTTCCCTCAACCAAGAGAAAGAAATTCCTCTCTCTCTCTAAATTTGGAGTGACAGGGATTTTATCTCTCTAACACTACCTCATTCCTATACAATTTCCAGCAAAACCCCATTTCCCTCTATTTCTCTCTCCAGAAAGAGAGCTTGCACTGTATATTTCTCTCTCTTGTCCCATTTAATGTGTGTGTGTGTATATATATAAATAAAATAAAAGATAACATAAAATAATTATGTTGTGCATCACAGGCTTCTTGCGTCGCCTTCGTCGTCATCATCGCCTCGATCGCCACACACCTAAGGTATAACCCTGACAGTAGCTATTTTAAAATTTATATACATGATATAAGTACCCGTGACTAGGGTTATAATAAGTAGAGTATATGCCTAATCGAGCTAAGCATGTTTAGTTGTTACTGAGCTCGAGCTCAACTCGAGCTCATTTACTAAGCTTGAGCTCGACTCGATTGTTGAGCTCAATTTCTTAGTTTTAAATTAAAAAAATCAGTTTTGTTTTTTGAATTTTTATATTTTAAAATTGAATTAATTTAAAATTATTAATATATAATATAATATTAATTTAAATTAATTATTAAATACATTTTAATTTATTCGAGCAGCTCCATGAGCTCTCGAGTCGAGCCAGGCTTGAGCTCGAGCTCGAGTATAGGCTTGAGCTTGAACTCGTGACTCGATAAGTTCGACTCGCAACCTCGTTAACGAGTCGAGTTTTTGCGACGCACCGAAAAACCGCCTATACATGCTTTTCTTAGCATGGTTTGATGGGAACCCGATGCGACGCCTACGGCGAAGAGGGGATAGTTATAAGTACCCTTAGCGGGGGAAAGCCAAATGTATTTTTTAACAAGTACCTTTGAAGACTCATACACGCTTTCTTAGCATGGTGGTGGACGAAGATTGTACGGCCTCGATGTCCAAGGACACCTACCATATACGATTTTCTTAGCGTGGTGGGAAGGCCCAGTTTCCCGTAGTTTCCCCTAAACGAGGGAGACGCCGGGAGGCTGCCGAAATTCCATTTGAAGTACAGATGACTTGAACAATATTTGGACAGCAGGGAGCTTTGGACTTGGACTTGGATTGAATTGAATTTGAAATTAAATGAACAAATACAAAGGATTATAACTTGAACACAACATCAAAACTAAATCAAACTTAATCAAATGATGTTGGACAGTAAGAGACTCAAATTTGGACTTTAACTTGACTTGAACCAAATAATAAGAATTTGAACTCAAGTCAACAAATAAGCAGGGACCTATTTGAACAAGAAATTGAACTTGCAAAGACACAGAGGACTTGAATAAACTGCAAAGGAATATATATGAAACTTGTGAACCAAAGGACTTATGTTTCAAAAGGCATGATTCGATGATTTGTTCATAGGCAACAATGCATGCTCTCAATGAACATAATAACTCACCTACGATCATATACAAGAGATGTAACAAGTTTGTAAACAACATTAGAAAAGCTATAATGAACAGAAACACTTATGATGCACAAGAATTCAACCATCATTTGATTTGCAAGCAATCATCAACAAGGATCAAGGAAATGTGATCTACTTGCAAGCATTGATCAACGAAAACCAAAGAGAATGCAACAATACAAGTGCAGATGATCATACAAATTTTCCAACAAATGATAAGGGAAATTCATGCGATTGATTGTTTTGAGACAATTGCATTGGCTACAAGGATATGTATTGGATAAAAACTCCACTACAGTTTTCTCAAGGACTCTTTAAGCAATGACATAAAATCTCCAAAGAAATCTACCAATAGTTATCATGACCAATTAGAAAGCAATATTAACAAAACAACAATCACTTACAAATGAGAAGTGACTGCAAGCAATGATCGATGATGAGTAAGTTCTCCATTTCTCATCCTTAAGCAACAATCACTACGAATGTGACAAACAAAGGAGGGCTGAAATATGCAGGTTTTACGTGCATGAGTTGATATACTAGACTCCTACAAATACAACTACGACTCATCCACAAGCAAAGGAAAATTACATACAAGAAACATAACATGTCTACAAGAAGAGTGGTATGGTTACAAAGAAGATATTCCCCTTTTGCCATTGAGGTCACTTAACTGCATTTATTAGTTCAAGATAGCGGCCACTGATTTCGAAGCGTAGGGCATCAATAAGGACACAATCATTCAGGATCAAAATGATTGATTCTTTATTTAAGCTAACAATAGAAAATGATGAAGATGACATAATCTGGGGGTCGCTTATTGATTTTTATACTAGCTCTGAGAAGAGAAAGCCAGATCAAATCATTATTTTCAAAGATAGAGTGAATCCCAGTTCAACAAGGTTCTAAACATTGAGTTAGATAAGATTATTGAGACTTGCAAGCTTCTTGAAGAACAGTGTTTGTACATCTAACACACCTACAACGGGGAAAAATAGAAAGGGCTACGACAAACGCAAACTCCTACGAGCTGTCGTAGAAGACCTGTCAAATGTCCAAAATACCCCCGTACATGCACTGTAATATGTATATACATAGGTACACATAAGGGCATGTGTAATCACACAACCCGTATGAGCCCCGACAAGCGTGTTGTAGGAACACACGTGACATCTAAGAATGCTGCGCGGGTCAATAAATTGAATCCGATCCTCCTAAATAGATAAATAGGAGTCAACAAGGTTCAACAAATAATTATAAAATGCCCCAAACACCCGCATGGGCCCCGACAAGCTTGTTTTAGATACACACGTGACGTCTAGGGATGCTGCGCGGGTCAATAAATGAACCCAAGTTCGAGCCCGATCCTTCTACATTGATAGATAAGAGTCGACATGGCTCAAACTATCAAACAGATATACGGTCAGGGTGTCGACCAGAATATATGTTTTATATGTTCATATTAATCCTTCAAAGTCTATAACAAAAGAAATTCATTAACAAAGGCACCAAGCCTATAAAACCCGATCCTCTGTCGACAGCTCGACAAAGTTGACAAGGTTCAATCTATGAATAAAATTTCCCATATACACCCTGATGATGGCCGTGATGAACGTAGATCTCAACCGGAGGAGTTAACTCCAACCATTTCAAATGCCCTCAAACTGTCACAAAATACATCTATTTTCAAATGACCCCAAACACCCCGATGATGGCCGTGTTGAACGTAGATCTCAACCGGAGGAGTTATTTCAAATATATTCAAAACGCCAGCCAAATACCCACAAAATCCAAAAACCTAAAAATCATCAAATTCCAAATATTTAAAAATTGAGATTAATCATCCACTTAAAGCACAAAATCTATCCACCCTCCGCAACAATTTGTCGAGGT
Organism: Dendrobium chrysotoxum; assembly: GCA_019925795.1. Lineage (NCBI taxonomy): Eukaryota > Viridiplantae > Streptophyta > Magnoliopsida > Asparagales > Orchidaceae > Dendrobium > Dendrobium chrysotoxum. Next base: position 90,448,325 of record CM034313.1, read on the forward strand.
GGACAAATTGAAATTTACTTCAGCTCACATAGAGCTAATGCCTAGTCGAAAATATTACTAGAATTCATTCTCAAATAATCTCCTGCCAGTAAGACGTGGTACGTGTCCTCTAACCGGCAGTTTCGAAGCCAAATGGCACTGCAAGTAAACGGTTATGACCCGGGGTCCTCTGAATCGAGTGGTTCTGCCGCCAAATGGCACCACGAGATAACGGTTATGGCCAGAGCCAATACGTTCATTAATGACATCAAATCTTGAGATATGAATCAATAGGATATAATCGATAGGGCACAAAGCCCTCTGTTAGCTAAGGTGAATTTAAATTTGTCCCCTTAGATAAATACTCATCCCAGGTCTACAAGGTACCATTGGACGAAGCAACTCATGGCTGCCGACAAGGATCCTTCTGTCAGGTTGGGTCGATTACCTCCTCTGACTAAGTAGACCAGGGACCATGATGACCCGGGAAGACAGAGCCATGGGATCTTGATCGTGTTCATCATCCATTCTCCCACCATCCGCTTTAAGTGTAAGATGGTGAAATTTTCAATTTTAAATATCAAATTTTCCACCCTAAGCCCATGCTGCTACTATATGTCAGATAACGTGTATCTCTACGTATCTGATTGACGACTAGCCTTAATCGAAAGTTCTCTCTCGTTATCGGAGGGGTAATTAACTATAGGGGCTTGCGCCTATAGGAAACCAGAACTCAGATCATAAAGTCCTCGCAAAATGAGGACGAAATCTCTAGGTAGTGTCTTATCTACAAATCCATCTGCCTTCCAAAATTTACCCCGAAACTTAATCCATTAAAACTCCCCCAAAAAAGCAGCAGGGGAGGCCGAGGCCGAATTTTTGAAGCCCACAAGTAGCTTATCCAATACATCTTATTTGGTATATAGTAGCATTAACTAAATGAACATAGAAATATATGATACAATAAGTCATATGATGATGTATGTAAAACATGCATGCATTTCTTACGTCAAACACCATTGCATCTCACATCATCACAATTGCCATTCAAGCATGTAATACATTCATAAAAATAAAAGTATAGAATAAATAACACATCACATGCCATGAGTAAAATATGACAAGTACAACATGTAGCAATATGTAGGGTACATCAACATTAAAAGTACATAGGATACCACATAGAAGGGTAGAAGTGTCATGGTGATAATATATAAAATTGTAGGCAATTGACTGCAGCACCATAGAATAATAGATAATAGTGTATGGCAACATGGAGCAGTAGATAACAATAAAAATCATAGAATCATATGCAGAAAGAAAGTAAGAATCTTGGTCCAAGATCCACATGTAATGCTTGTGGATCATGTAGGAACATGTATAGAATCTTGTGGGACCAGAGCAACAAAAATGCAAATGCATAGGATCACATATGGAGAAGTACCAAATGCTTAGGAATGCATGAGGGACTTTATAGAACATGAAGGAAAACATGACACATGTAGATCAAAAACCTCATAATAGTATGATGCATCGTGTGCATGCTAAGATATGTGTATGTTATATTCAATAAATTACCTTACATGATCAAGAATCACCAAATCATTTACATGCACATAATGGTATATAATTAAAAGTTGTAGGAATGCAAGATGCATAAAATTACCACACCAAAATAAGGTCCATGCACATAGGAATGGGTAAGAACATAAAGAAACGGTGTACCACATTTATGTGTGAAATCAAGTGGAAATCTGTTAAAATCTCAAACAGAAATCATTTCAGGAACAAAGAACATCGAATTCTAAAATTTAAAAAAAATGGTGTTTTACAGCTCAAGGAAAAGAATACCTACAGAATCCGGTACCCAAATCGACCACTACGACCCCTCTCTCTCTCTCTCTCTCTCTCTCTCTCTCTCTCTAAGTCTCCAAAAGGAAAAATAACATATGGCTGCCAGTAAAAAGGATTAAATAGTTAAGATTTAGCAAAGAAAGAGGGGAGAGAATACTCATAGACAAGATGAACTTGACATGCTCGATTGGCATGTTTCAATTTTAAAATATGAAAAAAAAAATATGCATAATTAATTCAATAACAGTGTTTTAATATGGAAAATTTGGCTCCAAAAACAGACATAAGACTCCTCTAAGAGATTCAATCATACAAGGTTATATTAATCTTATCATGCCATTGTTCAATAGCGTACAACTTTTAACATATCCGATGGTATATACGATCAAAGGTCATGCTAATGATCATCTAGAGAGCAAAATTTGTGGAATCACATTGTGGCATACAAAAAAAAATAGCACATTGATCAAGCACTCATACATGTAGAGACGGATTCATAGAAAAGTTAAGATACACATACAAGCACAGTTCATTTCAACTATGGGTTAGGTCACTAAATAGACGTATTGGGCCACTTCTCTGGTTTAGCTATTGCTCTAATGGTAGGTATTAAAAGAAATAACGTGATAAAAGAGTTATTATTTGGTTTCAGTGCTACTACCTACTTTTTTTAGACTGGAAAGAGGAGGAAAAGAAGGGGATGTTGGAAGGGCAAAAAGAATTTAGAACTGCATTATCATTTTATGGTTTTAATTTTCCATAGAATTGGCAGTTGAGGCAAATAGGATTTTCCAATAAACGTTTTTCTACTTAAGTATAAAGGAGTGGGGTGGAAAGTAAGAGGCTATTTCAACCAATTTAAGACTTCATTTGATAATATTGGAGAGTTTCACTTTTTAGTACTTTCCCAATAATCAGAAAGCCATGGAAGTGGTTCGTGTTACCTCTTTATTTTACATGTTTTCCACAATATTCAAAATTATTATATCCCAGAGGTCGGAACAACAGAGTAGCTACAAATTGCTCCTTGAAAGAATAAAATTATTAACTAGAATTCCAATACTAAAGTTCTTCTGGCACAAAATTAAGAGAAAGGAAACAAAATGCAATAGAAAACTGATAATGAATATAGAGCCTTCAACTAAAAACATTTAAGGCCCACATTAACATTTATACCATCCTCAAATCCCATTTCATTTGCGAGGTTATTTTATTTCCATTAAAATCAGTACCACCTTTTAATAGTTTCACCACAAGGTATTCCATACATCTCCAATGCAAAATAGGAATAATTCAAAAGTATGTAACAAAACTAATATTTATGAGAGCAAACTTTAGTTCCTCTAAAAACATTAAACTTTACCAGCAGAAGCATGAGGAAGAATAGCTTCATCTGCCCCTTTGGACAAGAGGATTATTTTTTCATTCTGGCAGTCCTTGACAACAACAGACATTCTTTTCCTATCTGATGTGAACTCTAGAATGTCTAATATTTCATATTGCAGATCTGCACCCCTGAAGTTAACCTCTGAGTATGTCATTTAAAAATATAAATCAGTAACTGCAGATATTCTTCATCAAGAAATAAAAACCAAAAAAGTTGTCCACAGGATTAAAGTGGGAATCTCCTACTAAGAATATTTCCACTTTTGCTGGTTAGGACCATATGCAACTGAGAAGCAGCATTTACTAAAGCATATTCATCCTGAGATAGTGCCTTATATGTCATTGCTCCACCAGTACTGCAGGAAACAAAAAAAAAAGCATCACGAAATAATAGTAAACAAGAGTAAAAACTGGCCCACAAGGAAAATACATTCTATCACCTTTTAATTGGTGTTACTGTGTTGCAAATTGTCATTACAGTGAGAAATCTGATAACATCAGGGACATTGTTGCTAATAGCATGGAGAAATGCAGCATCTATCTAGAAAAAAGGTCACACGGTTACTTCTGTTAAAATGCAGTAGATTGGCAGAATTCAAGGACCAAATGAAATGAAACCATAAACGGAATATTTAAAACATAGCACAGTTGGGTTTATAATACCAAAATGTTCAAAACAAATGTAAGCATAAACTTCCTCTAAATGTTAATTTATTTTCATTAAATTCTACTTTTAATTTTGAGCATTTTGATATATTGAAGTATATGTAAAATATTAATCTAATTATATATATATATATATATATATATATATATATAGCTATTCAATTGATAGTTGTTTAATACTTAAGTAATAGCTAATTAAAAATTTAGTAATACTCAATTAACAGTACAGTTATGTAATATTTCGTTTAAGTAGATTTAATTAAATGCATCTACTGTAGCTAAACCACTTAGCCAAACATGCATTGGTTGATGAGATCCTACGGCTAGGAGAGGATGAAAGGGTTACTGGAGAATGTATTATAATATAATAACATTATATAGGTTAAGCTAAAGCATGAAGCCTTAACATTTCATTTCCTTTCTTCCACTATCCATCCTCTGAAGTCTGAAGCCGTGGGTAGCTGGAGAAGGAGGCGGGAGCTGTTTGCTGGGCGCGGTTGTAGCTTACAGCTGCTATGAAGGAAAAATTCATAGAATAGAGGTAAGGAAAAATATAAAAGAGCTAGTATTATTTCTGAAATACTATTTGCTGAAGTTATGATTGCTGAAATCAGTTGAATACTGTTGAATTCAGCTGAGGTAAGGGATATAGTTGCTGAAATCAGTATTTGGTGTTGAACTCATAGTGTGAAAAATCTGTATTTTATTGAGATCTGCTGAAATTACAGCATAGGGCTGTTGTAGGCTGCTGTACATTACTGAAATCAGCGGAAAAGGTAAGGGCCAGTAAGGGCATTGTTGCTTGTTTATATTAGGTAATAATGGTTGCTTAAATTCATGTCTTTGTGCTAAAATCAGTAAGGTGAAGATAAGAAAATTCATAAAATAATAAAGAAAAAAAAAAGGAAGGGAAGTAGAGAGGAAGAAGGGAGTAAGAGGTGAGATTTTGGGTTGAATGAGTTCATTCCAAGTAAAGTTTTATATAAATTGTGTTATTTTTATATGCTATATGTATGCATGCATAAATGAAGAAAACTTATGTTTTAGATAGTATACAAAAAGAAAAGCAATCGGGTTACTTCAGGTGAACCGGTTTACCAAACTATTCTAGAAAACAAGATGATATACCCAAACGATGCTATAAGAAATAGTAAAATTTTATATATTTGTAACCCCACACTTGTTATGTTTATGATAACATTTCATTCCAGTTTATTCATGTATAAAATTGTTGATTCATTAAGTAATAATTACAATAGCACATTTTATTATTGTTAAAAATGAAGGGTATTGAAAAGTTAAAATAAGTCATATATGGGGGATAGACCAGAACAAGTAAAGGCGAAAACTTAATGAGGTAATTCTATACTCTCAAAATTCTAAAAATTGGAAATCGGACCTATTGAAATCAGGAATTTGAAAAGGAAAAAACCATGCTTTATTACATAATTTCTTCCCTATTTATAGATCTATATAAGATATCTTAATCAAGAAACAAATATTTACAGATTCATGCATAATAGCCCTAATATACTCCTTCCTAAATCTGCTACTTCACCATGGAAAGAAATTAACGTGACTCTGGCGTGATTCCTGCGGGCTTCCCATGGATCGTGCTTTGTGGCCGTCTAATCTCCTTCAAGAGGAACCACTTGGATTTAGCACTCTCCCTCAAACTGGGAAGAATGGATCTGTCATTCCCAACTTGGCTATCATTCTGAGAAGGGCAGAGTTATCTAACCCTTTGGTAAGGATATCTGCAAGATCTTTTGATGACACATGGTTGATACATACAAGACCACAGTCTACCTTTCTTTTATAAAATGTATGTCAACTTCTATGTGCTTGGTCCTATCATGTTGGACTGGATTGTGAGCTATGTTGATTGTTGATTTGTCACAATGCAATTTTATGGGTTCGTCCCACTTGATCCTTAGATCTTCTAGAATCATCTTGATCCATAGTACCTCACATATTCCCAAGGCCATAGCCCTATATCCTGCTTCTGCACAAGATCTTGCCACCACATTCTGTTTCTTGCTTCTCCATGTAACTAGGTTTCCTCCAAAGAATGTGCAGTACCAGAAGTAGATCTTCTGTCTACTGGTGATCCTGCATAATCAGCATCAGTGTATGCTTCTAAGGTAATTTTGTAGTCTCTTCTAAAGAGAATTTCTTTCCCTGGGTTACCCTTAAGGTAGTGTAATATTATGTCCACTGCTTGCATATGAGTCTGTTTTTTATTTTGCATAAACTAACTGACCATACTTACAGCAAATGCTATATCTGATCTCGTGTGGGAAAGATAGATCAATTTTTTCACAAGTCTCAAGTAAGCCCCTTTATCTACATCTAGATCTTCTTTCGCTTCTCCCAATTTAAGAATCTGTTCTACTGGCGTTGGCACTGGCTTACATGCCAGTTTTCTTATTTCCTTCAGAAGATCTTTAATGTACTTTTGTTGTGAGATGAAAATTCCTTTGTTGGAATGAGCTACTTCAATTCCAAGAAAGTATTTTAGCCTACCAAGTTCTTTAATATCAAATTCTTTGGTATCATTTTTCATAAGACTTGCTTTCTCCTTTCATCATTCCCAGTCAGGATAATATCATCCACATAGACAAATAGTATTGTGACTTCTCCTAAGTCTGTGTATTTAAAGAAGAGTGTATGGTCCCCTTGACTCTGTCGATACTCATTAAGAAGCATTAATTTTGAGAATCTTCCAAACCAACCCCTAGGTGATTGTTTTAGCCCACATAGGACTTTTCTCAACTTGCATACTTTGTCACCTCCAGATTTTTTCTTAAATCCTGATGGTATCTCCATAAATATCTCTTCCTCCAAGTCTCCAAATAGGAATGTATTTTTTACATCTAGTTGTTTCATGTGCCAGTTGTACTTAGCTGCTAGTGAAAGTAGGATCCTAACAGTGTTCATCTTGGCTACAGGTGCAAAGGTTTCCTAGTAGTCAATGTCATATGTTTGAGTATGCCCTTTCGCCACTAGTCTTCCTTGTATCTTTCCAGTGTACGAGCTTTGTATTTTATAGAGAACACCAATTTATAGCCGACTGGTTTTTTCCCTTCCAAAAGTTTGATGATTTCCCATGTATTGTTCATCTCTAGGGCCTGCAATTCATCTCTCATGACATTTTTTTTAATTTTCATCAAATAAGGCCTCAGAAACATTATTAGGAATATGAATTTCTTCTAGTGTAACCAGAAAGTTTTTGTGTGAGGATGAAAAGTTATTGAAGGAAATAGAGTTAGCTATGGGATACAAGGGAGGTGGTAAATTTGTATTTACCTTAATTCTAGGAGATGGTTCGATTCTTGGAACTGCTTTGGAGCACAGTTTGAACTTGTACGCCTGGAATATACGTTCTCAAATCTACTGACAGCTTTGTCTTCAGGTTCCCTAAACCCTAAACAGTGCAAGTGGTTCAAAAGATGTTCCTCCTAAGCCATTTATCCCCATTTTCAATTTTAGTAGTTAGGACTTGACGGATTACTAAGAATTGATCACCTTGGTCGCCCTCTACATCAACCCTTTCTAACTAAATTTCATTTTCAGGTTCAGTTTCTTCTTCTTCTTCTTCTTCTTCTTCTTCTTCCTCGAATTCTTAATCATTTTCAATGTAATTAGTTCTAGGAGGGTTGTTTTTCCTACAAGCAGCTGAAAGATGCCCATACAGCCCGCATTTGTAACATGGTACAATAAGCTTGGGTGGTTCAGTCGGTTTGGGTCTCATTATTCCCTTACCCTTATCTAAAGTTCGAGTTTCAAATGTTTTAGTTCACACACTAGATGTTCCCACAGAAGGTTGTGAAGATTGAATTTTAATCCCACCAGTTTGTCGTCGCTTATAAGTTTCAGGTGCCTTGTTATGACTTCGCTGATGTTTCTTTTCAATTTTTAATGTCATTCGATAAGCTTCGTCGAGTTTGATTACATGGTGCAAATTTAATTGATCTTGAATGGTCCATTTTAATCTATTAATATATCTAGTGACAGTTCTCTCCTCGGATCCATCTAAGTCGTTTCGAGATTGGAGTTTATAAAAGATTTCAGTGTATTCTTCAACTGTTTGATTTCCTTGACGAAGACTGTTAAATTCTTGGAATAATGTTCGTGAGTGATCAAAAGGCAAAAACTTTCCTTTCATTTTTTCTTTCATCCTATCCCAGTTTTGGATTTTTTTCTTTTCCTCGCCTTAGTCTATTATTTTGAAGGTTCTTACACCAAGTTAATGCATGACTAGTGAGTTTTAAGCTAGCAAACTTAACTTTCCTATTATCAAGTATTTCATTCCACTCAAAAAATTGGTCCATCTTTTCTACCCATTCGATGAATTACTCCGGTTGTAGTTTACCTTTAAAGTTATGGCATCGATTTTAATCCCATAATCCCAATTCCTATGACATCTATTTTGATTCCCAGGGATTTCTTCTTCACTTTCAGAGTCTTGGACATTAGGATTATGGACATTCAAATTTGCAATGGTTTCAGCCATATTGTTTATTTGTTATTGTAAATTGGTCAATTGTTGCATCATTTGTTGCCAATCCCCTAGGTTGTTTTGATTAGCCATTATGATTCAAGAAAAAACTCACATACCAACCTAGGATATACTAACCTAGTCTCTAATATCAAACTTGATGCAAACAACTAGATAGAAAAATCAAAAGGAGAACACAACGGCTAGTCAAAACTTTCTCAATTCAAATTAAAGTAAGCAAACACCAAAAACCAACTTGAAACAAACCAAAGTTAGACAAAACGAAACTAAAATTAAATAAAAACAAGCTACCCTCAGAACAACCCACTAGGGGTCACCTTACATGCAACGAAAAAGTAGGTTAAGTAAAAGAAGTGCTTAAGGACATGCAAACCAAGGGTCCACCAACTTTAGATAATTTTACTTACCAAATCTACTCTCCAAATGCCACAAAATCACCCCTATTTATAGGTGAAAAGAGGGAGCCAAACAGCCCAAACAGCCACCCAGGGAACCAATCAGCAAAAGGGAGGCAGAAGGCCAACAGGCCAAGGCTGGAGCAGCACACGAAGAGATACACGGGAGGAACAGCCAGCAACAGAACAGGCGCAAAAAGGAGGGGAGGAACCGGACTAGCAGAAGAACCGAAAGGCCAAACAGAGGAGGGGAAGAACCCGGACATCAGCAATTATGAGCTAAAAAGGCAGCAGCTTATATTAATGAGCTGAAAAAAGAAGTAGAACACAGCAGCTCCACATCTAGGCAGCATTAACCGAAACAACAAGGCCCAAAACCAAGAACCAAGTCAGCCCAAAAGCCAAGGCACCAAAAAAACTAGCAAACCCAAAGTAAAACATGTCCAAAGCACTATCCACTCATGATCATTGGTTGCCTTCCACCATAGGGTAGCAAAACAAAAATTAAATATAGCATTCATATTGCAATAAAACTAAAAAAAACTGAAATTTGCGTGCATCAATTCCCCTCTGGTGGCAGAATCTCATCTCTTGATGAGAATGCTTCAACAACTCTCTGATAGAGATTCGAATGACGATTTTTTAGCTCCACCGCATCCATCCATGTAGAATCAGTCAACGGACGCTTGCTCCATTTAACCAAGAACCTTTTGTGCTCTCCATTTCTAGTTTGAGTAGTCCTGATATCAAGAACATCTTCAATCTGATCATCTCTGCTTGGAACGGAAGTGAAAATTGGTAAAGTCTCAATCTCCACAGAATCACCTGAATTTCCTTCATACACAGAAAGGTCAGAAACATTAAATACAGGAGAAGTTCCAACAGTGATAGGAAGATCCAGAAGATAGGCATTCGTGCCCAATTTTTGCAGAATACGAAAAGGTCCAAATTTCTTTCAGCTTAGCTTTCCAAAAGTACCAATAGGAAAGCGTTGACGACGAAAATAGGCCATGACTAAGTCACTCTCTTTAAAATAAAACTCCCTCCGGTGTTTGTCAGCAGCAGATTTGTATTTAACATTTGACATTCAGAGTTTTTCGAGGACTTGCTGTTGGATTGCTTTAATGTGATCAACAGTTTCTGTGGCTTCAGCACTGATTTTGTTAGGCAAAGGTAAACAAGTTCTATCCAAAATGTGAGGTATAAGCTGACCATAAATAATTTCAAAAGGTATTTTTCCAGTGGATCGAGTAACAGAATTACTATAGGCAAATTCAGCTTGGGGAATGATCAAATCCCATTGGGAAGGTTTCTCACCAGCAAGACATCTCAGTAAATTCCCTAAATTTCGATTAACAACTTCAATTTGTCCATCAGTTTGTGGATGATAAGCACTACTAAATTGAAGAGCAGTTCCCAACTTAGCCCAAAGTGTTCTCCAAAAGTGGCTCAAAAATCTAGTGTTCCTATCAGATGTAAATGTTCGGGATATGCCATGAAGACGAACAATTTCTTTAAAAATAAGTCAGCAACATATGAAGCATCGGAAGTTTTTTTGAATGGAATAAAGTATTTCATTTTACTAAATCAGTCCACAACAACAAATACATAATCAAATTTTCGTGTAGTAACAGGCAGCCCTAAAACAAAATCCATAGAAATATCTTCCCAAGGTTTATTTATAACAGGAAGGGGAGTATATAAGCCAGTGTTTTGAGATGTTCCTTTGAAAGATTGACAGATTTTACATTGTTTTACCATCTTAGCAATTTGTTTTCTCATATGAGGCCAAAAATATTTTTCTTCCACTAAAGCAATAGTTTTCCCTTGACCAAAATGCCCACCTAGATCCCCACTATGAAGTTCTTGCACAAGTTATTCTCGCAAAGAATTTTTGTGATACAGAGCCTCGTACCTTTGAACAAAAAGCCTTGATGAATGATAAACTGAGCAGACTGATCAATTCCTGATGTGAGACAGGATTCCCAAATATCCTTAAAGTCTGAATCATTAGAATAAGTGTCGTTTAAGAAATCAAAGGAAGTTATGGTTGGGTACAGAGTTAACAAAAGATGAGATCTTCCACTTAAAGCATCAGCCACTTTATTTAACACTCCAATTTTATGTTTGATATGAAATGAATATTCTTCCAGGAAAGAAGTCCACTTAGCATGTCTTTTGTTCAAATTCTTTTGAGAACCCAGAAATCACAAAGCTTCATGATCAGTATTTAAAACAAATTCTCTCTGAATCAGATAACATCTCCAAAATTTCAAAGCTTGAACAATTGCATAAAATTCCAAATCGTAAGTTGAATATCTAGACCGAGAATCATTTAACTTTTCACTAAAGTATGTAATGGGTTTTCCTTCCTGGCTAAGCGCAGCTCCAATACCAATATGTGAGGCATCACAGTCAACTTCAAAGATTTTATCAAAATTTGGTAAACTAAGAATGGGAGCTTGACTCATTTTTGTTTTGATTATTTGAAAAGTTTGTTCAGCTTCAGGTGTCCATTTAAAGATTCCCTTTTTCAAACAGTCAGTGATAGAAGCAATTAGAGTGCTGAAGTTTTTTATGAATCTATGATAGAAAGAAGCCAGACCGTGAAATCCTCTCACATCGCTGATATTCTTAGGAGTTGGCCAATTTTGAATTGCCTCAATTTTAACAGGATCAACTTTAATTCCCTCAGAGGATACGATATACCCTAAAAAGGTGAAACTTGGAGTAATGAAAGAATATTTTTTTAGATTGATGTACAGTTTTTGTTCTCTTAGAGTTTGCAGGATTTGTTTCACATGATTAAGATGCTCAGAGGGGTGAGTGCTGTAAATCAGAATATCATCAAAGTACACAACCACAAATTTTTCAATGAAAGGTCTTAAAACATGATTCATTGTTCTCATAAATATACTAGGATCATTAGACAACCCAAAAGGCATGATTAGCCATTCATACAATCCTTCCTTGGTTTTAAACGTCATTTTCCACTCATCACCCGGTCTAATCCTAATCTGATGATACCCACTTCTCAAGTCAATTTTAGAAAAGATTTTAGCACTACTTAGCATATCTAACATGTAATGCGAAACTAAATGGAACTAGCAAGGTAGCAACCTAGGATGAATTCTAGCATGTAAGCCTAGGTTAACCATGCTCTGATACCAGATGATGCAGGACTACTATGCTGGAATGAAATTAGAATTTTGCACGGTGTATTTTAAAGAGCAATTAGTAGATTAAATTACTAACATTTGAACGATAAAATAAAACAAGGGAGGGATGCTTGCGTTTAGGCTAAACCACACGTAATAATGCTAACACAAACAAATATTTAGAGAATCAAAATGATGCTAACAAAGTAGTTGTTCATGCATAATTCCGCGATTAACAATGAGACAAGTAATCATAAAGGAACACTCAAGTAATCCTACGCTTACTAAGCTTTTAGCATGAGGAGCGGCTTAGATCCATTACGATTTCATCATCACCTACAAGGTTAGGAGAAAACGAAGGAATTGACGAAGTAAGACGGTTCACCTTAACCGAAGAGTAGTCGTTGTCGGATAGCCACCACTTGCTTGCCGATAGCAAAGGTGAGGCGGCGTAGGAGGTGAGTGAAGTACTCTCTGAACGGAGGAGCGTCTGGAGGGGAAGCAGTCGTGAGTCGGCCAAGGATGATCCACCGTCCCTTCTTCCTCTGATCGTCAATCGTATCCACAAGAGTAATGTGGATCCGATCGAAGTATTCTTCGACGGTATCGTCGAAGTCAAAACCCACGTCGAAGAACGGCGACCGGAGGATGTCAATGTTGTCGTCTTCGTCAAGTACCAATCCGTAATCCCATGCGGGCACTTCCATTCATGTTGTGGAAAGGATACCAAGTAATGTGGGAGGAAGCTTTGCTGCCTTTGATGTTCTTTCCCACGAGAATGGCGGTTTCCTTTGGGAAATCAAGGGGAATGAAGTGGGGAAGGGGGGCCGGCCAAGGTAGGGGTGGGGAAGAGGGATTGGTTCAGATTTTGTGAAACTAGGGTTAGGGTTTTGGGAAGGGGAAGAGTTCTAAAATCTGAATTGGATTTTAGAATAGGGTTTGGAGGGATTTAGGAATTAGAAACTTTGAAATAATTCCTAAGGAGGAGAGGGTTTAATGTGGAGAGAGAGAGGGGGCGGGATAGGGGGATTGGGCCGGCGGCATTAAGAGGGTGGGGGAGTAATTGGAGAGTTGATTTGGGTTTCCTAATCTAGTTTTAGAGAATATGAAAAGATTTAATGAGTTCCTATTTAATTTAAATTTCAAATAGAAACCAATTTGGAAACTTTCCAAAAATAAAACTTATGAATTTAGGAAAGGATTCCAAATTCAAATTAATAGATTTGAATTCAAAATCTATCCTAAATTACCCAATCTAAAATAGGAAATAGGAGTTAATGGGAAAGGGAGGATTAGGGGGCCGGCGGTAGTGGGGGTTCGGGTGGGGGGTTTGGGCGGCTAGGGTTTGCGGTTGGGTGTGTAAGTGGCAGGCGGGAGAATGGGGGGGAAAGGGGTGACGGCTTGGGGTGGGGTTTGAGGCCGTGGGAAGGAAGGGAAGGGAGGGGAGATCGGCGGGGTGGTGGTAGGGGAAAGAGGAAGCCGACGGTGGAGGGGAAGGGGAGAAGAAAATAATAGAGAAACAAACCACGAATCCGACACGTCTAGATTGGTGGGTAATGCGTAATGCTCTCCCTCCTAGGGATCCTTCTCAAGGGCTCTCAACTCTTAAGCTTTCAAACACAAGTGCAGGAAATTTTTATTATCATCATCATCCCAAAACAATACACGAGGGCCTTTAAATAGCCCAAATACAAGATACAAATGAAAAGACAAACATGCCCCCTTGGGCTTACAACATATCCCTCTAAAGTAAGGGCACAATGGTAAACGAAAATAAAAGACAACAATAATCATAATAGAACTAAAAATATAAAGACTCGATCGAGGCCGTAGATTGACGACCACGTCTCCGATACACTTTCCAAGTGTGGATGTCCTCATCAGAGACGACCCAATAACATGTGACAGACTTCAAGAGGTACAATATCACAAACAACTTGATCCTTATAAGAGCTTCCAATTGATAGATTAACAGTACATTGCTTTTTGATAGGAACTTCATCTCCTTCTTTGAACCAAGAGATTTTGTAAGGTTTGGCAAGTGGTTTGGATTTCAGTTTTAGCTTATCTACCATCAGTTGTGAGACAAAATTACCAGAACTATCACTATCAATCATTAAAGCGCAGAGTTTTCCTTCAACAGTGCAAGTGGTTCGAAAGATGTTCCTCCTAAGTCATTTAACCCCATTTTCAAGTTTAGTAGTTAGGACTTGACGGATTACTAAGAATTGATCACCTTGGTCGCCCTCTACATCAACCCTTTCTAACTAAATTTCATTTTCAGGTTCAGTTTCTTCTTCTTCTTCTTCTTCCTCGAATTCTTAATCATTTTCAATGTAATTAGTTCTAGGAGGGTTGTTTTTCCTACAAGCAGCTGAAAGATGCCCATACAGCCCGCATTTGTAACATGGTACAATAAGCTTGGGTGGTTCAGTCGGTTTGGGTCTCATTATTCCCTTACCCTTATCTAAAGTTCGAGTTTCAAATGTTTTAGTTCACACACTAGATGTTCCCACAGAAGGTTGTGAAGATTGAATTTTAATCCCACCAGTTTGTCGTCGCTTATAAGTTTCAGGTGCCTTGTTATGACTTCGCTGATGTTTCTTTTCAATTTTTAATGTCATTCGATAAGCTTCGTCGAGTTTGATTACATGGTGCAAATTTAATTGATCTTGAATGGTCCATTTTAATCTATTAATATATCTAGTGACAGTTCTCTCCTCGGATCCATCTAAGTCGTTTCGAGATTGGAGTTTATAAAAGATTTCAGTGTATTCTTCAACTGTTTGATTTCCTTGACGAAGACTATTAAATTCTTGGAATAATGTTCGTGAGTGATCAAAAGGCAAAAACTTTCCTTTCATTTTTTCTTTCATCCTATCCCAGTTTTGGATTTTTTTCTTTTCCTCGCCTTAGTCTATTATTTTGAAGGTTCTTATACCAAGTTAATGCATGACTAGTGAGTTTTAAGCTAGCAAACTTAACTTTCCTATTATCAAGTATTTCTTTCCACTCAAAAAATTGGTCCATCTTTTCTACCCATTCGATGAATTGCTCGGGTTGTAGTTTACCTTCAAAGTTATGGGCATCGATTTTAATCCCATAATCCCAATTCCTATGACGTCTATTTTGATTCCCAGGAATTTCTTCTTCACTTTCAGAGTCTTGGACATTAGGATTGTTGACATTCAAATTTGTAATAGTTTCAGCCATATTGTTTATTTATTGTTGTAAATTGGTCAATTGTTGCATCATTTGTTGTCAATCCCCGGGTTGTTTTGATTAGCCATTATGATTCAAGAAAAAACTCACACACCAACCTAGGATATGCTAAGCTAGGCTCTGATACTAAACTTGATGCAAACAACTAGATAGAAAAACCAAAAGAAGAACACAATGGCTAGTCAAAACTTTCTCAATTCAAATTAAAGTAAGCAAACACCAAAAACCAACTTGAAACAAACCAAAGTTAGACAAAACGAAACTAAAATTAAATAAAAACAAGCTACCCTCAGAACAACCCACTAGGGGTCACCTCACATGCAACGAAAAAGTAGGTTAAGTAAAAGAAGTGCTTAAGGACATGCAAACCAAGGGTCCACCAAAGCTACTTTGGTCCAACGTCCAACCACTAACTCTTCCGGCAAATGCTACCAAACCGGCCAACCAACACCTACAATAACTTGAGAAGAAAGATACAAGTGGAGTGGAACTTGTGGAGAGAAGAAGTATGTAAGAAGCCCAAGACGAAATAGAAGAGAGCATAAGAGAAGTGGAAAAAGCTCGTAAGCTTTCCAAGAAGAAACCCTCAGGTTTTTAGATAATTTTACTTACCAAATCTGCTCTCCAAATGCAACAAAATCACTCCTATTTATAGGTAAAAAGAGGGAGCCAAACAGCCCAAACAGCCACCCAGGGAACCAATTAGCAAAAGGGAGGCAGAAGGCCAACAGGCCACGGCTGGAGCAGCACACGTAGAGATACACGGAAGACAGGAACAGCCAGCAACAGAACAGGCGCAAAAAGGAGGGGAGGAACCGGGCTGGCAGAAGAACTGAAAGACCAAACAGAGGAGGGGAAGAACCCGGACATCATCAATTATGAGCTAAAAAGGCAGCAGCTTATATTAATGAGCTGAAAAAAGAAGTAGAACACAGCAGCTCCACATCTAGGCAGCATGAACCGAAACAACCAGGCCCCAAACCAAGAACCAAGTCAGCCCAAAAGCCAAGGCACCAAAGAAACTAGCAAACCCAAAGTAAAACATGTCCAAAGCACTACCTACTCATGATCATTGATTGCCTTCCATCATATGGTTTCAAAACAAAAATTAAATATAGCATTCATATTACAATAAAACTAAAAAAAACTGAAATTTGCATGCATCAAATTTCCTCATCTTCCTCTGTTTCAGACTCCCCCTGAAGATGAGGTTTGGTAAAATAGGAATTTTGCTCATCAAAGGTAACATCAACAGAGACAGGTTTTTGTGGGGGGATCATAACACTTGTACCCTTTTTGGGTGACTGAGTATCCAACGAAGATGCATTTGAGTGCTCTTGGATCTAGTTTTCCTCTATTTTGACTGTGAATGTGAACATAGGCAATGCACCCAAAGATTCTGGGTGTAAGGTTATTATGGGTTCGAAACTAGGGGTAAAAAGAGAACAAAATCTCCATCTGAGTTTTTAGAGTTTTTAGTCCCAGGGCTGTTGAAGGTAGTCGGTTTATGAGGTAAGTGGTAGTTAGAAGGGCTTCCCCCTAATAGGATTTGGGTATATTGTAGTGGAATAGAAAGGCACAAGTGGTAGCTAGAAGGTGACAATTTTTTTCTCTCCGCAACCTCATTTTACTGTGGGGTGTGAACGAAGGAGACTCATGGATGATACATTTACTTTGGAAGTACAAGGACACGGTTTAGTTAAAATAGTCTCTGTCATTGTCGAAGCGAAATTTCCTTATTTTCACCCCGAATTGATTTTGGATCATGTCATGAAAAATGGGAAGAATTGTGCAAACATCTGATTTATTTTTGAGGAGATAGATCTAAGAGACTCGAGTGCAATCATCAATGAACAATACAAACCAGCGTACCCCAGAGATATTGGAGATTTTTTAGGGTCCCCATATATCACTATGAATAAGATAGAAAGGAGTATCACATCTCTCATTTTTGTTTGGGAAAGAGATTCTTTTATATTTGGCTAACTCACAAGTTTCATAAGGAAAATATTTATTTTCTAATTTCTGAAAGAATTTTGGATACACATGTTTTAGGATATCAAAAGAGAGATGTCCTAATCTATAATGATGAAGCCAAATAGTTGATCTCTTATCAACTAGGGATAACATAGAGCAGCTATTTTTAGATTTGTTCAGTTCTTCCAGGTAGTACGGTTCAGCTCTCTCCTTAGCAAGTCTGATCTTCTTCCCCGATCTCTGGTCCTAAAATAAGCAATAAGCAAGGGTTAAATAGAGCTTAACAATTAAAGTCACCGATAAGTTTTTATATTGATATTAGGTTTGTGGATAATCATGGTACGTGGAGCACATTTTTTAGGGTGAGTGAGGGAGAAAAGATTATGTCTCCTTGGCCTGCTATCGTGGTAAGAGAACCATCAGCAGTGATGATTTTCTTGTCACTTAAGCAAGGAGTATAGTTGATGAAGTGGGTAGGTGAGTGGGTCATGTGATCTATGGCTCCTGAATCAATGATCCATAATTCTTTTAAATGATTTTTAGAGGCACTTAAACAGATGGAAATAGGAAACTTACCTGACAGTGCAAGAGAGGAAGATGCATTTGGTTTTTCAAGATATACCAGGACTTGTTTTAGTTTTTCAATATCTTCTTTATTAAAGTCTTTGAAGCTAGTCAGTGTTTCTGGGTTAGGCTAACTCATTGTAGTGTTGGCATATGATGTGTCCCATTTTTCGTTTCTTTGGTTTCACTCCTTGTTTGGGGGTTTTTCATGTATCTTCCAGCACGTCTCCTTTATGTGTCTAGACTTCTTACAATAACTGCACTAAAGTAAGTCTTTATCTTTAGATTTTGGGGAGTCTTTACCTTTTTCTTTCCATGGTGCTTCTCTGTTCATCACCATTACTGAACTTTCCACAACCTTTAGCTCCAACATCACTCCTAGCCGGCTTTCTTCAGCCAGGATGAGAACAATTGTCTCATTTAATGATGGTGTCTCCTCTTTGCCAAGGATCTGGACCCTTGATCAAATTCTATATTTAGTCAAGCAAGAAAATCATAAACTCTATCTTTTTCAATAAAGTACTTTAGGATAGCAGCATCTTCTGAGCATCTGGTCTCTATGCATCTGTAGTGATCAAGTTCTTGCCAAAGGTTTTGTAGGAGAGTGGCATACTCCATCACAGTCTTGTTTCCTCGTTTTGTACCGCCTACTTTGATTTTGATTTCAAAGATTTGAGCAGCATCCCGAACTTTTGAAAAAGTTTGTCTGGCGGCATCACATATGTCCTTTGCAGTGGAAAGGAACATAAATGTTTCGCTGATTTCTGGAGTCATGGAATTCCACAACCATGACATAATCATGGAGTCCGCTTCATCCCATACTCAAAAATTAGGATCTCCTTCTTTTGGTCTTCCTCTGAGGAGGTGGTGTAATTTTCCTTTCCCTTTTAAGTAGGTCTTCACAAATTGAGACCACTTTAGACAGTTCTTCCCATTTAGGCGATAGGAAGGTTGCATGCTTTGGAGGTCACCTCGTCCTTAGTGCACCGTAGATTCCTCAAATTGGTCAATGCTCTGGGAAGAATTAATTTCTGACATTGTGATGTCAAATGATAGTAATGAAGACTATCTGCACGATCTTGGGTAGCAATGAAGGCTTCCCGAAAAAAAAAATTCCCTTCGATCTTTAGTTACGGCAATAAAGGCCTTTTTTTGTCCAAACTCACGGTTTAAGTGAGCTTGACCAATTTGAGTTTGATCGAGCCCCTTCCGTATCCTTGGTGGGTCCGGATGGTGGGTTCGATCCGACAGGGACGGGAAATTGACGGATCGAAGCCAAACAATTAAGTGAGCAAGGCGGATCGAGGGTTCTTGCGAATCGCGAGCTCTTGCAGGTCAGCTCTTCCAAATGGAGAATGGCGAGTTCTTGTGGATCGACGGATCGGCTCTTTTGTAGATTCCCGTCGATTGATTGTCTTCTACGGCGGCGGACGCAGCTTGGTTCCGCTTGCAGGGGTTCGCTCGGCTCCGGTCCTTCCCTCACGCAGGTAGGTTTCTTTTGGATTCGTCCCACACGGCTTTTTCTAGCACTACTTCCTTCCCGATGGTTTCCTTTTTACTTACTTCACGTCTCTGATACCATGTTGAAATTAGGAATGTGAGAAGGAAAACCATGCTTTATTACATAATTTCTTCACTATTTATAGATCTATACAAGATATCTTAATCAAGAAACAAATATTACAGATTCATGCATAATAGCCCTAATATACTCCTTCCTAAATCAGCTACTTCACTATGAAAAGAAATTAACGTGACTCTGGCGTGATTCCTGCGGGCTTCACACGGATCGTGCTTTGTGGCCGTCTGATCTCCTTCAAAAGGGAACGACTTGGATTTAACAGGACCCAACCATGAATGAGAGAGCAGCTTCAATTTTAAAAGTTGGGAATTCGGACCAAACCTTGAATTAGATAGCTGGTAGGGTATAAAAGCACATAGTCATCATATGACTTCTATAAAGGTGTTAAACAGTAAATAGACCAGAAAGTGATATTATGTATTTCTTAGGTTTAATATCAAATTTACATATGTTTTAATTAATTGTCAATATGTTTATTATTATTTCTTATACATTGATTGTGTATTTCATTGAGCCCTAGCTTATTAGTTATGGCTGTACTGCAGGAAAGAAAAAGGAGCCAGTAAGCAGTAGGGCACTGAACAAAAGGGTGACTAAACTTTTTGTGTGCATATATTTTTTGGGTGTACAAAGAGATCGGAGTATTAGTTGTATAGACACTTTTGAATATGTAAATGAATTTTAAAAACTTTAGTGAATCTCTGTATTTCATTGTAGGTTTGTATTTTATTTGAGGCATCTTAAATATATTTCCTGTTATTGCATATAAAACTTGTGATGCTAGATAGTCTGAATATGCTACTTGCTACTTACCTGATTCTGATAGAAGTAGTTCATAATGGATGTTAGTAAGCAATAGGTCTATTCATATTCTCCCTCTCTATTAAACTCTAGACCAACTTTTGGGTGTGGGGGGTCAAAATGGGTTGTGACAGGGTTAACCTCAAATATTAACCGAAAAGTCATCATTCGAGTGCCTGTCACAAGCACACACGAGAAGGTCTAAGGATTGATTTTAGGTCTAAAAGGATTGATTCTAAGAGAGGTCTTAATCCAAAAACAAAGAATCATAAATGTGATTGAAGGTAACAAAAGTTTTAATCCAAAAAACTACAATTAAATTCATTAATTGGAATTTGAAAACTTTAAATCAGAATGCTAGAGAATAAGTGGAGATGAAAATCGGGAGCAACTAACTTAGGTGTGGCAAAAAGGAGAATATAAGGATGGGTGTGGAAAAATTAGGAAGCATAGAGTCTCATGTGTTGGATTGCCCAAACAAAGTTTCTTCAAGTGATGATAAATTACTACGCTTGTATCCAATACCATCGCATCATATCATATGTCCCTGTAAAAAAGTAGTAATCCAGTAAACTGGTGAGAAAGAAATAAAGATCCTATGTTTGTCTAAATCAATATGCAAAATAGATCCATCATACTTCCATATGTGTAAGCTTCGTACTTGAAATAAATTTCATACTTTTCCCTAGTTCTCATAAATGTTAACAGCATATTCACACAAGTCCTACTTCCAAGGTTCATAATGTTCCTGATGCAGGACTAAGATGCTTTTAAATGAAAACTAGGATTTGCACAACTTATTAAAAGAACATTACGTGATTAAATCTACTAGCAAGAGAAACGAAGAGATAAAACAAAGGAGGGATGCTTGCGTTTAGGCCAAACCACATATAAAAGACTTGCACAAACAAAATAGATTAGAAAAGCAAATTAAGGCTAACATAGTAAACGTTCATTCATAATCCCTTACTTAGCAAGAAAGTGCATTTAATAAAACCCTACGTTTACTAAGCTTTAGCAAGATTAAGCAGAACGATCCCTTGCGTTTCTGTCATCATTTACAAAGTTAGAGAACAAAGAAGTAATTGAAACGAGAAAGAAAGGTCAACCGTTAGGTGGTGGGGAATCGTCGCCGGAGGAAGTCTTTTGATTTGCTAATGGTGCCGGCGATGATTAGTAGAAGACGATGGATGCAGTCCTTGACGGAAGACGGTGAAACAATCGGGAAGATGGCGGGTGTGAAGCGGCCGACGATAGTCCACTTTCCTTTGGATCTTTGGTCGTCAATCGTATCAACTAGAGGAATGTGAATCCACACAAAATATTCTTCGACGGTGGTTTCGTAGTCAAACCCTACGTCGAAGAAGGGGGAGCGGAGTATATCAATATTATCTTGATCATCAAGCACCAAGCCCGAATCCCAAGGGCGAGCTTCCATTCATAGCGATTGGGCCGGAGGATGGTTGAAGTCGATTAGCCTTTGCTGTCCTTGAAGTATTGTTGTGAGGGAGGAGGAGTTTTCTCTTGAAATCCAAGGGAAATGAGGAGGAGAAGGTGGCCGGCCAAGAGGGGGCGGGTAGGGGAGTTAGGGTTAGGGTTTTAGGAGAGGGCTCAAGTTTCAAAATCTGAAATTATTCTCAGATTTTTGAAATTGGGAGGGAACTAGGATAGGAAATTAAAATAAGGAAAGGGGGAAGATTGGAGAGAGAGAGAGAGAGAGGGGGCGGGTCATGGTAGGGGCCGGCGGCTATAGGAAGGGGAGAGAGGGGTGTGGGGGTTTAATTAGAGGTTGCCTAATTTAGAATAAGTAAATTAAGAAGGCTCTAATTAATCCAATTTGAATTTAAATTCAATTAGAATTATATTAGGCAACTTTCCAAAAATAGGATTAGTAATTTTGGAAAGTTTCCAATTTGAAATCAAATTGATTTTAAATTTATTTGGCTTTCCTAAATTCAACAAAGTAAATTTGGAAACCCAAATAGAGAGGGAGGGGGCCAAGGGGCCGGCGGCTTGGGGAGGGTGGAGCTTGGAGGGGCCGGCGGTGGTGAAGAGGGGAGGGCTCGGTCGTGAGGGTGGGGAAGGAGGGTTAGGCCGTGGGGGGTGGGGGCTGCTGTGGGGTGATGGTGAGGGAGTGGGGAAAGAGAACACGAAGAGAAATAAAGAGTATAGACCAAGAGCTCACCAAGGGGCTGTTGGGTATTCCAATGGAGCCTCTCCTAGGCCTCCTTCTTCCTCTCAAACTCACAAACCATGAACTCAAAGAAAATCTGAAATAAAATTTTGATTCAATATTCATTACCCAAAACAATACTAAGGAGGCTTTTAAATAGCCTTAAACAAAAGACCAACAAAAGACAAACATGCCCTCATGGGCTTACAAGCAAAACACCCATAAGTAAGGGTACAACGGTAACTAAAATAAAAGAAAACAAAAACATAATTAAACTCAAAAATATAAAGACTCGATCGTGGCCGTAGATCGATGACCACGTCTCCGGTAGACTTTCCAAGTGTGGATGTCCTCATCAGTTCCTCTATCCTTCTTTTTTTTAGTTCATGACTCATAGATCTGGAGAACACTTTCAAATAATCCCCTATCTTCTAATTAAAATCAACATTCACTGCTATTCTAGAATCACAAGCAACTGCAGCAAAAAAGAATAAATGAGAATCCTCCTATGCATCACCAGCTAAGCAAAGATGATGTATGGAAGCAGAACAATCAAGCACAGAGCCAATTAAGGTATGAGATATTATCACTATAGTCAAAACAAGGACAAAGTTATACTGCTACATGAAGTTCTATATTCAATGCATTAGTAAGTAAATCAAATGGAGATTTAAGTTCATTCTATGCAATTCTATGTTTAAGAGAAGTTTTTACCAACAAATTGTTATATCATAGCCTCCAATTGTCAAAGTTTAGAAATTAGCGAATCTACTTATTAATAAAAATGCATCTATGAAATTCATGAAGTGAATTATTTAAGATAAAAGGCTTAACCTTTCAAAGCATCACCATTTTCATTCCCATAAGATATGCCACTAATACAGCACCTCCTGAAGACCATTCTATTCTCTGTTAGTGTCCCAGTTTTGTCAGTTAAAATGTATTCAACTTGTCCCAAATCCTCGCTAATTGCTGTGCTGGAAGAAACAGACATTTAAGAGCAGAAGATTGTACGGAAGATTTTAGTAGTTCTTAGCACATTAAAGGTAAGAGCAACAAACTTTGCAGCATGTGCTGGGGTGTTAGTATCTTGATCAAACATTTCTTCATCCCACTCAATAAACTTTGCATATACGCTCTTTACAAGATCTAAAGAAACCTGAAAAATTAGAAATTCATGTCCATAAAAACAGAATATTAATATTTTTATAACCTGCCAAACATTTTTAAAATTAACAAAAACACTTAAAAAGGCATGCTCAAAGCGTAGATGCACAAAAGAATTACTTGACTCATTGCTAAAACAAAAATATCAAACAAAACTAACTGAAAACTGGTGTAATTGTGTCTGGATTTAGCGAATATCACGAATTTTCAAAAAATTCACTCTTAAATGCCTTCCTTTTGATTTAAGAAAGTCAGTATAATGGTAGGACCGACTGAGGGACGGAACATTTTGCTGAAGGTCAAAATATTCAAAATATGTTCTTTCATAAGGATTTAAGGCTAGGGAATAACTCAGTGAATGACGTTATTTTAAAAAATTCCTGCAGCTGGGAATGCCAAAGCCTACTACGTGATTGTTCATCCAAAGTGGTAGATGAGAGCCTACACCATATAGCTTTAACACAGCCATTAAAAATTGGTCACCTATCAATAAAATAGAATGGTACAAATTCTAATTTATATGAGTTACATTTGACACAAGTCATTAATCCCAACTACGGAAAAGTTTGATAAAAAGAATTTCTTTCACATCACTTCTGGATGAAAAAAGATAGCTATTTCTTTTAGGCGAGGGTTCTTATGTAAGTACAAGACATTGATCATTAACAGGAGGAAGCTTCATTCACATACTTGGTAAAGAGAGTAAGAAGAATCGGAAGAAAAAGTTGCTTTCATGTACCTTAATTGATATAGGAATCATGATTGAACATAAAAGTTCAAATCGCAGAGGGATTATCAAAAGTTCGTACCATGGTCCTTCACTCGGATACATAACATACCATTGCTACATGAGAGAACAATTTTCATTAGGAAAAAGTTCTGAATAAGTAAAAGAACATTAACCAATAAGGACTGCAATTTTAGAAAATCGAACTATCAAGCATGGAATACTACATTCCAGTTTTTCATCCTAAGATTCTTAAATGCATGATAGACTTAGATGAGAGAGCTTCACGAAAAAAAAAATGGAAGGTTACTGACTGCAAAATTAAAAGTATTTACACACTAAATTCAGAAATCCTGTAGGAAAAGGCTTTCCCTCAACATCAAATGAAACAATCATTTTTCAAGCTAAACTAGAATAATCAGACGTCATAAGTATCAAAAAACCTACTCCAGAATAAAGAGTAACACAAAGTTAAACACCTATACTAAGGACTTTGTATGCAAGTATTGCATTAAAGTTTTAAAAAACATGCCATCTCTATGTTCTCCACAATAGCACACCAAACCATTGCAACCTGGTAAATAGTCAATCAACAATATTGGTGAAGTATGATATGTTTGCACAAATAAGTAAATTATGTTCTGGAAACAAATAAAACAAATTCCTAATTGTTCGGAAAAAAAAAAAGTAAGTATGTGCATCCAATGCCAATCAAGATAAAAAATTCCTAATTGTTCGGAAACAATCTAAACAAATGAAACCACATTTAAACTGAATATTAATTTTTTCATAAAGATCACATCACTTTTGACTATCAACATAATTTTTTAGTCACAATTGCCATTTTTAACTTAGCTGTTTATGTGAAGAAAACTAGAAGAGATCAATAGGAACTTTGAATAACAGGAAAGACTCCAGGAGAGTGGGTTTACTTTTGTCAAAAGAAAAGAAAATAAAGTAAGGTGGTTATTCAAACTTTTTATTCTGGAATGTAAGAAATCCATTAATTGTGGAAAATAGTACAATAGGGCTATTCAAATGTTAAATCATTAATGGAAAGCAAAGCCAAATTCAACAAATTTTGATAGGCAAACAAAAATTGGGGGAACAGATTAATGCAATCTGATGTGAAACAAACATGACAAACAAGAATTGCATTAAGGAGATTAGTAAAATTACGAACGTTGCTTGTCTAAAAGTAAACTTAATGATTGCTCAATTTAGGATTTCAGAAAATGTCATGAAACGATTAAGCGATGGCAAACAATTACACTTGATATTAATAGGAAACTTGCAAAACACAACCACAATAAATAAGTAAAACAAATGACAAAGTGACAAGAGTCCCAAATTTAATATTTAGAACCTTCACCTTGAGATCCCTCGCTCACACTCATGACAGTAGTTCGTTTAGCGGAAGAAGGTTGCAAGCAAACTTAGGGAAGCCACTAGAAGACACGCGATGCCTATAGTGCTAGTCGCCGGAGAAGGAGCCGGAGTTGGAGGGGTGGGTGGTGGTCGTCCGATGATTTGCCACGGACCGGAAGATTGTTGCTCACCAATGATCTCGATCAAACAATATTGAATACGGGCAAGGTATTCCTCGACGGTGCCTTCTTCTCCAAACCCAACGTCGAAGAACGGAGATCGTAGGACGTTTATTTGGCCATTTTCTTCGTATGAGAAGATAGGTTCGTCTTCAAGATCCGTCATCCATGAGATTGGAAATATCTGGTGATGTTCCTTGGTGAACCCGACGGTTGTGGACAGGGGAGAGGGGAAGAAGAAGTGGTGGGAGACTTGAAGGATGTGGAGGGGCGGCTAGGGTTAGGAGACAGAGTAAAAAATCAGGAATCTGAAATTTAATTCAGATTTTAGTGGGCTTGGAGGGAATTAATTTGAAAATTCAAATTAATCCAATAAGGGCAAGGGGCGGCAATTAGGTAAAGATTAAGGGGCTGATTTAGTGGGGGATTGGGACTAAATTGGGAGAGAGAAAAGCCCAATAAGGGGGCCGGCTAAATAGAGAGAGGAGGGAGGGGATTTGTTTTAATTAGGTGGGCCCCAAAGAAATTAAGAGGGATTCTAATCAAATCTGATTTGATTTCAGATTTAATTAAATTGGTAGGTTTCCTAATTTAATTCCTAACTTTAGGAAAGAATTTGAACTCAATTTATTCAATTGAATTTCAATTGAAAGCTTTCCTAATTGGCTAAGAACAAATTTAGGAAAGGATTAATGGATAGGGGAAATTTGAATTTCAAATTTGGGAATCCATTGGGGGGGCCGGCGGTTTGGACTTGTGGAGAGGGGCGGATGGGGTGGGGGCCGGCCAAGGGAGGCCGGCGGCGTGGTAGAGGGAATTTAGGTTTTGGGAGGGGATGGGGACAACGGGAAGGGGTGACTGGTGGGTGGTTGAAGGGAATTGGTGGAGAGGTGTAAGAGAAAGAAGAAATCGAAGAACCGCGAACTTCGGAATCCACCAAGATTGACGGGTATTGCTCTCACCCTCACCTAGGGTTTCTCCCCTCAAAAACTCCTCAAGAACTCACAAAGAGATCTAACAAGAAAGTGGAATTTCATCATCATCATCATCCCAATACAAAGCATAGGGACCAATATATAGGTCTCAAAACTAAAGAAAAGAGAAAAGACACTAATGCCCTTGGGGCTACAAAAGAGACTCACTATCCATGAAGGGTAAACTAGGAAAACATAAAATAAAATACATATAACATGAAATACATCAAAGGTAAAGGCTTTGAATCGTAGCCATCGATCTACGACTCCGTCGACGGTACACATGTCGAAATCTCTGACTGATGTCCTCATCACAATCAGTAGGCCAAGCACCTTCAGCCTAACCATTAGCTTAAACTCCAAATGAAGACAATGCTCGAGCAGAGATATGGGATCTTACTGCACAAACAGTTTGTTATACATGGTAAACTTGCTTAGTAAAAGCAAATCAAGTCGCAAAATACTTCCGAAGTCTTCTTAAACATGTTAAGTCAAATACAAGTGCCAACTAAGTGCAAAATAAAACAATTAAGAAATTGATTTTATAGAATTTTTCTTGCAACTAAATTTCCAGCGATTAAAGATAATTCAAGAGTGAATACAAACAATTATTTTAAACGAACTAAGCAAAACTACTGTATATGTAAGAAAACTAGAGTTCATTCCATGCATGAAACTTTAAATCAACAATAAGAAGCACTTAAATCACCTTCCGAGCTTCTGTGTCCTTCCAAATGTTGCCAGCGAACCCTAGAACAACAACAACTACTAGCTGGAACAAAAATATAGCACCAGTCAATTTATCAATCATTGCATCAACAGCAGTGAGTTTGGGCTCTGCTATGCCTCTACTCATGCCCAACTTAGTTTCATTTCCTAGAGAGAAAAAATAAAACAAAGTCATATATAAATTTGTACAAATATATGTTTATTAAAGCAACATTAGCATATGCATGTACTTCTAGCGCCAGATAAAACCCAAAAATCCATTAGTTACCATCATTTTGCTAGCATATATGCAGCAGAACGAAATCAAAAAGTAAAACCATGAAAAGACGAATGGAAAAAGATAGGAAAAAAAAACTTAAAGCCAATGAAACAAATCTAATATTTGTGTGAGGAAAAAAAAAGCACTCATTCCACCTAAAATAACCTTTTCAAAGATACAAAAAACAGTTACAGATATAAAAATACTAAGATTAATGTATGCCAAGCATAGACTTCAGTGATCGGGTATATATAATGGAGCGCAACATATGCACCAATAAAATGAGTAGATAGAACTTAAATAAAAAGATTAGGAAGAAAAAATGGCAGGAAAGAAGTAATGAATGTTATTGATTGGATATATATACTATGGATTAAAATATTATAACTATCATAATCATAGAATACCTGTGTAAACTGCGACTCCACAAGCCCATTCTGTGTTTCTCAAGTAACAGGACTGTAGGAGAGTGTTATTGATGGTTAAAGGGCATATATCATTGTCAAGGAATGGGGGGAATAAGCGCATATTTGAATCAAATCTTCTTATGTCATTATCAGGATTTGGACACTCGATAACACCCTGCTCAAAAAAAAAAAATTAATAATAAATTACCAAAGCAAAAAGAATTAAATAAAAAGATTATCAACTGCTGTCAATCCAAAAGGAAAAACTACCTTAATTTTGAGCAGCTGTTCAGAAGCTAGCCCAATACAAGCTGAAGGAATAACTCTAGTCTTTAAATCAGTTTCACCATCTAGTGCAGAAGTCTGGAGTAGGAAAATCAATTTCCACGTATTAATTATAGTTTGTCAATTAAAATTATAGTTTGTCAATTAATTCATCATAGTTCGCACTCAGATCATTACGTTGAACAAATCTCTACCGAGATAAGTGCATAGGCATAAAAAATTATTATACAATTATTGTTTCCTTCCATCACAAAAGGTGATGTGAAACATATATGATGAAATAGGAATTGCCATTAAGAAATTAATAACATTGAAGAACTTTGCTTTGTCATGGATAAACTTATTACATGCTCAAGTTAGACTTTAGAACTTCTTAGTGAAGAGATTAAATAATAGCAAGTAGCGACAATTTGAGATTAACAAGTCTTGCAAAATTACTAACCAAAATTAAAGTAAATGCAAATGGCACATTAACAAAGCCCAACGTTTAAAATTTAGAAATGTCACCTAGAGATCCCTCACTCAAACTCTTGAAGGTGGGGAAATTAGCGGAAGAACGTTGCAAGCAAACTTAGGGATGCCACTAGGAGACACGTGTTGCGTAAGGTAATAGTCGTCGGAGAAGTAATCGGAGTAGGAGAAGTGGTGGAATAGTTGACAACGTACCAACGCCCCGGGAGGATGTGTCCTTCCGTTGAGAGTGCTAGTTGAAACAAAATGCGGTCCACGTATTCTTCCACCGAGTTATCAAAGTCCGGAATGAGATCAAAGAATGGCGAGCGTAGGATGTCGATTCTTCCTTGAGCGTCTTCAACAAAACCGTGATCAACGTCCGGGTCGGCCATTCATACTTGCCTTGAGGTGAGAAAGAAGACAAGTACAAAGAGGAGAAGAGGATGGCGGCTTCGTGGTCCTTGAGGGAGGAGGGCGGCTAGGGTTGGGGCAAGAGAAAAGGGGAAGGGGGCGGCTAGAGAGAGGGGAGACTTGGGAAATTTCAGAAATCTGAAATTAATTCAGATTTCCTATAGGGGAAGAGAGGGATTAATTTGAATTTCAAATTAATCTTAAGGGGCTAGGGCCGGCTGAGTTAGGAGGGGATTAATGGGGCTTTAATTGCAATTGGGAGGGGATTGGAGAGAGAAATTCAAGGGGGAAGGGGGGCCGGCCATGTAGAGAGAGGAGAGAGAGGGTATTGCTTTAAATAGGTGGGCCCCAAAGACTCATTAGAGATTTAAATCAAATCTGATTTTAATCTCAGATTTAATTAAATAGGGATGTTTCCAAATTTAAGTTCTAGGATTAGGAAAGTGTTTGAATTTCAAATTTAAATTTGAAATCCAATTAAGTAACCTTCCTAATTGACTAAAACCTATTTTAGGAAAGTGAATAATGGCCAAAGAGATTTCGATTTCAGATTTTGGCTAGGGGGGAAAGGGTGGCCGACGGGTTGGGCAAAGGGGAAGGGGTGGCGGGGTCAAGGGGCCGGCGGGTGGGGACCAAGGGGGAGGGCTGCTGCCGGTTGGGAGGAGGGAGGGCTGCCGCCGGTATTGGAAGGGGAAGGAAATGGAGTAAATTGTGAGAGAAAATATAAAGAACAAAGAGATCTTGACGTCGTGGAACTCACAAAAAGATCTCATCAACAAGTGAAAATTTCATTCAAATATGCAGTAACCAAATACAAAGCATGGGGGCCTTAATATAGGCCTCAAGACTAAGAAAAATAAAAGACATACATGCCCTCGGGGCTACAATAGAGACTAACTAATCCTAGGGGTAAACTGGGAAACTGAAAATACATAAATAAATAAAATGCAAAATACATCAAAAGTAAAGACTGCAAATCGTGGACGTCGATCTACGCCTCCGTCGATGGTACACGTGTCGAAATCTCTGACTGATGTCCTCATCATTCTCCCCAGGTGGGAGAAAGCTCGACCCCGTCGAGTAAGTGTCCCTGGAGCTCTCGTACCACTCTAGTAAATCAGGATCCAATCTCTGCAGCTCGTCTCGGTCAATCTACGTGTTCTCCATCTCCGGTTTCCCTGTCCATTGAACTAGATACCTTTGACGACCACCGTCTTTAGTGGAAATAATGTCATCACTAAGTATTGCCTCAATTTTCTCCGCAATAGGTAAAGTAGGAATATTTGGGAGAGGAGATAGGCTAGGGTTCTCACTAGGTAGGGTCACACAAGGCTCAATATTTAGTGGATTGGTGGGGTTAAACTCTGGACCCTCATAGGCTATGAGATCTTCAATGTTAAATGTGGGGCTAATATTAAAACCTTCAGGAAGGTCTAGCACATAAGCATTACTATTTATTTTGGAAATTATTTTGAAAGGTCCTGCGCTTCTCGCATGTAACTTTTTAACGGTTCCTTGTGAAAACCACTCCGGACGAATCCAAACCATTACAAAATCTCCCACTTTAAATTCTTTATATCTTTTCCTGAGGTCCGCATTAAGTTTATAATTAGCATTGCTCTATTCAATTCTATTATTAATTTCCTTATGCAATTCCTGTAGATGTGATGCAAATACAGATGCTGACTCAGGTGTTCTAAACTTAGGACCCATTGGGATTAAATCTATAGGCTGCCTAGGTTGGAAACCATACACAATTTCAGTCGGACTCATACCTGTTGTTCGGTTAACGGAATTGTTATAAGCGAATTCAGCTATTGGAAGTTTGGAATCCCAATCTCGGATGTGTTCACCCACTAGAGTCCTAAGAAGATTACCTAAACTCCTATTGACCACTTCAGTCTGCCCGTCCGTTTGTGGGTGGAAAGCAGAGGAAAATTGGAGTTTGGTACCCATCTTATGCCACAAAGTCTTCCAAAAGTAACTAGTGAACTTGACATCCCTATCAGACACTATTGTCTTGGGTAAACCGAGAAGTCTGACGATCTCATCAAAATAAAGTTTAGCGATCCGGGAGGCGTCAAAAGTTTTGGAACATTGAAGGAAATGGGCCATCTTGGAGAAGCGATCTACTACAACACACACCGAGTCGTGCTTCCTAGCAGTCTTGGGTAAGCCTAAAACAAAATCCATGCTAACATCTTGCCATGGGCAATTGGGGACAGGAAGTGGAGTATATAGGCCGGTATTTTGCTTTCTTTGCTTAGCCAGCTGATAAGTGTGACATCTTTTGACTAGTCTACTAACATCTCGTTTGAAGCTGGGCCAGAAAAGTCTATGTTCAACTGCGGCAATGGTCTTGGCTTGCCCAAAGTGTCCTGCTAAGCCTCCAGCATGTAATTCCCATACGAGGAACTCTCGTAGAGAGGTGTTGGGGATGCACAATTTCTGAGACTTAAACAAGTATCCGTTTTCTACAAGAAAATCATCCGCAATGCGTTCACCTCCATTAGTCAACAGGGAATAAGTTTCTTTAAAATCAGGGCAGTCCAAATAGTCTTCTTTGAGTCGTTCAAAACCAATTACTTCAGCTCTCATCTCACCGGTAACCATCATCCGACGACTTAAGGCATCAGCGGCTTTATTTTCAACTCCTAACTTATGTCTAATCGTATAAGTGTATTCTTGCAGGAATTCAACCCAACGACCGTGATGGGCATTGAGTTTCTTTTGCGAGTTAATATACCGCAGGGCCTCATGATCTGAAAAGATTACAAACTCTTGAGGCAAGAGGTAGTGTCTCCAATATCTGAGGGACTGAATGATCGCATAAAACTCTTTATCATATGTAGAATATCGTTGCCGGATATCATTCAAGTTTTCACTAAAATAGGCAACGGGGTGTCCCTCTTGCGACAAAACTCCTCCTATTCCAACACCAGATGCATCGCAAGTTACTTCGAAGACTTTAGAAAAATCGGGTAGACGCATAACTGGGGCTTCGACCATTTTCCTCTTAATTTCTTCAAAGGATTTAGTGGCAGCTAAATTCCAGTGAAACTCTCCTTTCTTTAAACAGTCCGTTATTGGTGCCACTATAGTACTAAAATTCCTAATAAACCTCCGATAGAAGGTGGCCAATCCATGAAAACTCCGAACATCTCTAATGTTTATTGGTACATGCCACTCATTGATTGCTCTAACCTTTTCAGGGTCAACTGAAATTCCTTGAGATGATATTATGAATCCCAGAAAGGTGATACTATCTGTGAGAAACATATATTTCTTTGGGTTGGCATATAATTGTTCTTTCAGCAAAATCTCACGGACTTGTTTCAGATGATCTAGATGTTGATCCACCGAGCTGCTGTAAATTAATATATCATCAAAGTATACAACGACGAATTTTTCTAAGAAGGGTTGAAGGACTTGGGTCATGACTCACATGAAAGTACTAGGGGCGTTACTAAGACCAAATGGCATTACCATCCATTCGTACAACCCGTCCTTGATTTTAAATGTCGTCTTCCATTCATCCCCAGGGCGAATCCTAATTTGATGATAACCGCTCTTAAGATCAATTTTGGAGAACAGGGTTGCGCCAATCATCATATCTAACATATCGTCGAGTCGGGGAATGGGGAATCGGTATTTGACAGTAATTTTGTTGATAGCATGACTATCAACACACATATGCCAGGATCCATCCTTCTTGGCGGTTAGTAATGCAGGAACAGCACATGGGCTAAGGCTCTCTTTAATATAACCACGTTGCAGTAATTCATCCACTTGCTTTTTAAGCTCAGCGTGCTCCGTAGGATTCATACGGTAATGTGGGAGATTAGGCAAAGATGCTTCGGGAACTAAGTCAATGACATGCTGGATGTCTCTAAGGGGTGGGAGGTGGTCGGGCAGGTCTTCGGGGAAAACGTCATGATAGGTTTCAAAAAGGGGCCTAACTTCTTCGAGGATAGCTCCTCCAGGTCAGAAGTCACTTCTCTAGCGACAAGGGCATACATGGGTGAGCCTTGGCTTATATCAACTTCTACTTAGCAGTTAGGAAGTGGAGCCCTTTGCCAGGTTAAACAGGGGTTGGTTTGACTTCAGGTTTGTGGGATTTCGGTTGGGATGGCATAAGCTTAATCTTCTTTCCATTGTGCTCAAATATGCAGGTGTTAGTTCTCCCATAGATATGGACGTCATTGTCAAATAACCAGGGTCGGCCAAGAATGATCTGTCCTACGTCCATAGTCAACACATCACACCAAATCTTCTCTTGATACCCAACAAACTCGATGGATAAGGCTCTTATCTTTTATCTCAATGGTCGTCGCATTGATCCAAGCAACCTTGTATGGATTCGGGTGAGGTGTGGTCTTCAGATTGAGTTTGGCTATCATAGTTGAGGAGACCACATTGATACAACTTCCACTGTCAATAATGACCTTACAATTCTTGTCTCCAATTTTGGTGAAAGTGTGGAAAATAGAGGTCCTACGCCAGTCGTCACTAGGCTTAGGTTGGGACAAGGCACACCTAACAACTTGTAATTCCATCGGGTCATCATCACAAAAAAATCCTCTTCTTCGTCAACGTGATGGACGAGGTCCGTATCGGGTTCAACTTCTTCTTCTTCAACCTCTTTTATGATAGTAACCTTGTAGGGGCTAGAACATTGCGAGGCAATGTGCCCATAACCATGACACCGATAACACTTGGTTCCAGAGGTTGCTTTTGGTGTGTCACGTTCGGGGGTTTTTCCTTTAAAGTCAGAACGGGGTGGAAGTTAAGAAGTAGCTGGTCGGGTAGCTACCGGGCCAGTAGGTCGATTAAAGGGTTGACTGGATGAAGCTCGGAAAGGGGTTGGGCGGGAGTCTAAATGCTTAGAATAAGAGTGGGTTCTAGACTCTTCAAGATCCAACACTAAGCTGCAGGCAGCTTCCAAAGTATCAACTCCTCTAACAAATAATTCATTCCTCAGATCTTCCCTTATAGACCAGCTCTAAACATAGAAAGGATTTGGGCCAGGATAGTCGTTTCCTCTCTGCTGCAACGGATCAGGTAGTCATCAAAGGCGGAGATATAATCTTTCACAAGTCTACTCCCTTGGGTCAGCCTATTCCATTTATCTAGGAGCTTAGGATAGTAGGACGGAGGGAGGTACTTCCTTTTAAGTTCTGGTTTCATGGTTCGCCAATCGGTGATAGGATATTCTCCACGAGCTTCGCGCATGTTCTCTAAATTGGTCCAGTATTGGCTAGCTCGATTAGTGAGCTTCATCTCCGCGAACCTAACCTTCCAAGCCTCCGAAATGTTGTACCATTTAAAGTAACTATCCATTCCTTTAATCCAATCCAAAAACACTTGAGGGTAGAGGGTCCCATCATAGGAAGGGGCAAAATGATGTGAAACATATACGATGAAATAGGAATTGCCATTAAGAAATTAATAACATTGAAGAACTTTGCTTTGTCATGGATAAACTTATTACATGCTCAAGTTAGACTTTAGAACTTCTTAGTGAAGAGATTAAATAATAGCAAGTAGCGACAATTTGAGATTAACAAGTCTTGCAAAATTACTAACCAAAATTAAAGTAAATGCAAATGGCATATTAACAAAGCCCAACGTTTAAAATTTAGAAATGTCACCTAGAGATCCCTCACTCAAACTCTTGAAGGTGGGGAAATTAGCGGAAGAACGTAGCAAGCAAAC
The DNA here is from genome assembly GCA_019925795.1 of Dendrobium chrysotoxum. NCBI lineage: Eukaryota > Viridiplantae > Streptophyta > Magnoliopsida > Asparagales > Orchidaceae > Dendrobium > Dendrobium chrysotoxum. Next base: position 90,483,278 of record CM034313.1, read on the forward strand.
TTAGGGATGCCACTAGGAGACACGTGTTGCGTAAGGTAGTAGTCGTCGGAGAAGTAATCGGAGTAGGAGAAGTGGTGGAATAGTTAACAACGTACCAACGCCCCGGGAGGATGTGTCCTTCCGTTGAGAGTGCTAGTTGAAACAAAATGCGGTCCACATATTCTTCCACCGAGTTATCAAAGTCCGGAATGAGATCAAAGAATGGCAAGCGTAGGATGTCGATTCTTCCTTGAGCGTCTTCAACAAATCCGTGATCAACGTCCGGGTCGGCCATTCATACTTGCCTTGAGGTGAGAAAGAAGACAAGTACAAAGAGGAGAAGAGGATGGCGGCTTCGTGGACCTTGAGGGAGGAGGGTGGCTAGGGTTGGGGCAAGAGAAAAGAGGAAGGGGGCGGCTAGAGAGAGGGGAGACTTGGGAAATTTCAGAAATCTGAAATTAATTCAGATTTCCTATAGGGGAAGAGAGGGATTAATTTGAATTTCAAATTAATCTCCAATAAGGGCTAGGGCCGGCTGAGTTAGGAGGGGATTAATGGGGCTTTAATTGCAATTGGGAGGGGATTGGAGAGAGAAATTCAAGGGGGAAGGGGGGCCGGCCATGTAGAGAGAGGAGAGAGAGGGTATTGCTTTAAATAGGTGGGCCCCAAAGACTCATTAGAGATTTAAATCAAATCTGATTTTAATCTCAGATTTAATTAAATAGGGATGTTTCCAAATTTAAGTTTTAGGATTAGGAAAGTGTTTGAATTTCAAATTTAAATTTGAAATCCAATTAAGTAACCTTCCTAATTGACTAAAACCTATTTTAGGAAAGTGAATAATGGCCAAAGAGATTTCGATTTCAGATTTTGGCTAGGGGGGAAAGGGTGGCCGACGGGTTGGGCAAAGGGGAAGGGGTGGCGGGGTCAAGGGGCCGGCGGGTGGGGACCAAGGGGGAGGGCTGCCGCCGGTATTGGAAGGGGAAAGAAATGGAGTAAATTGTGAGAGAAAATATAAAGAACAAAGAACTCACAAAGAGATCTTGACGTCGTAGAACTCACAAAGAGATCTCATCAACAAGTGAAAATTTCATTCAAATATGCAGTAACCAAATACAAAGCATGGGGGCCTTAATATAGGCCTCAAGACTAAGAAAAATAAAAGACATACATGCCCTCGGGGCTACAATAGAGACTAACTAATCTTAAGGGTAAACTGGGAAACTGAAAATACATAAATAAATAAAATGCAACATACATCAAAAGTAAAGACTGCAAATCGTGGCCGTCGATCTACGCCTCCGTCGATGGTACACGTGTCGAAATCTCTGACTGATGTCCTCATCAAAAGGAGCCAGTAAGGTTAAACCAAATACATAAAGAACACCAGCCCTTTGATAAATAGACAGATGCAAAGGCACTTGTTAGAGTCCATGTTTCAATCTCACATTCTTTTCAACAACATATTCTGCCAGAAACTGTGCACAGAAAAGCAATTTTTTTCAGGAATCCAAACTTCTATCCTTATTTTATAAATAAATAAATACATACATAAAGAGCATGACGAGGGAGGTCAAAATCATCCATTGACTATTTCTATGAGGCCATTATAGTCCCAATCTAATGTGTTCAATTTAATCCTTGACTCAAATATGATCTAAAATAATCCAATAAATGAACTATTTTTTACCATGATTGAGTCAAGGGATAATTTTAGATCATATTTGAAGAGTTAAGAAACTAAATTGGATACATTACATAGTGTAGGACCTCTCACTCTCTAAGAGAGAGAGAGAGAGAAAGAGAGACAACTTTTGACAAGATAAGCAACCATCTTGCTATACTTTTATTCATGCGTCGTTGTCATAGTTTGATTATTAAAGATGACATGGCAATATGGCGTATGCATTCAATTTGCTAATACTCACTGAGAAAAATCTCTTGGCCCTCCAACAATATTCACACATTGCAATTTATTAAGAAAGCCTACATGTTGAGCCCGCTTAAACATGAAAAGCCACATAATGGGACTCTATTCTATTGCACGATTCATAATTCAAACAAATTGAATATTGATATTTTTGTAAAAACATATCATCCAAAAAAATTATTCATAACAATAACCAAGCCTCATCAAATTTATCCACATGAATCATAACTACCAAGTTTCCATGCAAGCCTCTCATCCAAATCTTCTTTAAATCCATTAGGATAAATTGGTCACCGAAGCCCCTTTGAATCTGAGGGGTGTTAAATATTTCAAAAATATCACAGCAAAGAAAGATGATCAGGAATGAAGACCATGAAAGGAAGAAAGTCTTTTATCTTCTTAATCTTCATTTTAAAGTTTGTATCATCAATTATACATGAAGGTTCTATTTTAGTTGCCATGTCAAAGTGATGTAAAACGGATGGGGGGTGGGGGAAATTCAAATTTTGAATTTCAAATTAAATAAATAAAAAGACGGGGGTATCCAATTAGGGAATTAAATAATTAAGGGAGGGAAGGAGCCGGCGGCATTAAGAGGGGCTTGGGAGTTTATGGAGAGGGATTTAAATGCTTGCCAAGTGGGGAGCCTTAAAATAGGGAGGAATATTTAAATCAAATCCTATTTGAATACTTTCCTAAAATAAGATAACTAAATTAGGAAAGGATTTTAAATTTAAATACATTTGAATTTAAATTCAACTGCTTTCCATATTAAAAACACATCCACAATAGGAAAGAAGGTTATCAAGCAAGATTGACCCCAATCAAGAGCAAAAGGGGGAAGGGGCGGCGGGTAGAGAGGGAAGGGGCGGTGGGTAGAGAGGGAAGGGGCCGGTTATGGGAGGAAAGGAAAAGGAAATTAATCAAGTCTTCAATTAAGGGAGAAAGGATTTAATCAAATACAATTCCAAATTGATTTGAATTTGATTTGAAGAACTTTCTAAAAATAGATCTAGTAATTTAGGAAAGGTTTTTAAATTTCAAACTAATTGAATTTGAATTCAAAATTCTTTCCAAATTATCTTCAACCTAATTTGGGAAAACAAAGGGGAATGAAGGAGGGAAGAGGCTAGGGGTGAGGTGGTCGGCCGGTTATAGAGGTGGAGGGGTTTATGGCCGGCGGTTGATATGAATAAAGTGGAGGAGGCTTGTGACTTTGGAGGGGTTTGTGGGAGAATCTGCCGGTGGCAAGTGGGGGATTTTGGTTGGCGGTCAAGGGAGGAGGAGAAAAGGATTAAGAGAAAGAAAGATACAACCGTGAGCCCGGGCACATCCTGCAGCTGACGGGTATTACGTTGCTCTTCTCCAAGGGACTTCAAGCCACGAGCCTGGAGCCATCCTGCGTCTGGTGGAAACTCTGATTCCCTCCCATAGGAATCTCACTAATGTTCTTTCCAAAGAACAAAGTGCAAACACAATTTTATTAATAATCCATCATGCCTAATCCAAGAGCAAGGGCCTCTATATATAGGCCTTAAAAATAAAAGAAACTAAAATGACAACTTTGCCCCTTGGGCTTACATAAGACAAGACTCTTAAATAAAGGTAAAAATGAAAAATGCATAATTAAAATTAAAAATACAATTAATAAACTAAGATAAAAATGGAGTGATCTCGGCCGTCGATCTTCGTTTCCTCCTCGAATAGGCATGGACGGTTGGATGTCCGCATCATTCTCCCGGGGTGGAAAAGAGCTCGACTCTGTCGAGTTTGCGTCCCGGTGAGCAACCATGCTCTGATACCAAACTGATGTAAAACGGATGGGGGTGGAGGAAATTCAAAATTTGCATTTCAAATTAAATAAATAAAAAAGGGGGTGGTTAATTAAATCCCATAATTGGATATCCAATTAGAGAATTAAATAATTAAGAGAGGGAAGGGGCCGGCGGCATTAAGAGGGGCTTGGGAGTTTATGGAGAGGGATTTAAATGCTTGCCAAATGGGGAGCCTTAAATTAGGGAGGAATATTTAAATCAAATCCTATTTGAATACTTTCCTAAAATAAGATAACTAAATTAGGAAAGGATTTGAAATTTAAATACATTTGAATTTAAATTCAAATGCTTTCCATATTAAAACACATCAACAATAGGAAAGAAGGCTATCAAGCAAGATTGACTCCAATCAAGAGCAAAAGGGGGAAGGGGCGGCGGTAGAGAGGGAAGGGGCCAGTTATGGGAGGAAAGGAAAAGGAAATTAATCAAGTCTTCAATTAAGGGAGAAAGGATTTAATCAAATACAATTCGAAATTGATTTGAATTTGATTTGAAGAACTTTTCAAAAATAGATCTAGTAATTTAGGAAAGGTTTTTAAATTTCAAACTAGTTGGATTTGAATTCAAAATTCTTTCCAAATTATCTTCAACCTAATTTAGGAAAACAAAAGGGAATGAAGGAGGGAAGAGGCTATGGGTGAGGTGGTCGACCGGCTATGGAGGTGGAGGGGTTTATGGCCGACGGTTGATATGAATAAAGTGGAGGAGGCTTGTGGCTTTGGAGGGGTTTGTGGGAGAATCGGCCGGTGGCAAGTGGGGGATTTTGGCCGGCGGTCAAGGGAGGAGGAGAAAAGGATTTAGGGAAAGAAAGATACAACCGTGAGCCCGGACACATTCTGCAGCTGATGGGTATTACGTTGTCCTTCTCCAAGGGACTTCAAGACACGAGCCCGAACCCATCCTGTGGGTGGCGAAAACTCTGATTCCCTCCCATAAGAATCTCACTAACGTTCTCTCCAAAGAACACAAGTGCAAACACAAAATTTTATTAATAATCCATCATGCCTAATACAAGAGCAAGGGCCTCTATATATAGGCCTTAAAAATAAAAGAAACTAAAACGACAACTTTGCCCCTTGGGCTTACATAAGATAAGACTCTTAAATAAAGATAAAAATGAAAAATGAATAATTAAAATTAAAAATACAATGAATAAACTAAGATAAAAATGGAGTGATCTCGGAGGCATGGACGGTTGGATGTCCGCATCACAAAGTTTATTCGTCTCCTCCTCAGATAGGCATGGACGGTTGGATGTCCGCATCACAAAGCCCTTCCACAACCCTTATCCCTTCATTTTTTGCAACAAAACTTACAGTTTCTCACAATCCCCATCTTGCCCTATGTAATAATCGGTTTAACTGGTCGGTTCATAATAACTGGTTTAACTGGCCGGTTCAATTGAACCGGCCAGCCCTATTAACTAAAATGCGAACAAGCAGAGGCGGAACCGAGCGGAGACAGATGCAACTGAGGCGGCCCAAACGCGAGCACGGGCGTGTCTGCAGGTTTCGGTTCGCGGTTTTGAGCCAAGGATCGCGTACGTGGGAACAAAATAACAACTCCTCACATGAGAAATATCCGTTTCACTCATTCCTGTAGAAGAAAAATGCAAAAGAGAGGGTTTTGTTATGAGAGGCGGCTAAGAGGAGGAAAAGGAACTAGGGTTTGTTGATTTTTCCCAATCTATGTAAATCTTTCCGTTTTATCTCCTCTAAACAGCGATGGATGTTTAATTAAAGGCAAGGGAAGAGATTGAAAGCAGAAAGAAAGAAGAGGAGTATAGAGAGGAAGAGGAAGAAAGAGGAAGGTATCTTCACTGATTTTTTATTATTATTTTTCCGTGCAATTTATCATATGATTTCTAATCTAAGAAAAAAGAATGTTTGGTTAAAGGTAAAAAAAGAAAATCTAGAAAAGAGAAAAGAAGAATTTGGGCTTTGGAATTCCTTCTTAAGGAAAATAAGTGATTTAGTTTGAGGTTATATACTTTCATTTTTCGTTTATTTCATTGAATAAATAATAATAAATATATTTTAATTTTTATGTTGGAAGAATCCAAGTAATATAAATGTTGGTTCGACGGTAGAGGAAGGAAGAAATTTCAAGGAAGAGAAAACTGTTGTGAGATAATTTTATATAAATAGTAAAAGAAATGAAATATTTGTTATTAATAATAATTGAGACATTCAAATTGGGAATTTAAAATTATTATGTTATTGTGAACAGTTAAAAAGTTCTCATACCGAAACGAATATTGGAATAAAAAAATAAAGTGAGTAACTTATAAATTAAGTGTTTTTGTTCCATTCAATTACTTCTATGTTTCTTTTAATTATTTCAATTATTATGTCTTACATGAATGATATTAATGGAGAGAAAAAAATCTTTTATTAAAATGTGAATTACAATTTTATGGAATTATATATATACTGAATAAATAGATTACTATAAAAGGTAATAGAAATGAAATACTGAATTATGATCTAACTGAAATGGAAGAATTATAATATGGAAAAGGTATATACATGAAAAATACAGGAGTTCACTCCCATATGATACTGGCTGGGGAAGCAATATACTCATGCACGTTAAGTGAGAATGGAAAAGGAAATGAAAATGGTTGTACCTTTGGTACGTTTAGACGGTGCGCCTGTACAAATTGATTTGAAAAATGAATAAATATTAAATATTTTATTTTATGAAATGTATATGATATGAAATGTATAAAGGAATGAATGAATCAAATGAAAAATAAAATGTGCATACTAAATGTTATATGACTGTTTGTATAAGTTTTAATATTGTATACTAAATGAAAAAACAAAAAAAAAGAATATGCATTGTATTTTGTATATATTTAAATGTTATATTATACAAAAATTATCCACTGAGTTTATATTGTAAACTCAACCCATTAAATTAATATTTTCATGTAAGTCTTCAGAGAAATAGAAATGGCTAAAAGAGAAGAGGAATATGTCTACAGAAGATGGCGCACAAATGCAAGCAAGTAACCTATGGTTTATGTAAAAGTTAAGTGTGTGAAAGAATTTATATGAAAAAATTTTATTAGTGGCTCTTCAGTGTTCTTGAATTGTTAGAATTATTGTTACAAGTAAAAGTAGTAATGGTCTTAACCGTCAGACTGTCAATTCTCGCCTTATTAGTTCGAGTATCCAGGTCGGGTCGTGACACCCTACTCCATTCATCTTGCCTGACCCTCGTGCAATAGGGAAGCTTGCACAACTGTGAAAAGGAATTAAGAGATTAATTAGGAGATGTTTCCTAATATAGGAGAGGGCAATTTGCAAGAAATATTATGATACAGGAGAGGGCAATTCGGCCCCCCTTGTGGGGCCCATTAAACCTATCATTACATATGTGTGAAAAGGAATTCAAGGGATTAATTAGGAGATGTTTCGTAATTAAAAAGGACATATTTGGGGGCTGATTTGAAGGAGATTAATTAGAAGATATTTCTTAATTAAAGAGGGCAAATTTGGGGGCTGAATTGGAGGAGATTAATTAGGAGATATTTCCAAATTGGAGAGAGCAATTTTGGGGGCTGATTTGAGATGGAATTAGGTGAGGATTGTTTTGAAATTTATTGTTTTATTATTTTCTATAAGTAGTAGTGATTAGGCAGGGGGGTCGACTAATTTTTGGCTGATTTGGGTTTGAGCCAAGTTTAGTTGGGTATTTAAATAGTGGGCTGATTGGGGCTTAATGGGCTTGGCCCATTGAGCTGTATTGCTATTTGATGTTTGGAAAGAAGTTGGGATGGGGAGCCGGCTGCTTGCTTTCTTTTCGGTTCCCTGGGTGTTACCTATTCGGCTCCCTTGCTTTGCCCGTGGATTTCCTGTTCAGCTCCATGGCTGATTGTTCGGTTCCTGCATATATTTATGGCTGGTTTCTTTTGGCTATTGGGCTCCCAACGTAAGTAATTGCTATCTTTTTCTTCTCTTTTCTGATTGGGTCATTGGGGCGGCTGTTTGGCTCCCTTTCTTCTCCTATAAATGGGGGCTGATTTGTGGCATTTGAGAGCAGATTTTTGGTGAGTGAAACTATCTAAAAACCTGAGGGTTTCTTCTTGGAAAGCTTGCGAGCTATTTCCACTTCTCTTCTCCTCTCTTTGATTTCTTCTCTACTCCTCTCTTTGATTTCTTCTCTTCTTATCTACTTCTTCTCTCCACAAGTTTCCACCCCACTTGTATCTTTCTTCTCAAACTTTTGAAGGTGTAAGTTGACCAATTTGGTAACATTTGTTGGAGGAGTTTGTGGTGGACGTTGGCCCAAGTTGTTGTGGTGGACCATTGGTTTGCAAGTCTTTGAGCACTTCTTATTTTACCTACTTTTATTCGATGCATGTGAGGTGATCACTAGCTGGTTGTTCTGAGGGTAGTTTTTTTTATTTTTAGTTTGCTTATTATCTAACTTTCGTTGGCTTTGAGGTTTGTTTTGGTGTCGACTCACTATAATTTGAATTGAGAAAGTTCTACTAGATATTGTGTTCTATGTTTTGGTCTTTTTTAATCTAGTTGTCTGCATCAAGTAGGATTTATGTTATGTTTGCATGCAGAATTTCATTTAAGAGCGTTGTAGTTTTCTTTTTGTGAGGGATCCTAGTGGCGTCTAGGGTTTGGTACAAAAGGTCCTCCTCTCGAAAGAAGATCATTGTATCTTGCTTTGCTTGTATTTGATTTTCTATCAACAAAAATCTGTTTTTGTGTTGAATCCTTGGAGTTTGTTACTATTTTTGATACCAAGGTGCATCAAATTGGTATCAGAGTGATGTCCTGAACCAAAATCGCAATTCTCTTCGTTGATCCTACAACATCCATGATTGGCCGCAAAGACGGTTGATGCATTGGAAGGGGAAGTGGAGCAAATCAAATCCGGGATTAAGAAAAATTTTCAACTCTGAAAAATCGGAAGGAGAGCCGATTGGGAGGGATGGAAGAGATGATAAAGAAGTTCATGGAGATGCAATCCAAAGCCCCACCAGCGGTTCCGATTGCTAACCCTCAACATGAGTTGACCGGGGTTTCCTTGGCCAAATCGAAGGGAAAGAAGATCGAACGGGAGGAATTCGACGAGGCAAGTTTCTTCCATTAAGAACCACCCCCTGGGGCTCCGAGGAGGGGCGGATCAGGGTTTCCAGATGAAAGGACAGCAGGAAGAGAGTTCTATGGTGGGATTTATGGAGGAGGTGATAGGGCGACCAACCACAAGGAGAGTGGACAACTGGAGTGGGAGGTGGACGACCTGAGCCATGGGGATCGGGTCATGGGAGGCGGATGGAAGAAAGATGGGATTGCCACCCTCGATACACAGGGGAAACTATCTACTGAAGAGAAAGTTGGGGTGGAGAAGTGAAGGTAAGGAAGTTGAAGATGCCAGTGTTCGGAGGGGAGGATGCCTATGGGTGGGTATACCGGGTGGAGAGGTATTTTGCGGTGAATGGGTTAAGAGAGGAGGAGAAGCTTACAGCCGCAAGGTTATGAGGAGAAAGCTCTCGCTTGTTTCTAGTGGAAAGAGGCTAGATACCCGATCCGTTCATGGGTGGAGTTTAAGGATTGCTTGTTGGAACATTTCCAAGCCATTCGGGAATGACACCTACATGAGCAATTTCTTGCCTTGACACAGGAGGGGACTGTCATGGAGTACAGGGAGAGGTTTGAGTTGTTGTCAGGGAGGTTGAGGGGAATTTTAGAGGCAGTATTAGAGGAAAATTTCATGAAGGGCCTCAAGCCAGACATACAAGTGGACCTTCGATTGCAACACAGATAGCAGAGGATCGAAGGCAGATGAAGAGAAGTGGCAAGAGCGGGGTTGCGGGAGGCTCTTACAGAAGTACCTCAACTTCATTGACACCAAGAACCCAGACGACATCATTTCTGCGGGAGGCACCAAAGGAGAAGAGTGGGGGAGTTTCCCCCGGGGCCAATTTCAGACCCCTCACAGAGGCAGAGGTGCACGACAAGAAAGCGAAAGGTCTTTGTTTTTGCTGTGATGAGAAGTATGCACCAGGCCATCGATGCAAGGATCGCACACTCTAGGTCCTCTGGTTTGTGAGGAGGAAGAGACTGATAGTAAGGACCTGGTAGAGAAAGCAGAAGGAAGATAGCATCTGCACCATGATGTGGCAGAAGTGTCCCTAAATTATGTGGTGGGATTTACTCCAAATCACATCATGAAGGTGAGGAGACAGATCGGGGAGCAGCCAGTGGTTGTCTTGGTGGATAGCGGGGTTACTCATAACTTCATCTCCAACCGAATCATGGACTAGTTGGGATTGAAGTTGGTGGATACAGGGAGCTTTGGAGCCATGATGGCAACGGGAAAGGTAGGGGGAGTAGGGGGATTTGCATGAGGTTGGAGCTAAAACTCCAAGGTATACAGATAGTGGAGGATTTTCTTCCCTTGGATTTGAGGAGCACTGATGTAATCTTAGGGATGAAATGGTGACAGAAGATCGAACAAATGCGAACAAATGAAGGTGGATTGTAAATCTCTGACTATGAGATTCAAGTAGAAGGGAAAAAGGTGGTACTACAGGGAGATGCCTGCAAAACCATAGTCAAGGCGATACAGGGAGTAGGGCTGGGCTACTTAGTTGAGCTGTAGAGCCTAGATGAGTTCCGAGACTCAAAGCCGATGGAGGTCCCTAATTGTGTACAACATCTTCTGTAGCAATTTTCTGAGGTCTTTCAGCAGCCTAACGGGTTACCGCCACCACGGGAGCATGAGCACGCCATTATCTTAAAGGAGGGAGCGTCGCCTATAAGTGTTAGACCATATTGATATCTACAGATTCAAAAGGATGAGATCGATAAGCTCATCAAAGAGATACTTGAGGCAAGAATTATCAAGCCAGTGTGAGTCCTTTTCTTAGCCCGTGCTACTAGTAAGAATGAAGGACGGAAGTTGGAGGTTTTGCGTGGATTATTGGGACCTGAACAAGAAAACTGTGCTAGACAAGTTTCCTATCCCTGTAATCGATGAGTTGTTGGATGAGCAATTTCGAGTGGTCATTTTCTCGAAGATTGCCCTGAAGTCAGGATACCACCAGATTAGAATGAAGCCACAAGATGTACACAAGACAGCTTTCAGGACTCATGATGGTCACTATGAGTTTTTTGTGATGTCTTTCAGCATCACCAATGCTCCAACCACTTTTCAATCTCTCATGAATCGGTTTTTTCAACCATACCTCAGAAAATGTCTTGGCATTTTTTGATGACATTTCGATCTACAGTCGCACGAAAGCAGAGCATATGGGTCATCTGAAGACGACACTAGAGACATTGAAGGAGCACCAACTATATGCCAAACCTGAAGAAATGTTCGTTTGCACAACCACGAGTGGAGTACTTGGGACATGTGGTGAGCAAAGCAGGGGTAGCAGCAAACTAGTCCAAGATTGAGGCTATGCTGCATTGGCCTTTACCTAAGAACATGAGGGAGCTGAGAGGATTCTTAGGCCTCACCGCGTACTACCGAAAGTTTATGCAAGGATATGGCACGATAGCATGGCCATTGACTGAGCAGCTGAAGGACAGTTCCAAATGGGGGGAGGCGGCTACGCAGGCTTTCAAGTTGCTAAAGAAGGTGATGACCAGTGTACCAGTGTTAGCGCTTCCCAACTTCAGCAGGCCATTAGTGGTGGAGACAGATGCGTCAGGATATGGATTGGGGGCAATTCTCATGCAGGATCAGCGACCTATCGCCTATTTGATGGAATCCAAAAGATCAAAACAAAAGGAGAACACTTAAGAGAAACGGTACACGACTCAATCCAAAAAACAAGTGAACAACCACCGATAAAACAAACTCGATGCAAGAAACTAAAGATGTTGTAGAAGAAAGGAAGAAAAAAGAAGAAACTAAAAGAAATCAAAATCTAAAAACTAAAAAAAATTCCCTCAGAACAACCAACTAGTGGTCACCTCATATGTAATGATAAAATAGGAAATTAGAGTGCTCTTAAGAACATGCAAACCAGTGGTCCACCACAGCAATCCCGATCCAACACCCGTTGAAACTCCTCCAGCAAATACCAACAAACCAGCCAACAACAACACCTTTTGTAGAGAAGACAGATACAATGGGTTGGAAACTTGTGGAGAGAAGAATTAGATAGATGTCTTAGAGGAAGAAATAGGTAGAAGAAGAAGCTCTCAAGCTTAGGAAGAAACCCTCAAGTTTTTAGAGACAAATGTCAAACTTCAACAACCTCCCAACAGCAGCCAACATCTCATTTAAATAGGGGAAAGGAGCTCAAAAGACACCCAAAGCAGCCGCCCCATTCAGCCAACCAGAACAGAGGAAAAACCCAAGAGAAAAGGCACGGCAAAACCACAAACCGAGCATCCAGGCCCCCTCAAAAGACCAGCCATAATCGAAATAGCCAGGAGCCGAATAGACACCAAGAAAGGAGCATGGCAGCTCAGGAACCAAGCAGCCAATTGCTCAAAAAAACAGCCACCAATCAGCCACAACACCCCAAACACCAAACAACCATAGAGACATGGGCCAAGCCCATTTAGCTAATTTCAGCCCAACAACAAATACCCAAGGAACCAAGACAGCTAGCAAACCAAAGGATTGACATGACCCAAAGAGCACCTCCTACACATGATTATTGATTGCCTTCCATCATTGGGGTAAAACATAAAATCCAAATTACAATAGAGTCCAAAATAACATGAAATGAAGTTTATTGAATGCATCACTATTTCAGTCAGGTGCTCATAGCCAGGGCGAAACTCAAGTCTGTGTACAAGAAAGAACTGATGTTATTGCCTTGACTATTCAAAAATGGCGACCCTATTTATTGGGGAGACATTTCCTAGTCAGGACAGATTATAGGAGCCTGAAGTATTTGTTGGAATAACGAATGGTCACAGAGGAGCATCAGCAGTGGTTATCCAAGTTGCTTGGATATGACTTTGAGATACAGAACCGACTAGGCTTAGAAAATAAGGCAGCAGAAGCCTTATCCAGGAAAGGCAAAGAGCCTCATTTAGCAACTTTATCAGTACCCATGATCTTAGATTGGGAAGCTTTGAAACAGGAGAGTGAACAGGATGAAGGACTGAGGAAGATCAGATCCGATTTGTTGCAAAACCCAGATAGTCATCATGGTTACACGTTGAGAGGAGTCCAGCTGCTACATCAAAGGAGATTCATTCTACCAAGAAGATTGGGATACATTCCCACGCTGTTACAGGAGTTTCACGGCAGTGCAATTGCAGGACATTCAGAAGCTCAGAAAACCTACAGTCTATTATCAGCAGAATTATACTGGGTGGAGATGCGCCTTAATGTAGAGGATTGGGTAGCCATATGTGATTTGTGCCAAAGGCACAAGTACTAAGCCATGACATCAACAGGGTTACTACAACCTCTAGCCCTGCCAGAGAGGGTGCAGGAGGAAGTGACGATGGATTTTATTGAGGGGTTGCCACTTTCAGGGGAATTTTCAGTGAAACTAGTAGTAATGGATCGTCTGAGCAAATATGCACACTTCATCCCTCTGAAGCACCCTTACACTGCGATCTTTGTGGCAACTATTTTTATACGAGAGGTGGTACACTTGCATGGATTTCCAGAATCCATTGTGTCAGATAGGGATAAGTATTCCTTAGCCATTTTTGGAAGGAGTTATTTCGTTTGTAAGGGATAGTCTTCAAGAGAAGCACAGCATACCATCCATAAACAGATGGCTAGACAGAAGTAGTCAACAGAAGCATAAAGACCTATTTGAGATGCTTTGCATCAGACACCCCGAAGAGTTGGGCAAGGTGGATTGCGTGGGCAGAATATTTGTACAACACCTCGTACCATTCAGCATAAAAGACCACTCCTTTCAGGATTCTCTATGGGAGAGATCCATCCCATCTGATTCATTCTGGGCAGAGCGCTACACCCGCATCCAGGGTCAAGTAGTACTTAGAGGAGAGGGATAAGATATTATTTGAGCCAAAAGGACATTTGTTCAGAGCCCAACTGATCATGAAAAAGAAGGCTGATGAGCACATAAGAGAAGTAAACTTCGAGCCAGGAGATATGGTTTACTTAAAACTGAGACCCTACAAACAGAAAACACTAGCTCGAAGGAGGAATGAAAAATTATCCCCGCGGTACTTTGAGCCTTATGAGGTCATGGAGCGTATTGGAGCAGTAGCCTATCAACTAAGGCTACCACCTTTATCAACTTTGGACCCAGTCCTTCATATCTCACAGCTGAGGAAGGCAATAGGAGAGCATACACCATCATCTCAACTCCCGACTTTGACAGAGGACATGGAAGTCATTTTGGAACCCCTGAAAATAGCAGGTATGCGCAGAGGGGAGACAAGGGCACAAAAGATGCTAATCAAGTGGAAATATCTATCAGAGCATGATACTACGTGGGAGTGATACGAGGCAATCAAGAGACAGCTCCCTACCTTTCATCTTGTGAACAAGGTGCATTTTGGGGAGGGGAGTATTGATACGGGAGAGGGCAATTCGGCCCCCCTTGTGGAGCCCACTAAACCTATCATTACATATGTGAGAAGAAGAATTAAGGAAGGGATTAATTAGGAGATGTTTCCTAATTAAAGGTAGATTGGCTGATTTGAAGAAGATTAATTAAGAGATATTTCCTTACTAAAGATGGCTAATTTGGGGGCTGAATTGAAGGAGATTAATTAGAAGATATTTCCTAATTGGAGAGGGCTAATTTGGGGGCTGATTTAGGCGAAATTATTCTGTGCGGACGCCGAACGCCGTCCGGAGCCTAATGAAAAAGTGCCACATCACCCCCTGCTCGATACCGCGACTCGATATTGCTCGTTACCGCAGCTCGGTACTATTCGGTACTGGATGACGTGGCTGTGATGCAGGACTACAAATGCTTTAAATGATGGACATGAGAGTTTGCACGCTTTCAAGTAAGAGCAATAAAATAATTAAAACTTTAACCACTTAATGAAAATGAAAAACAAGAAATGAGTGCTTTAACTTAGGCTAAGTCACACAATAATAGTTAGGATCACAAAACAATTATAAAATTCAACATAAGCAAATGTAGAAGACTTCCAATAGCATTTCTAGATTAACAATGAGGTTAGATACAATAGAAGTCCGTCACTCATTTCCTACGTTTACTAAGCTTTGGCGAAGATCAATTAGCATGATCTTCATGAATCAAGATATAACCACAATTGAGAAATAAACTAGGAAGATACGGGATTAGGAAGATTGGTTTACCTTTATCAAGGGTTAGAAGTAATCTTCCACTGAACGGAAGCGATCTATTCGTCTATGGTGGCGGCAAAGGCAAAAGTGATCCTCTCCACGTATTCTTCAACGATTTGTTCAATCATCGGATTGACGTCGAAGAAGGGTGATCGAAGGATGTCGACGAAACCTTGTTCGTTGTAGACGAAGCCGGAATCACGTTCGGGATCCGTCATGCATAATTAGAGAAGCCTAGGAGGATGGTGGAAGGAACTCTTTTCTCCCAAAAATAAATCTGAAATTAGGTTCAGGAATTGTATTGGGAGAGAAGGAAGTGGAGGAGGAGATAGGAGGGGCCTGCGGCTAGTAGGGCAAGGGGAGAGGGATTTTCCAAATTCTGAAAATAAATTCAAATTTTGGAGTTGGAGGGATTTATGTTTGTAATTTGAATTTCAAACCTTGGGAAAAGAAGGTTTTCTTAATGAGAGAGTTAATTGAGGTGATTGGTGGGAGGGGAATTAATGTGAAGAGAGGAAGAGGGGAGAGAGGGGGGGCGGCGGCATGGTGAAGGGATGGGGTTTAGGGAAAGGATTTTAATGCTTGATTAATTGGGAACCCCAAATTAGGGAGGAGGATTTAAATCCAATCCAATTAAAAATTGTTTTGAATTTGATTTGAAGACTTTCCTAAAATAGAATTCTATTTTAGGAAATATTTCAAAATTCAAATTGATTGAATATTTGAAATTAAAACTTTCCCAAAGGAGTTATGTAAGGAAAAGAAAAGTAATAATGGGGGATTTTGAATTTTGGAGGCAATGGGGGGAGGGGCAAAGGCCGGCGGCTAGGTTAGGGTTAGGGTGGAGTTTGGAAATTAGGTGGAGCACCAAGCAAGGGGTGAGGCACCTTGGGTGGCCGACGGCTAGGAGGTGTGGGAAGGGAGGTTGATCGGGGAGTGGGGATGGTTTGGTGTGGTGGTGGTGGTGGGGGGGGGGGGGGGGGCGCATCTAAGGAAGGGGAGGGAAGTGGCTGACCGGCAATTTGATGGAGGAAGGGGAGAGGAGGTACGGAGTTGAAGACGACCACGAGCCCGAACTCTACCTGCAGCTGGTGGGTGATCCGGTCCCCTCTCCTAGGGATTTCTCTCCAAAACTCTCAAGCTCTCACAAGAACACAAGTTGCAGGAATTTTCATGTTAATCATTCATTAACCCTCAAAAGGGGGGAGAAGGCTTTAAATAGCCAATACAAAGAGAAAAAATAAAAGTACTAATATGCCCCTAGGGCTTACACATAACTAAACCCTTAAGTAAGGGTAAAAGTGGAAAGAACAATAATGAAACTCATAAATAAAACTAATATATCAATAATAAAATGCAAATCAAAAGTAAAGTGGTGCGATCGTGGCCGTAGATCGACGGCCACGCCTCTGATAGACCTTCCAAGGTCGGATGTCCTCATCAGGCTGCACCTGATTCGCCCTGAATGGTAAGCTGTGTCCGGTGTCCGCATAGAATAATCTCTCAAATGGGGCTGATTTGAGAGGGAATTGGAGGTGGACTGTTTTGAAATTTGTTGTTTTATTGTTTGCTATAAGAAGTAGGATTTATATTATCTTTGTATGCAGAATTTGATTTAAGAGTGCTACAGTTTTCTTTTTGTGAGGGATCCTAACGGCGTCTAGGATTTGGGAGAGAAGGTCCTCCTCTCAAAAGAGGATCATTGTATCTTGTTTTGTTCGTGATTTTCTATCAAAAAAAATCTGTTTTTGTGTTGAATATTTTGGAGTTTGTTGCTGTTTTTGATACCAAGGTGCATCACATTACAAGAGACATCTAAAACTAAATAAAAGAATAAACACAACATTTTGCTATAGCTTAGTAATTCCTCTATAGAAGTACCTCTTGTAGAACTTGGTTAAATTGGTGCTAATGTAGGAGGCCGCAGAAGATGAAATGAAGAGGACGTCTTTAACAAAAAAAAATGATATCGTGAGCAGGAATAAGGAACAACAGTTTTCTACATAAGTAATTTTGTTGCCGGTTTCTGTAGCAGGAATTGTATTATTCCTGATTTCTAGTATAGCTGGTTTCTACAACAGGAATGTTGAAACTGTAGCCAATCCTTCCATAACTATATATATTTAAATTTTAACTATTACTACTTAATGCAAAATGTAAAATTGAAGATAAGTTCAAAGCTCTCATCATGGGAACTCATTTCAGCTTTAAAACGAGTTCCATGAAAAGAAACTCACTTCAGTCTTTTTTTATTTTTTTGCAAGAACACTTGTATTCAGTTCATATCAAATAAACTATAGAACTCAATTGAACCACTTCTACGAGCGATATCAATGGCACAAGCACAACAACCACACTTAACATGCAGATGGAGCAGAATCCACACAACTGAAGATTTATCTTTAAACGTTTCTACTACCCGTATTGGAACATAATGGATGCTGGATCCCAAAGAGTACCAGATTAATGTAGCAGAATGCACGCCCAAAACACAACGCTAGCCTACTAGGTAAGAACAATAAAGAAACATAATTAAACAAATGAAGGAAAAGAATATGAGCTTCAATGGCTACCTCAACAAAGCATATGCCTTGAGGATCAGAAGTCCCTGTTAGAACAAGATCACAAGGTATTTCATCATTTTCCCGCAACCAAACAATATTACCAACATGAATATCTTGTGCTTCAATCTGAAACAAATCAGCAACAAAAGAAGATAATTGTGTTCTAAAAAAAATAAGTGGCATTGCAGCTCAACTATAAGTAATTAAACAAACAACAGTACATATTTTGCATCCTATTGAATAACAAAAACCATCTGATTGAAACTTCTCCGGAATGCCTGTCACATCACATATAAGAGCCTTTACATGTATAATTAACAAGCAGCTTATCTCAAAATATAACCAGGCATGCATAATTTATGTCAAGTTCAATTGACTCCCTTCAAAATTTCTACATCAAAAAAATAGTTCATAAACTCGGTTTGTTTCCGTAGGTAAAGGTATTGTCTTATATTATAAACGAACTGATTCCCAAAAATTCTAGAACTACTTGAGTTATCAGTTATAGATCCTGTTATCATATCTACTGGAATATTTGCTCCGTGGATAGTGTGGATTTTAAGCTTCTGTTCATAGTAATTTTCATATTTAGATTATTCGGGATCAGAGAAGTAACAACTCAATGTTAAACCTCCAGCATGCATGATGTTTGTGGACATACGTATCTTATCCTGCTAGTTTGGTAAGAGGATGCAGTTTAAGATTTCGATTATCCTGTAATATAAATGCAGGCCCGCTGCAAGCTCTGATGCTTTAAGAAACAAATGTTAGAAGTGGTACATCTCAAAATAGTTTTCTGCTTCATAAGTGAATAAAGAAGTTGATTTTTCATAATATCATTCGCAGTTATGTTTAATGCCCTTGAAGTCCATTTAAATGCCTTGCTAGTGTTGCTGATTTAGCTACACTTCAACAATGTAGGAATTCTAGAACTAGCAAGCATCGGTTTCTAAAAATAACTACCACTAACTTTAACATCCATCCTACCTTCAAGAATTTCACCAATAAATGGCACACAAAACTTGAACAGTTAGAAAAAAAAAAAAACAAAGGTTTGCTTTGATGTAAACCACAGTAATTAAAATGAAAACTATGTCACAATGGGTGTAATAAAAAAAGGATTCAGAGTGAGTATAAACTGCGAAAGAGAAATGGATGGATACGGAATTATAAACTTGAGATAGTGAACACTTATTTTAAGAGATGCTAAGCAGTAAGTTTGCTCTCAGACGAGGAACCACCAAATAAATATATATATATATATAAAAGGGAAAAAATCATTTTGAAAAGACTAAATGGAGATTCTAAAAGAAAGTTTGACCACATAATAAAGAGTATAGTTATGAATGTATATTCTTGACATAAAGAGGACAATTAAAAAATCCCTTGAAAAAAATGATGGAACCGAAAGGTGAGATTAATTTTTAGAGAAAGGTTGTTAAGAGAGGCAATTTGAAATTTTATAATTGAACCAATTAAGATAGAAAATTAGAATAGGCATGTACATTACAAAAATTTCCATAACGGTTTTAGCATTTTAGAAAGACTCAATAATATTAACATTGCTATATATACATAACTATACGTGGATTCCAAAGAGAGCGAGAAAGAGAGCAAAAGACCAAACTAGTACTTGGATTATTCATGATAGGCATTTTAGTCTAAGAGTATGCAAAACGACTAATGTGTCCCTTGGCTTCTAAAATAGAAGTCAAAATAGTCCCCGTAGTTAAAATTGAAAGAATTCTAATTAAAGTTCAAACATGAGGCTAAAAATGAGGGCATACTAGGAATATAAATTTTCTAGTTGAAATTATATGGTTTTAAAAATAAGGTCCAACTTAGTCCCTCGGCTCCTCAAAACTAAGATATGATGGTTCTGTCGTCTCGGGTATACCTTAGGTTTCAGTCTACCAACACTAACGATTGTTAATCGTAGTATCAAGGGAATTTGATTAGTAGCCATGGGTTACCTCCTCTCAGGGATCCCGAGTAAACTGAGGTGATTAAATGTAGATTTTAATTTTATTGGGGTTTTGGGTTTTACATCTATTAGAATACCCATAAATTAGTTTGTTTTGGGATTTATAACTTCATTTAGAAACCTAGAAGTTCGAATTGAAGCGAGTCTTACGGCTTCTCCTAGAAGTAGCCCAGGCGTTTGAATTTGGGTTGGGACTTACGGCTTTTATTAAAAGTAGCCCGTAAGCAGGTCTTATAACCTAGCCCTATAAGCTAAAATGCTCGTAAGTTTATTTGTCTGGATAGGTCTTACAACTCTCTTAGAAGTTGTCTATAAATGGATCTTACAACCTAGCTCTACAATAAGGCTACTCATTCGTTTTGATTTAATTTGAGAGTTTAATATTTCTCCAAGGAGTTTTTCTCTCAAATAACAGGTCTTACAACTTTTGAAAAATGTCTGAAGGTAGGTCATAGAATCTAGTCCTTTAGACTAAGCCGCCCGATCATTTTGATTGTTTGGATTTTAGGATTGTTGCACTTTATTTAGCAATTTCTCTAACATGTGGATCTTACAACTTCACTTAGAAGTTGCCCATAATTTATTTTAGAACGGGTCTTACTGTTTTCCTTTGAAAGTAGCCCAATAGTGGGTCTTACAACCAAGCCCTATAGGCTAAACTGCCTATTCATTTTAATTTGGTTGACAGGTCTTATAACTCCCTTAGAAGGCCTGTAATTTGTAGGACTTATTGTTTCCCTTTGAAAGTAGTCTGTTGAGTTTGTTCATGGTAGATTGGACTGTACCCGTAGGTACTTTAGTTTGCAGTTGTTTGCTAGCTTGATACTAGACCTTAGCTTTCAACTGTTTACTAGCCCGACACTAGTGTTTTTGCTACAGTACTCTGTTCTTTTCTTTAGTACTGTAGTTCTTTCCTTTCAGTAAGTAGTTTAGTTTTTAGTGTGTTGCTTTCTTTCTTGCACCAATACCCTGTTCTTTTTCTTTCAGTACCCTGTTCTTTCTCTTTTAGTACTATAGTTTACTTTCCAGTACCATGTTCTTTTGCTTTAGCAGCTGTTTTGGTATTAATCAATCTTATATCTTTACTTGCAGGTGCTTGGAGTTTTATACCCATAGGAGTTCGTGCTGCTTCAAAGCTTGCCTAAGAGAATTGGAGAGGTTTTCTTTTGTCTGAATCTTAATTTCAAGAGTGTGGTTTCAATATAACTTGTACCTAAGGTTGATTAGTGGAGATACTATTTTTCTTGCTTTCATAATTCTGATTAAAATATAATTTTAACCAGAGTGGCTCTCTCCATATTAATTGGTTAATTAATTAAACTAATTAATTAAAAATTTTATTTAATTAACCAATAAATCAATTTTATCGCTCTCAAATTTTAAATTTACAAATCAACAAATTTTAATTAATTTTAACTAATTAATTAATTTAATTAATTAACTTCAATTAAGCAATTAATTTCAATTAATTAATTTCAACTAATCAATTAATTTTGAATAATTAATTAATTTCAATCAATCAATTTGGTTTTAATTAATTAATTCTAATTAACTAATGAATTTTCATCGATTAATTTCAATTAATTAATTTTAATTAATTTCAAAGAATTGATTAATTTTGATTAAATAATTTCAATTAACTGAATAATTTTAATTAATCAACTAATTTTCATTAATTGATTAATATACATTAATTAATTTTATTTCAATTAACTAATTTTAATTAAATTTAATCAGTTGGTTAATTGAATTAATCAATTAAAATTCAAATTTAATTGCTCTCCAATTTGATAGTTTTCTAAGGTGATTTCGGCAACCTCCCGGCATCCCCTCCCCGCGGGGGAGGTCAGGACGGCACTTGTCATTGATTTCTTTCCAGCCAAACCTATGGTTGATAGTGTGAGGTCTTGAACTTGAAACTATCTCGGCCGGACCTAAGGTCAACAACGTGAGGTCTTGAGTTTGAAACCATCCCGGCCAGACCTAAGGTCAACGGCATAAAGTCTTGATTTTGAAACCATCTCAGCTAGACCTAATGTCGACAGCGTGAGGTCTTAAATTTGAAATCTTCCCATAGCCAGACCTAATATCAATGGCTTAGGTCTTTGACAAATACTTATTGCTTTATAATTGCCAAAAAGAATGATTTAATTACTTACATTAAATATTGTTATCTGAAGCGGTTCCGTATGTATTCAGAACTGACGGGCCACGGGCTAGGATTCAGCCTATATGAGGATCGAATGTGGGAGGATATAGGCATAAGCGAGAGTTGCCCATAGATAGGAGGCAAACTACGTGTGGATTCTACTCGTGAAGTTCATGTAAGGGGCATTCAGTGTGAGAAGGCAGATTCCGGCGTTGGATTGAGGCGGACTGGGTGTCTGGTTGAAAGATTAGGTGGTCGGCTGGATTTGGATGCGAGATTTACTTGCGACGAAAGAGACGGGCGCAAGGGAGGCAGAAGCGAGAGTTACCCGGCGTGTAGCTGACAGTCAATGTGGAGGGTTTGTAGACGGGGAGTGCGGAGGTCAAACGAGCAGAAATTCTGGCTCGAGCGTGTGTAGGGGACGTGCAAGGAGGCGTTGGGCGTGGCTGAACGGGATCGGACAAGAGCGTGTGGGAGGTTTGCAGACATAGGCTGGTTTACATTCAGGTTCGGCAAAAGTGTGGAAGAATACAGAAGGCTCAGAGCGGCTATGAGATCGGGCTCGGAAAGCAGAGCGTGCAAATAGGGAAGTCGGGTGTGTTCATGCGGTGGTAGGCTGATCGCACGAGGTGTGGAAGTCGAACGTGAGACCAATTGGGTTTCGAACAGAGGTGTTGGTATTCACAAACGGAAGGAGCAAACAGCTGTAGGCTACTGGGCTTCACACGAGAGGAGACAGAGCAAGATTTTCAGAGAAATCGAGAGTGTAAGTTCGTCTCTTTCACCTCTACCCTTTTTATTGAGTAGATCGCTAAAGAGCAATTATTGAAACAAAGCATTGTCCCGTTTGGTATGAATCATTTGAAGTGGGACTGGATCGTAGGCTGCATCGTAAGAAATTCCGAAAAGAGATGCATCGCTTTGATTTTTTTTTTATTTTGCTGCTCTCTCTCTCTCTCTCTCTTATTTCAACACTTTTCAATATTTTCCTTTCACCTATGGCGAGGGTAAATAAATTAGACATTACATAATGGATTAAAGAATTACAAAACACGTGAATTCCCTAAATTTCCCTTTATCTCCAGCTCATCCATTCATTTGGGTGAAGTTACCGTGATTATGCGATGACAAAAAAAAACCTTGATTTTAACTGCTACGATTATTTTTGCTCCTAATTTCAGAGTCGATGGACTAATTTTGACCTTTTGCAAACTCTAAGACTAAAATGCCCCCACATTAATAGACCAGAAGCAATTTTGGGCATACTCTAAGACTCCCCTCGCCCCCCAAAAAAAAGAATAAAGCAAATATAATAGGACCTAAATAAAACTTAATAATAATAAAGTTCAATGAAAATAATTTTTTGATAAATTGATGAATAAGAGCGTTAAAGAATAAATCTTAAATATCAATCTGAATTAATCCTAAAAAAATGCATAACATTAAAGAAATATATATATGTATGTATGTATATATATATTCAAAGTGTTTAGAAACATAATAAAATAATTAAGTTAACAAAACTTTTCAATAAGATATTAAAAACTAAGAGGAGGCCAACATGATTGAGAAAAAGATATTTTAGGGCCAATATTTAAGAATTAAAAAAAGTTTCATGATTTTTATGATTATAGGAGAGATGGCTTTGAAAAATCACATTCGCAATTCATAATCAAATTGATTCTATGATAGGAAGATTCAAATATGAAGTTGATTTCTGTGATGGGAAATGAATGTAAGGTATAAAGACCAAAAAAAATACCACATGATTCTTTTACTTGAAGGAGATATGCTGAATACAAAAAGAATGCGTTAGCTAGTAAGTGAAAATTAGGTATATTAAAGGTATTAAAGACATTTAAGTCTACGCATTGAGAAATTTAAAAAGTATAAAGTGGTCAATGAGTTTCCGATCATTATAAGATTATAGCAAAGATCAGTATTGACTCTCTACCTTATGTTATGGTTACGATGATTCTAAAAAGAGATATTAGAAGTGGAATATTTGAGGATATACCATTTTCATACAAGATACTTCGTCAGCAAAACCTCAGTTAAAATAAATGAAATATTAGAATAAGGAAAAAATTATTGAAAAGATATTAAACTTATAAATAGTTGAACAAAAAATAAGCATATAACATACAAGATTTAGTAGTTGGGTGAAGTTACTGGTTAAAAGAAAATATTATTAAAGAATGGAGGGGACAATTAAGTGAACTTTTAGAATTTAGGCAAGAGGCTAAAATGAAGAAGTGCAATAAAAATATGATGTGGTAATAGAAGAACATGAAGATTTAAAGGAAAATATTATGAAATTATAATTAGGCCAACAAAATTGGATGAATTAAAGTGTTAGGCAATAAAAGAAGTCGTGAACTTAAGTGTGAAAAAATGAGAATATTCAAATTTATGTGTAGTGAAAACTAAGAGAGATGAATCAAGAAATTCTTATGTTAGAAAAATGATGAGAGTAGCCCATATTAAAGATAAGACAACTGTTAGAAACGGGAATTTGAGAGGGAAAAAATATATTTTCATTATACAATATACTCCCTATTTATAGATCTATACAAGAGGTTTAATGAGGAAATACAATTACTACAGAATAATGCTGAAATAAAATTCTTCCTAAATTAGATGTCTAGCTATGGAAGGTACTCAATGTGCTTCTAGAAGGCTTCCCACGGATCTCTATTTGTAGTCGTTGGATCAACGATGGAACTAAGAGCTGAGATTTAACACTCCCCCTCAAGCTGGGGAATATGGATCTGTCATTCCCAGCTTGTCAATCATTCTGAGAAAGACAGAGTTGTCCAATCCTTTGGTAAGGATATCTGCAAGTTGATCCTTTGATGATACATGGTTGATACGTATTAGACCATTGTCTATTTTTTCTTTAATGAAATGTCTATCCACTTCTATATGCTTGGTCCTGTCGTGTTGGACTGGATTGTGGGCTATGCTGATTGCTGACTTGTTGTCACAATGTAGCTTCATGGGATCATTCCACTTGATCCTTAGGTCTTCCAGAATTATCTTGACCCATAGTAACTCACATATCCCCAAGGCCATAGCTCTATATTCTGCTTCCGCACTAGATCTTGCCACCACATTTTGTTTCTTGCTTCTCCATGTAACTAGGTTCCCTCCAAGAAATGTGCAGTATCCAGAGGTAGATCTTCTATCTACTGGTGATCCTGCATAATCAGCATCAGTGTATGCTTCTAGGGTTATTCCTTGATCTCTTCTAAAGAGAATCCATTTTCCTGGGTTTCCCTTAAGGTAGTGTAGTATCCTGTCTACCGCTTGCATATGAGCCTGTTTTGGATTCTGCATAAACTGACTAACCATACTTACGGCAAATGCTATATCTGGTCTGGTGTGGGAGAGGTAGATCAATTTTCCTACAAGTCTCTGGTAAGACCCTTTATCTACATCTAGATCTTCTTTAGCTTCCCCCAGTTTAAGATTTGGTTCAACTGGTGTTGGTGCTGGTTTACAAGCTAATTTACCGGGTTTTTTTAGAAGATCTTTAATGTATTTCTGTTGTGAAATGAAGATTCCTTTGCTGGAGTGGGCTACTTCTATTCCGAGAAAGTATTTAAGTCTACCGAGTTCTTTGATTTCAAACTCCTTGGTAAGGCTTTTCCTCAAACTCACTTTCTCCTCTTCATTATTTCCAGTTAAGATAATATCATCCACATACACTAATAATATTGTGACTCCCCCTGAGTCTGAGTGTTTAAAGAATAATGTATGATCCCCTTGACTTTGTTTATACCCATTAAGAAGCATGATTTTTGAGAATCTTCCGAACCAGGCCCTTGGTGATTGTTTTAGCCCATATAGAGCCTTTTTTAATCTGCACACCCTGTTACCTTCAGCTTTTTCTTTAAATCCTGGTGGTATTTCCATAAATATTTCTTCTTCCAAATCCCCATGCAGGAATACATTCTTTACATCTAATTGCTCCAAATGCCAGTTGTATTTAGCTGCTAGTGAGAGTAGTATTCTGAGTTCTGACGGTATTCATCTTGGCTACAGGTGCAAAGGTTTTTTGGTAGTCAATACCATATGTTTGAGTGTACCCTTTTGCCACTAGTCTTGCCTTGTATCTTTCCAGTGTGCCATCAGCTTTGTACTTTACAGAGAATACCCATTTGCAGCCGACCACTTTTTTCCCTATCGGTAGATTGATGATCTCCCATGTATTATTCTTTTCCAGGGCCTGCATTTCATCTATCATGGCATTTTTCCAATTTTCATTAGATAAGGCTCAGAAATATTTTTAGGAATATGGATTTCCTCTAGTGTCACCAAGAAATTTTTGTGTGAGATTGAGAAGTTGTTGAAGGATATAGAGTTGGTTATAGGATATAAAGGTGGTGAGCTTACCTTATTTCCAGAAGATGGTTTAGATTCTTGGATTTGCTTTGGAGCACAATCTGAACTTGTACGCCTGGAGTACACCTTCCCAAATCTAATAGCAGCTTTATCTTTTGTTTCCCTATCCTGGTTTTGAGGTGGTGAAGGAAGGTCAAGAGGTGCTAGTTCATTTTCCTCATCTTCCTCAAGTTCAGTCTCCCCCTTAAGATGAGGTTTGAAAAAATAGGGATTTTGTTCATCAAAGGTAACGTCAACAGAGACAAGGGTTTTTCTTGTAGGTGGATGATAACACTTGTAACCTTTTTGGGTAGCTGAATATCCAATAAAGATGCATTTGAGTGCTCTTGGATCTAGTTTTTCTCTATTTTGGCTATGAATATGAACATAGGCAGTGCACCCAAAGATTTTTGATGTAAGGTTATGATGGGTTCGAAACTCAGGGTAAAATGAGGACAAAATTTTCATTGGAGTTTTGAGTCCAAGGGCTGTTGAAGGTAGTCGATTTATGAGATAAGTTGCAGTTAGGAGAGCTTCCCCCCAATAGGATTTGGGTGTATTGTAGTGGAATAAAAAAGCTCGAGTGGAGGCTAGAAGGTGACCATTTTTTCTTTCTACAACCCCATTTTGTTGTGGGGTGTGAACGCAAGAGGACTCATGGATGATCCCTTCACTTTGGAAGTAGGAGGAAAGAGTTTTGTTGAAATAGTCTTTAGCATTATCGGAGCGAAATCTCCTTATTTTTACCCCGAATTGATTTTGAATCATGGTATGAAAAATGGGAAGGATGGTGCTAACGTCGGATTTATTTTTGAGGAGGTAGATCCAAGAGACTCTTGTGCAATCATCAATAAATGATACAAACCAGCGTGCTCCAGAGATATTGGGGATTTTTTAGGGTCCCCATATATCACTATGAATAAGGTAGAAAGGAGTATCACATCTCTCATTCTTACCTGGGAAGGAAGTTCTTTTATGTTTGGCTAACTCACAAGTTTCACAATGAAAATTTTTATTGTCTAATTTATGAAAAAGTTGTTGATACATATGTCTTAGGATATCAAAAGATGGGTGTCCTAACCTATAATGATGAAGCCAAATAGTGGAATTCTTGTCAACTAGGGATAACATAGAGCAGCTATTTTTAGATTGGTTTAGTTCTTCCAGGTAGTATAGTCCAGCTTTCTCCTTAGCAAGTCCAATCTTCTTCCCCGATCTCTGGTCCTGAAATAAGCAATAAGTAGGATTAAATAAAGCTTGACAATTATGATCATTGATAAGTTTTTGTCTGGATATTAGGTTTGTGGATAATTGAGGTACGTGGAGCACATTTTTTAGGGTGAGTGAGGGAGATAATGTTATATCTCCTTGGCCTGCTACTGTGGTAAGAGAGCCATCGGCAGTGATGATTTTCTTGTTGCTTGGGCAAGGGATATAGTTGATGAAATGGGAAGGTGAGTGGGTCATATGATCTGTGGCTCCTGAGTCAATGATCCATAATTCCTTTAAATGATTTCTAGAGGCACTTAAACTAATAGAAATCGGAAACTTACATGAGAGTGCAAGTGAAGAGGAAGCATTTGGTTTTTCAAGGGATACCAGGAGTCGTTTCAGTTTATCAATATCTTCTTTATTGAGTTCGCCAAGGCTGGACTGTACTTCTGGGTTGGGCTGGCTTGTAGTGTTGTTGGCATGCGATGTGCTCCTTGTTTGATTCCATTCCTTGCTGGGGGGCTTTCCATGTATTTTCCAGCACGTTTCCTTTGTGTGTCTTGACTTCTTGCAATAACTGCACCAAAGTGAGTCTTTGTCTTTGAATTTTGAGGAATCCTTACCTTTCTCCTTCCATGATAATTCTTTGTTCATCACCATTGCTGAGCTTTCAACGACCTTTGGTTCTAGCATCACTCCTCGTCGGATTTCTTCCACGCGGATGAGAGAGATAGTTTCATTAAGTGATGGCGTCTCTTCTTTGCCGAGAATCTGGACCCTAACCTGATCAAATTCTGCATTTAGTCCTGCAAGAAAATCATAAACTCTATCTTTTTCAATAAAGTTCTTTATGATCGCAGCATCTTCAGGACATCTGGTTTCTATGCATCTGTAGTGATCAAGTTCTTGCCATAGATTTTGTAGAAGGGTGGCATACTCTGTCACGGTTTTGCTCCCTTGCTTTGTGCTTCCTACTTTGACTTTGATTTCAAAGATTTGAGCTGCATCACGAGCTTTGGAGAAGGTCTGTCTGGCAGCATCCCATATATCTTTTGCAGTGGAAAGGAACATAAATGTATCGCTAATTTCTGGAGTCATGGAATTCCACAACCATGACATGATCATGGAATCTGTTTCATCCCATGCCCCAAAATTAGGATTTCCTTCTTTTGGTCCTCCTCCGAGGAGGTGATGTATTTTTCCTTTCCCCTTCAAGTAGGTCTTCACAAATTGAGACCACTTTAGGTAGTTCTTCTCATTCAGGCGATAGGAAGGTTGTATGCTTTGGAGGTCACCTCTTCCTTGGTGTACCATCGACACCTCAGTTTGATCAATGCCCTGGGAGGAATTAATTTCTGACATTTGATAGCTAGCAATGAAGGCTTAATATTTTTTTTTCCTTGGTCGACAATAAAGGTCGATAAATTTTTTTTTCCTTAAGCCTTAAAAAAAAAACTTAGAATCGGGACAGGCACTGGCTGGGCACGGTTCAGCCCTTCTGTCTGATCGGTCGTTGTTTGAAGAGGAGGCCCGTCCGATTTTAGTATGCAGAGGCTGGTGCGAAAATGATGTAGACAGCTTAAAAATAAAAACCAAGAAAGGAGAAATATTACGAAAAGAAAACAAAAGACTCACCTTCCAACTTAAAACCACAATTGGAGAACAAATAGGCTAGAGAATAAGACTTCCACTTCAACTTAGACAGAAAACCGAAGACCAACAAACCTTAGACAAAAGAAAGTTAGCAAAGAACAAATTTAAAATAAAACAACGCTATCCTCAGAACATCCGTCAAGCGGACTCCTCACATGCATCGGGTGTAGGAAATTAAAATGAAAAATGCTTAGCTTGCAAACCAGGGGTCCACCAAGGCATAGGGCCAACGTTCTACCAAACTCCTCCAGCAAATGTCTCCAAAACAGCCCACAAATGTCACCTTAAAACAGCCACCAATCCTCCACAAAACAGCCACGATTCACCTCAAAAAACAGCCCCAAACTTACACCAACCGGAACCAGAAGAAGGATACAGGTGGAGTGGAACTTGTGTAGAGAAGAAGGGGTTAGAAGCCGAGAAGAAGGGAGGAGAAGCTCGCAAGCTTTCCTAGAGGAGAAAGAAGATGGAACAAGCTCTCAAGCTTTTCCAAGAAGAAAACCCTCAGGTTTAGTGGCTTTGCCAAACAATTTTCAACAACCTTTTTCCTTACAAAACACCCCAAATATATAGCCAAGAGAGAGGAAACCCAACAGCCAAAGTACCTCCAAATAGACCAATGAAAAGAGGGGAAAAGGAATGCCAAAAGTCTCCAACAGCAGCCCCAACATTTTGGTACAGGAAACCAAGAGACAACATCACAAGAAACAAGCAAAACATTCCCCCCAAGCAGCCACAGCTAAGCAGCCAGCAAGACCCGAAAAGTCACACAGAAACCAGGGAAAAACTCATGGGAAAACCAGCCAAATGAGGGACCCGAGGAGGCAACAAGGGGAAACCAACCAGCAACCATGGGAAGAGCAAAATGCCACCAAAACCGAGAGGAAAGGGAGAAACCGAAGAGACACACAAGTTCCACTCCCCTAAACCTTTTGGAAATAAATACACACATTTATGCATTAATGATCCTCCAACAATAATGAGCTACAACCCCAAGTAGGTCAACTTAAGCAAGCTCCAACCCAAACAGCCCAAGCCAAACCGAGAACAACCCAACACCAAACCAACAGCAGCAGCAGCCCAAAGAACCCCAAAACCGGCACACCCAAGGTCAAGCAAGCCAAGCAAATCCTACGCATTGATCACGGGATGCTTTCCATCATTGGATAGCTAAAAAAACATAAAACAAAAATAGAAAACACAAATATAACAGTTCATATTACATCAAAACAGAAATTAAGAAAACTAGATGCATCAGAAAAAACACACGCTTGGGCTTCGTCGTTCGCGAGGGACGCGACTCCGCCTGGATACGACTTTGCCTGGTGCGACTCCGTTTGGTGCCGACTCCGCCTGGTGCCACTCCGCCTGGTGCCGACTCTGCCTGGTGCGACTCCGCCTGGTGCCGACTCCTCCTGGTGTCGACTTCACCTGGATGTCCGATTCCGCCTGCGGCTTCGGGCAAAGCTCTGCCCCGACTCCGCCTGGTGTCGACTCCGTCTGCGGCTTCCAGCAAAGTTCCGCTCTTCGAGGCTTCGTCTCCCTCACGATCGGCGTCGAGCCTTCTTGCGTCTTCCGATGGATTCCTCTCTCTATTTCGTTCGTATCTCTGATACCATGTTAGAAACGGGAATTTGAGAGGGAAAAAATATATTTTTATTATACAATATACTCCCTATTTATAGATCTATACAAGAGGTTTAATGAGGAAATACAATTACTACAGAATAATGCTGAAATAAAATTCTTCCTAAATTAGATGTCTAGCTATGGAAGGTACTCAATGTGCTTCTAGAAGGCTTCCCACGGATCTCTATTTATAGTCGTTGGATCAACGATGGAACTAAGAGCCGAGATTTAACAACAACAAATAATAGAAATAACTCATTTGAGCATAGATAGTCAAAGGAAGGTAGAAGATGCATTATAAAAGATATCCATATTGTTCATGTAGTTGGATTAAGAAGGAGAAGGAAAAGACTAAAGTTTATATGGTTAAAAATTGTGTAAAAAATTTCACAAAAAATGGGTTTAACATCTCAATAAACAAACACTCATCAGAAAAGCATGAAGAATAAAGATTCATAAAAACAGCTCAAAATAGTTGGAATATGGCAAAAGATGATGAACGTCAAACTTGTTTTCCTCAACCACTATACTAATGGCTAACCTTTAGTTTAATGTTATCCATAGTCTTTCCCAAACCTACTACTTAGTAACTTCATTTCCATAATATGCAGCTACCATTGAGGTACCTTTTCGCACTACAAAAACTGCATTCACATTCCTTAAATACTCAATTGGTATAATAAATCCTAATCAAAAATTTAAAAAAAAAAACATCATCGGTAATATTTATTAGTTTAAGATATAAAAATATAACAATAAGTTGAATGAAAATATAAATTGCATCATTATACCAAATTTTCCCAAAAGAATAATAAAAAATAAATCGTAGCTCAAAGAATTAAACGCCCAAACATTATTATAAATGAAAAAAATTTAATCAGCATTCACAAGCTCACCCTAAAACATATTAGCATCTACATAATGGCATTCATTCTTGTCAAAACCAGCATATATTAAAGAGCCTTGTCTTGAAGATTGAAATAAGTCATACCTGTTTTCGTGTGCCCTCCTTTACAACCCACACTTTCCTCTCATTTGCTTTCTTGTCAGAAAGATACCTATTGTAGTCATCCCAGGCTTCTTTCGTTGCAGAGACAGCAAAAATAAAGATAAGCGGACCCCATGTACTTGCAGGATTCACGGGAGTTATTAGTGGCCATAGTTGTAAGCAAGCAATCAACAAAAAGTACTGATTCATGAACCGACTGAGAGGACAAAAGAAAGCCAATAGAAATCAGAGATAATAAGATAAAATCACAATTAAAAATATCTGACAAGATGAAAAATCATAAGAGTTAATGACATTTAGAGAACTTAATATAAATACATACAAGATCAATCAAATGATAAAGAAAGCAAGAAGATGGGGAGGGGGTAACAACGGGAGAGCCGTCCAAATAAGGGTTTCAGGCATCAAACTTGTTCTTCTAGGACAGCCATAAGATCGTTTGTGAAATTGTTAGACAGGCTCATGAGCCGATTGAACCGGTCCAATCTGGACCAACTCAGCGGAATAAATCTGCCGCCCAGCAAAGGGGCGGATGGCCCAGTGGGGCCCAGTAGGGTTAAGAGGGGATTTGGGATTTAATTAATGAAAGCTTTGGGAGGGAAAATTCAAAATCAAGGGCATTTAGGGAATTGCATTGGTGTTTTTGCATTGAGTAGTTCTTTTCGCTCTAGGGTTAGGTTATGTGATATTTTATGCAGAATTTGTGTTTCTCCTAAGTTTGTTTGGGCTCTAGTCTTTGACTAGAGAGTTGGAGAGAAGGATCTTCCTCTTGAATTGAAGATCCACTGTATCTTGTCCTCTTTCTTGATTATTTCAGCAATTTCAAAGCTTTTCTTGTGGTTGCAATCAAGGTTTTCTCCTACAAATCTGATTTGTGCTTGCTGGAATTTAAATTTCTGCACCTGTGTCATAACAGAAATCTAGCAAATCTTCCCAGGGATTTCATTTCCTTCTCCAAATATATTCATTTCATGGGCTCAAGGAAAGCGTCATTCACAAATCTACCACAAATGTTCTGAAAGGTTCATATTGCTAGAGTGTAGAAATGCCATAATTTGCCATAGATGCAACAAGATGGGTCAGACATCCAAGCTCTGTATTTCATTTCCTAGAAAAGAATTTATTTCATTCCAAATAAATGTCTTCTCTTCAAGTAGTTGAAAAAGACAAAAAGGTTTTGCAATTTTATGAATTTCTTTATGTTTCTGAAAATAAAATCAGAAAGATTGATCTTTCTGAGTCAATTAGCATTGGAACTATTACCGGCACCAATTCAAATCCTGAGAAGTTCTTGATTCTATCGTGAAAAAAACTCAGTGGCCTTACAGTTATGGTAAAAACGTAAGATGAGAGGATCAATAGCCCTTGTTAAAAGAAATTCAAATAAGTTTGGATTTGTATCCATGATTTGCTTTTTTGTTTCTAGAATTGGTCATCGCTTGGGTGTATAACTCTAAGGTTTGGGAAGTTGATTTCCATGGACAAACACGTACTATCTCCAAAGAATCTCTTTAGGAAACCTTGGTATTGGTTGAAGTCAACAACATTTTTTTAATCCCCAAACATCTTATGATCCATTCTAAAGAATTTATCAATGAAGTTTATTTTAACCTCAAGCATTATCATTCTTATAGCTCCTCTCATGTTTCTTTTTTATCATCCATGGTTGATTACCAGAAGTAAGCGATTTCTCAATTTTTGGAGTTGGAGGACTAACGGTTTGTTTGGTTTCAAGTATTTCTAATGTAATGCAAACAAAATGCAAGTGTTTTGAAGTTTATGGTGTTTGATTGAGAGAAAATCATATGCAGTGTAAAATTTCAATGCATTTAGAATATCATATCTAGTTCATTTTCAATGCATTTAGAATTCGCCTAATTTGGGTAAATTCTAAAAACAAATTTTAAGTTAATTGTGGCCCACCTTTGTCAGTCACTCACTGCTTCCCACCACGGCCCGCCACCCGTCACCGGTAGCATCCCACCATTATCAGTTAGCCACCACATTCCACCGCCTACTGCCCCAACCACCCACTGCTGACCACCACCCATCAACAGCCAACACCGGCATAATCCACCATCATTGTTGGTCGTCACCCTCCTCCATCGGCTGACCACCCTGCTACTACCATCATCAAGTTTTATGCTGAATTAATTTTACGCCAAATTAAACACAAACAAGTAAACTCCTACATTGGTAGTATATTCAACCAATGATGCAGTCAAGATTTATCATTTTATGTTTTTTTTTTAATTTTCTTGTGTTTTGGAAGCTATGTAATTTTATTTTTGTATGGCCTTATAATGGAAAACAACCGATGATCATGCCAAGTTTGGTGCTCTCAGGTTAGTATATGTCATTGTCTTTCCACTTGTAATTCCATGCTAGCTGTTTGGATTCCCTGCTGGCTGGTAGGTTTCCCCATTGGTTTCTTGTTTTCCCTGCTGATGTCCACTCGGTTTTCCTTCTGCTGGCCGCTCAATTTTCTCTTTGTTGATTCCTATGCAGGAATTGTTAATGTGGGCAAAATTTAGTGGTTCTGATTGGTTATTTTGGTGGCATATTTATGTGATCTATTGAATGCTATTCCTACTTCTTTCTCCTATAAATTGGGGTTGAATTCCTTTATGCAAAAAAAAGAATTGTGGAATGTGATCAATTAAAAAACCTGAGGACTTCTTAGCTTGCGAGCTAGTCTTCTCTTTATCCCCTATTACTTCATCTCAGTCTTCTTTCTACTTCTTATCTCCACAGTTTTCCTTCCGCCTGTATCTTTCTTCTCTAAACTATTTAAAAAAAAACTGAGGGTTTCTTAGCTTGCGAGCTGGTATTCTCCTTATCCCCTATTACTTCATCTCGATCTTCTTTCTAGTTCTTCTCTCCACAATTTTCCTTCCACCTGTATCTTTCTTCTCTAAACTATTATGAGTAGTAGTGGTGAAGTGCCATGTTCTATCGGTATTTG
This sequence comes from Dendrobium chrysotoxum, assembly GCA_019925795.1. Taxonomy (NCBI): domain Eukaryota; kingdom Viridiplantae; phylum Streptophyta; class Magnoliopsida; order Asparagales; family Orchidaceae; genus Dendrobium; species Dendrobium chrysotoxum. The sequence continues at coordinate 90,517,823 of CM034313.1, forward strand.
TAGGAGGAGCAAAGTCTTTTGTTGGATCATAATTTTTGTGGTGGTTAGCTCGTTTGTCCTTTCCTTTAAACACCTTTCCGATTTTGTGTTACATGTGAGGTGACCATTCATGGTTGTTTTGAGGGTTTATAGTTTATGTGTTTTGTTATTTATTCTTTCTTATGCAACTTCCTAACAAATTTCCCATATTAATTTTCTTTTAAATGTCCATTATTTTAGTGTTTGGTTATGTGTTATTGAAAGGAAGTGTTTTATTTGCATACTTAATGTTCTCCTAAAAGGTTTAGAAAATTAGGTTGTATCAACCAAAAAACTCAAAAGCATTTTCAATACATTACCTTTGCTTTTCACCATATTCATTTTATTCCGCATTACATTTTCAACAAAAACAAACAAGTCCTAAAATATTTCTGGCAAGTTGGATGAAAAATATTGATATAACGAGGCATTAAAATAGTTATTACTCCTACTAATGATATTCCATTATTTTCAAACCAGAATTAAGTCCCCACAAATATCGTCTAAACAGGTTTCTAATGCCGAATGTCCCTAATTCGTCCTAGGTTTTACAGCCCTCTCTAGAAAAATATATTAGTAATTCTGAAGTTTCCATTCTAGATTTAAATTTGGATTTAGTCAACTTGTTTTTCATAGTTGCTTCAACCTGTTTTCCTAATTCAGATTCTACCTCTGACAGTACAAATGCTCATGCGTTCAAATCTTTGAGAGACATTTCTAATTTTTCCTTGGTGTATTCTTCAGTTTTCTTACAGGATTCTTTGTATGATTCCGTATTTGGGTATTTCCATTAATTCTCCGGATCATTTTCCTTAATGAAAAAATCTTCACTTCTGCTTGAACTTGTGATTGTCAGTCTGCAGATTTTTCCACTTTCGGAATGATTCCTCAAGCTAGTAAGAAAGTCATTTACAAAGTCTATGGTGGGGAGCAGGAACGTGATAACTGTTAGAATTCACAAAAACCGTGCTATGGATAGAGTTGTTTCCAAAGATGTTTCTTTATTTTTTGCCCCCAATGCAGCGATTTTTTTTTCAATCAGGATTAATATAGGTGGTTCTACAGGAAAATAAAATCCTGATGATAAAGAAATCTTGGAACTTCATCAAAGAGATGTGGCTTAATCTGGTTTCAATAACCAAATCTTCATCTTCCTCTCTGAAATGCAATTTAAAGTTTACTAAACCAAAAATATTCATATATAATGTTTGATGGAAGATTTTTAATTATTCTACTTGCAGCAAACTTATAAAAAAAAAAGTTAAATGCTCAAAAACCTTGTGAGGCACCTCCTATCAATGTGATAGAACCCTTCTCACCTTTTCTGGATGAAGTTCCACATTCATTAGCTCTTTCATGCAGTTTACAGAGGTTGGATAATGTTCCAATTTCTTCTTTGAAATACTAAACTTGGCCATTTCTTCAATAGTTTATTGTCAAGATTTTCTACCTTAGGAATATCGACACTTCAAATGTTGATGGTTTAGTCTCAGTTCTCAAGTGAGCTCTGGTCAAAATAGGGGGTGTCCAGTAAAAAATATAGATATTATCATCTTGCAATAAAATAAACTAGATAGTACTTATCATAACATTATGAGAGCTATGGTAGCAACATTATCAACGATTGGTCTAATATTAAAGCCAATGGGAATGCTGGGGGTATTCTTTGAGGGTGATTCTAATTCTTCGGATATGTTTCGTCACTGATTGCACATTTTTTGTCACTATCCACTTCCTCGTGAAATCTAAAAATTTGAACTAAGTTCTAACCACTATTTACATGAACACCAGGGATAAATGATTAGATTTTTTTTTCTAGAATTAACTCTTCGATTTGGAATCTTATTGATCTTCTGAGTCAATTGTGAGCGGAGATTTCAATGATAAACTAAATTTGAATGAAAGACCTTGTAATAGATGTAAACAAATGTCAAATTTCTTTTCGACTTCGTCAACTTTTTCAATCTAATTAACCCGCCAATGATTGGGAGTTTCTTTACGTGATCCAACGATAAAGCAAAAGAAAATGTTAATAAACTAAATTGATTCTTTCTCTTACTCTATTTTGACACTTTTTCCCTTGTGTTGGACAAAAAGCTATCAAAAACTTTTTACTGAATATAGCCCAGCTATCTTTAATTATAATTTCAACATCTATGTAATATATTCAAATTCACTATTGGTTCAACTAAGAGTATAAAAATATAATTTTCAATTAGTGGAAGAATTTTTCTATTCAAGGTGATGGAGTAAATAGTTTTGAAGTTTAAACTTAAATGGTTTCTTAAATATTGGAGGAGATAACAACCAATTATAAATAAAAAAGAATTTCATGATTTATGAGCTCCATTGCATTGAAGTCAAAGTTGAATCGGCTCCTAACTCCAGTCAAGATCTTAAAGAGAATGAACATGGGAGAAAATGATTGTATAACAAATTTAAGGTAGGAACAATCTATCAGCGTCAAAGGTTTAAAGTGAAATGGTTTCATGAAAGACTTGCTCTGCTAGATTTGGTAATGGGACAAGGAAAAGAAACTTCGAGTCATCAAATTAGAAATGATGGCAAAACCTTTTCAAATCAAAAAGACTTACTTGCTACTTTTCCTAATTCAAAAACCAATTCATTAGAAATGATTACTTGCTACTTTTCCTAATTCAAAAATCATTTCATTAGAAATGATTATGCCAAAATTCATTTAATTTTCATTGGCATTATTCTTCAAATGATCCATCACTCATTAAATTTGGACTCTCCCTTTGCATTGAAAGAGAATAAAGCTATTGTTTCTGTTTGGGTTCCTCAAAATATCCTCACCTAAATAGTCTTTTCATCAATTTCTTTCAAGAAATGTGGAAAGCACTCATATTGACCTGTTGAAGATGTTTGGCGATAATTCCTTGGATGGATGAGGCATCACTCTGCAATCTAAGTTCCACTATTATCTATCTTAACATTAAAAAAGATTTTAGGCCTATTAGTCCTCTAGATGAAATTTTAAAATCTTCACTACAGTTTTGGCTAATAGGCTCAAGCTTCTCCTTCCTAGTTGGCTTGATCAGTTTCAAGGTCCCTTTATTGAAGGTAGAAGTACTTGAGATAGCATTATTATTACTCATGAAATTATTCACCCTAAGCAAAAATGATTCATTCATTTTCAAGGCTGATTTTGAAAAAGTCTCATTGTTGAAATTGGGGCTTTTAACATTATGAAAGGAAGTGCTTCCCTAGTAAGTTCATTAGAAGAGTCAAGGAATCCTTACATTTCATTAATAGTATTCATTTTGTGGAAGATGCTTATTTCTTTTGTCTTGCCTCTCGCACCCAAATCTTGTCATTTAAAAACATTATGCTTCTATTTCAAGATGTTTATGGCCTCAAAATTAACTTCTCTAAATTATGTTTGATTTATCATTATGGTTACAAAGATAAAGGTTTATCTATTACAAATGTTTTAGTCTGCCCATTTAAATCCATCCCTTATAAATAATTAAATCTCCCCTTAGCTCCAAAGTGCTTCAAGAAGAATTTTTGAGTTCGATTATCAGTAAATGTAATGAAAACTTGCTTCCTTGAAATTTTTCATGGAAATGTAAACTGCCGCATTTAATTGAAATTCCAGACCAACCGGCATTTGCAAGAAGCCATCAGGTTCTTCGTTACTACTGCTTTTGTAAATTGCTGCTGATTTATCTTCCTGTAAATAGTCTTCTACTAGGATTTCTTGATGTTTTCCTACAGGCAAAGGTTCTTGGAATCAATAACTACATCTTGGATCAACTCAAGTTTCGCCCAGGCCCTGGCAAGCTTCGAATTGGAATTAAACAGGGGTTCAGCAGGGGAAAGTTGGCATCTAAGTGCAGAAAAGTATCATATACGTTGGCCAAGAAAGTTCTTAGGAAATTTCCAAACAATGTAGCAATTATTGATCAATCAAATCACTATCATACTATTTTGTGTAGTCCAACTTGTGCTTTGCTTTTCATTTTTTTTCAATTATTGGTTAGTTTTTGGGATCAAGATTTGAATCAATTGTTGGCAAGGATTTCTTTGCAGGATTGGCAATAAAGTTTTAAGGTTTTTTTTGTTTTATTAAGTTAGTCATTCTCCATCCTTATCCTCGGTGTCAAAATTTTTTTTTTTGGTTGGTTGGTTGTTTATATAGGCAAAATTTCTAACAATTTTCAAATGAGATTTAATATTCCAACTACTTGTGTCATGTATGACTCCTCCGAATGAAGATTCTGATCTTTTCTTTAAATCGAGCTTTGATACAAAAAAATTTAGAGACAATATCACAGTCTTTTCGATGATTCTAACTAATGCTACATTTTGTCTTAATACATTCTTGGAGAGATTTATGCATTGCAAAAGTAGCAAAATAAATCGAGGATATCTCCATTCAAACTGCTCTCTAAAACATTTGGTGGAAAAGAAATAATATATGTTTTCAACATTATTAATAAGGAAAAATCCATCTAGGTCAACATGATATCTCAAGCTTATTTTTGAATGGATTCTAATCATTAAGAAAATGCACTTAAAATTATCACGAAAAGGAAGAATTTCTTTCTTCCAATTAAGCTTTTAGAATTATACAAAGTTAGAACTTGATCCTTAGTTCTCTGTTGTTGTTGCTATAATTCTCTTTGGTTTTTTTTTTCCTTTATTTAATAAGAAGAGATTTCCCCAACTTTTTAGTCAAAAGAAAAAAGATATAGCAAACATGAATTAAAAAGTTCAAAATAAGAATACTATAGTGCAATAAAAATGTCAAAGCCAGTAAGTAAGAAATAATTAAAAGATTGCATATAAAGCTGAGTAGTTAAATGATGTGGGCATATATCAGAATCCCTACCATTTGTTATCACAAGTGCAATGATCATATAATCTAAGGCCAAAGCATGTAAAGAAAGTGTAGATCTAGGTTTCCTTGTGACAACCCACACTGAGCTCCATGCCTATGCAAAAGGATGAGAGCATTTTCACAATATTACAGGCATTGATCAAGGGATGCACTTATAACACTATACCAATCTAGGAAACTCAAAAATATAAGAAAACGAGAATTTCTTCAAAAAAGTTAAATGATGATAGTTTGTGAATGTGCAATACAAATAATCATCTAATCAGTAAAATTCAAATGTTTGAGTAAGCTAAAATATTAAATAAGAAAACTGACTCAAATAATTAAAATCCATAAACTACATACAAAATTAATTGTTTACTTTCTATGTAACTCAAATGACCATCTTCCTAGACATATTGCAGAAAATTAATGGACATCCAGAAAATAATTTCACCTTAGCTCCAATTTGGACAAAGTACCGAAAAGGCAACAGAAACATATGTAGACATATAGGTTTGCAGGGAATTTTGTCAGTTTTTCAGTGAACCAGTCTTATTCACCCAGCTTTATTATGTTGACAAATTGCAAGCTTCTCCTATCATTTCGATTTTCATTAGGTACAAGAGATATGGCTTGTACCAACTGCCTTCCCAACTCGATTATGTTATTATGTCTTTTAGCCGGTCAATCTAGCTTCTATTATTATAATGGGCAGTTGGGCACCCCAAATATTAATAAAAATTAGGTTCGATCTTTGCAATATTTTGCGTAACTATGATATGTAGTTTACTTGTTAAAGAGCACCGCATGTATGACGGAGAATCTTGGCCCCAGTTGTTCCATTGCCTTTATCATTCAGCCGTGTGACAAAAATACACATTCCGTAACTAATTCTCGCTAGAAGATGCATCCTCAACCAGAAAGATACAAAATGGACATCAATAAATGAAAAAGAATGTAAATATCAGAAGACAGGTAAAAACTAATAAAACAAACAAACAAATTCCATGCCCAACAAAATGCACGATCATGAAAAAAAAGAGTAAATCTAAAAATATTATCTGTTAATCAATAGTCTGACTGATGATGGGCTTAAACTCATCAGAAATTCAGGATTTAGGCGTTGAGACAAGCACAATGACATTCAAGTTTTGACGTTGCTTTACATGCCTTATTTTCTATTTTTCATTTCTTTTAATGTAACTTCCTATGATGATGGTTCCTAGTGTGTTCTCTAGTGCTTTGATTTTTTGGTTGGTTCCGTTTACTTAACTGCAAGCAAGTCAATTAAGCTCTCACCAAGTTCCCTAGCTCAGTTGTTTATAATTCCCTGTCTCAATACATGTTAGTCTGTCTAGGTCTTCTTTCCCTAATGGCATTGCAGCTAGATTTTGGTTCTCTGATATAGTGACATTTAAGAATTTTTTGTCCCCTTCCATATGGGATTCCAAGCTAACTTGTTGCATCCTCTAATTGGAGTTGATTTTGATGTTTACGTTCAGCTACCCTCTGTTTCCTTGCTTTAGTTCAAAACCGAATGTGTTATCTTGATGCTCTTCTATCGTAATTGGAGTCAAATGGCTGGTCGGTTCCCTTCTACAGCTTTCCTGTTACAGTTAAAATCGGATGGTTCACTAGTTTCCTTCAAAGGCTTTCCTACTAATTCACTAGTTTACTTCTAAGGTTTTCCTGCTGTAGCTAAACTCTCTGCCATATGTTTCCTTTCTTGGAGACTAAAAGCTGCTATTGGACCTACTTGGATATGAAGCTTATCGTTTGGGTTGGAATTCAAGAATGCAAAACTGTTAAGTACCAGTTTTTAGGCTAGATTTTCATAAAACATCAATTATAGGTTTTTTGGGCTATAAATACGGACCATGAGGCAAGAAAAAATTCAATTTATGCATAATATAATTCCAACTTTTCTCTCAAAACTTATGTTAATGGATCTGAATACTTTCAGCGTGGAGCGAGCCTTGATAATAACTTCCTGTCTATAGCTTTCTCCTTGTAACATTATGTGGCATGTATCTTCTTGGTGACTTATATCCTTTTCCTATTTCATCTACATGTTTTGTGATTTTTTTGCATGTGAGATTGAGAATTACTTTGAGTCTGTTGCACTTTAGTTTTCCTTTCACGAGATGAACCATTATCTTTATGTTGTTTTAGTCTGCTCATAAATTCTTGGAAGATTTCAGAAATCTGTCCTTTCAAACTATCTTTGGAGTGAGTTTTACATGTTTTATGATTTAAATCAGAAATACAATGTTTTTTCCCCGAAATAGGAGTCGTTGGATTTTGAAATTTGATATTTTGCATGATCTTGTGCATCTCATCCTGAATTTCCTCTAAAAAAATCAATCATATAGTGTTTGAGCCAATGATTGCATCATATCAGCTAATAGTGAGAAAAAATAATTGGTCAATTATCAAAACAATAAAATATGCAATGTAAATGACATTAGGTAGGTTATGATTATAAACTAATACAACCTCACTTTCATGATGTTCAGCATTCTAATCCTACATTCAAAGGAAAGTATGGCGTTGAATTTTTTTTCAAAGTACAACAGTGATTTTGAAATTTCTTTAACTGTTACCATTTATTTGATTCCAAAAGATTAAATGTGTGATAAATCAAAATTTATAGCACAATAATTATTTTAGCAAATTGTTTCATGTGAAATTAAACCTATATGCTCCAAATATAAACTGACATTTGACATTTAGTGACAGTTTAAGCAGGTGAACAAAGTGCATGTGCAAGTGAACAAAGTGCGGAACAAATTGCATCTGCAAGTGAACAAAGTGCATGCGGTACATTTGAATATTATAATAGGTTTACCGTTTTTGTCTCTGAACATCTTTAACCTTGAGATTATTTTGTTACAATTTTGTTTTATTAAAAGTCTTAAGCGAGAGATTACAAATGAATTAAGATTCAGTTCGTAAAAAAATACCACGAGAAGTTCCATTCAGCTCTTTAAATATTGAGGTATGTTAAAATCATTCTATTGGGATTGTCACATGGGTTTAATTGCCCTAAAAAGTTATTATCATAAACCATAAATCATGTCGAACATAAATTGACACGAGTTAAAAATTAATATAAACTCAAAGTTGAGCGTGAAATCATATTTGAACAGAAACTTCGGATGAAAAAGTCAATCTACTGTTGAAAATGAACCTAAACCTATATCAAAACAAGAGCTGAACTTTTTAGTTTGAACTGAATTTGATCATGAGATCAATTATGAATTAAATCTCAATTAGAAATTGAATTTTAACCTACAGTCATATCTAAATCTAAATTGAAGCCTAAAATTTGACAATGATCTTAATTGATAACTTGAACTTTAATGAAGATTGACTCTACTCTAAAAATGAAAATGAAATTTTTAAGATAACAAAAAAAAAAATTCCGTGAATTCAGATCTAGCATTTTACCAAAGAATCTTACTCATTTTACTTTTGAAACTATCATTAATCATGATATTGTGCCAATTATTAAAGGTAGATATCAGAGGTACCTTGTCCACTAGCATTGATCTATTTATGTTGATTCATGTATTACCTTGAATTAAGCACAGTAACTATATCTATATTTGATTGATGAATATCAAACGCTCAATTTATCATAGTTGATTTTTCAAGCCAGACAGATTTGACATCTGAAGACTTATACTCATTTGAAATGAATGATTTGAGCGCTGAGCCCAACACGATGACATACTAAGTTTTTATGTGTTTTAGTTATGTTATTTCTATTTTTAGTTTATTTTTTACGTAACATGCCTATGAGAATGGTGTCTATGAAAAAAGGATGTGTACTCTGGTGTTTTGGCTCCTTCAATTGTTTAGTTTACTTCATAGACTACAAGCAAGTTGATTTAGCACTCATCAAATTCCTTAACTTGTTCCCAATTCCCTATTTCAGTACATGTTTGAGTTTCAACCCAAGCCTGTTTTTCCAGCATCATTGTAGTTGGATTGCAATTTTCTAAGATTTCCAATTTTTTACCCTTCCATATGAGACTTTCAATTCTTTGGTGTATCCTCAATTTAAAATTGGTTTTGTCTTGTGCAAAACATGTCTTGCCTTCTATAGCAGCTGCCCTTAGTTTCCTTATTATAGTTGAAACCAGGAGATGCTGTATTGTAGCTTTGCTTATTTACCATTTCAGTTTTGAACTACCTTGGAAAACACAGATGACAAAGCCTAGAAATGGAGGATGATGCGCACAAATCATCATTAGGTTGCAATTAAGATTCAGCAACAACACAAAAAAAGTCAGCATGGTACTCACATTAATAAAGAAGAAGTGTATTCACTAATACTCTGCACTTGCCTAAAGTTTCTATAACATAAGAAATCAAAGATAATGCAAATTAAAAGGTACAAAAAAATAATTGAAGTAAAGGATGAAAGACAAATGAAGCAATTATAATAAATTAAAGAGCTAAGCATGAACCTGAATTGCTCCAATAAATTCTTCGGGAGAAAATTCAAAATAGTATACTTCCTATTGGATATCCGGTTATCACAGAAAGAATCCTGGAAGGAATCATCATTGATGTATACAAAGCGTTTCATTGCTAACTTCAGCACCATATGAAATTTTACAACCCAAAGGCTATTTGGTGGCGATTAATAGATGAAGATCCATCTAATCAGGAAAAAGAAAAGGTATTTATAATAGAGTCAATACATTACCATTATTACTTTCAACACAATGATCAGAAAAGAAACAAGTAAAATAGTAACACTGCTGATGCCTATAATAATTCGTAAGATATTTAAAGATGGAATGTAGCATATCTGTAAGTAATTGCTATAGTATTGCAATCCAATTTACATATATTTTTAGTTCTGTTGTAAACCTGATACTTGCTGCAAGAATCCAACATGAACATATGACTTAAATATTTGGTCAAAAATAAACTGCTATGATAGGGCATTGATCGAGGAAATAGACAAGTTGTAGAGCTTAATTTCCTCCCATGTATATTTAAATGTTTGTGATTTTATGAGATTGTACTTGTGAAATATATTACATGGATGTGAACAATATTCCTAGTCTACCTAACTTTTATTTAAGCATTCACATATGCATGAATGCTTATATCCATGTAATGAATGCATGTTTATATCTATACAATACTATCTCTAATTTTTTAACGGATAAATCCATCTGCAGAGACAGATAAATCATCCAAAATATGATTTCAGGTGGCTTTCTAACCTAAAAATTCTATCAGAAAAATAAGAACTGTAAAACTAAAATAAAAAACCATTGATGTCATTACTGATGGATTTTCCTCGTGATTGTTGATGAAAGGCTACCAAACGCTTCCAACAGATTTTCAGTCGTGGCGCAATTGATAGGGGAAAAACATTGTAAAAACGATGTCACTGAAAAATCAATTGGCCATTCTCTAAGCTTTCCGATGGAGGCCCAAAAACTCTAAAACAAATAAAAAAAATGAGCGCTAATTCATCTAAAGAAGCAAATTAAAAATAAATTATTCCTTTAAATGGAAAAGAAAATGGTACTAGCATGCAAACAATATACCAATAAAAATAAATTGTCATGCAATGGAGAAGAGGAAGCAATCGAACATAAGGCTTCAAATCAACTGTTGTATTAGCATAGCATTGCACCATCCCGATTATTAGTAGTAAATTTTGCTTGGCAGAAATTGGACACTATAAACCATCAAGTTCTATGAATTGTACAAAAGAAAACAGAAAGGCGGTTTGTTCATAATAAAAAAATGGAGAATGAGTGAGAATATTTACTCATTCATAGGCTCTTAGCAATTAGCGTCAAAGAATTGATTCTACGAGCAACATTCCACGAGAAATCCCAGAGCGCCCACCGGAAGCTCCTTCTGTTTGGCAACGGGATTTATGCAGGATTTGAGCAGGATATAGTGTAAATCCTACCAAACGGGATCTGAGAATCCCGAAATCTCACGCCGAGATAAATCTGCCCTTACCCTATTTTTTTGCGTAAATTCCAGATTTACTAAATCCTGGGGTTCGAAGGATTTACGGAACTTGGACGAAGAAGCGCGAGAGGGAGAAAGATGCTTACCTGTGCGGCGAGCTACCGTCCTGACATCCGACAGGAGCAACGTCGTTAAAGGGGCCGAGAAGCCTCTTTCGACTGTTTCAAAACTCTACTTCCCGCGATGCACGGGAAGGCGAGGCAACGATCCCACGGGAAGGGAACGTCGTCGGAGGAGGCGAAGCACGCGACTCTTCAAAACTCTATCTCATGCGAAGCAGGCGAAGTCGAACGCTAGGGAGCTGCGGAGCAGGCGAGTCGAAGTGCAGCCAAGCAGCGGACTAGAGGTAAGAACAAACACTTGTTAATAATAACTCATTGAAATAAAATCGAATTAATTAATTAATTAATTAATTAATTAGTAAGGTAAGTTAATAATTAAATAACTAATTATTTCAATAACAATTAAAAATTAATTAGGTAATTATTAATTTAATTATTAATTAAATATTTATTAAAACAACACCTAAATAAATAATTAAATAATTAGTACTACAATAAAACATTAATTATATGCTTTAATAATTAACCAAAATTTGAATTATATTATTTATAATTGTAATTTATTGATGGAAATTACAATTGAAACTAATAAATAATTCATAAAATAATTAGAAGTATAAATGATTATTATTTTAACTAATAACTAAATAATTAATTATATGCTTATCAATAATCTAATACTTATTAAATAACAAATGAATATGTAATTAGATAATTAGTACTCTAATTAATAAGTAATTTTTATTTAAAATGCAAATTAAATTTAAATTCTTTTAAATTCTAGGTTACGTTGTCAAATAATTTCACAGGCTTTAACAGGATTTAACAGTTATTTTGCAAAAAAAATTTCAGGATTTAACATACTCACGATTTATTAAAACCATATTTACAGGATTTATTAAATCCTACTTTTTACCAAATAGCCCCTAATAATCATCATGGCTCCAAACACATCTGGAGATGTGACGCTCAATCCATTCTCCAAAGGCCTCCATCCCTAGCAATCTCTGTCACACACTACTACCATAATACCTTCCTTAGCAACCTTTTTTGCTCGCACGCATCTGTCCCATGATGCCTTCCCCAATGAGTTATACGGCATGTCGGTCCAACAGTGGCTTCCCCGGTCATGCGAACTTTAATAATTATGCTTGAGCCATCATATTTGACCTACCACATCACCTATCTCGTGATGCCTACCCCAATGCATTCAAACATTTATTTTCACAATGTTTAAACCAAGTTTCAACCACATTTGAATAAGGTTTGAATAAGGTTTGTGATGCCAAACAACCCCTAATAATCATCGTGGATACAAACAAATTCACAGGAGAAAGGTATAGTGATTTAAATGAGAATAAAGAAATAACATCATAAATGACAAACCCCAAAGCATATGCTCGAAGAAATAGATATGTCATAGGTACATGAAATTTGAGAATCACAATAGTGATATCCTATTTATTAGACAAGAACTTCAAAAATCTTGAGAACCTAGCCCTAAAACATGTAACTTGCAAGGAGAACACAATGAAATAATCCCTCTAAGGAGAGATTAAGCTCAAGTAATCGGGAGATAACTTTGGTACGACAAAGGGCCTTGGGGTTTGGTCTGCATAGCAGGCATAAACGGTGATAGCTGAGATCATAAAAGGCAAAGTAAGGAAGCACGGCTCGCAAGAGAGAGAGAAGGGGAGAGAGAGAGAGAGAGAGAGAAGGGAGTAGGTAAAAGAAATGGAGGGGAAATGGGGTGGGGCTCGGCATCTGAACTAGTAATGAATTCTCTGTGAAAGTTTAACTATGCTAGTAAACTATTTCCAATAAATATATTTTAATTTCTCAACGAAGAATAATGAACAACAATTCCAATTTAAAATCTCCAGCTAAATGAAATCGACCTATGAGACTTTTCATAAGTAAATGAAAAATATAATTAAGAAATTTGACTTTTGTGACTCATACACATTCAAATGAAGAAATATAATTATTTTTTAGTAATGCGTTAAAAATTTTTACAAACAATACTCCTAGTGAGCGATATTATCTTATCATGATATCATCGACAGCTTTCCCCAACAAGATCCCATTGCAAACCTCTTTCTCTTTCACAAGTGGTTGTTTAATGATGTCATCCCTAATGTGTCATAAACCAATTTGATATGACCCACAGAAAGATAAATCATACCATGTTGAATTGGGATAGGCCAGCCCAATATCTAAACTCTGGGGACTAATTAGATCTCTTCTATCACATTATACATACCAAAAAGTTTCTGTTTAACTTTTTAAACAGAATAAAATAAACTCATCAACAATTTCCTTTCATTTTATCAAAGTCTATAAACAACATTTCTAATACAGTACATGACTATATAGACACAAAATAAAGAAATAAAATAAATAACCATGATTAAACAAAAAATCTGGGAAATACCTATACAGACTTAAACTGATCAGATCGTGAATGCTCTACTCAACTGGCTCATTCCCCTTTCCCTTGACCTGAAATAGAAGACAGAACATGCATGAGACAACACAGCTTAATATGTCACTCGTTTTGATCTAAATTTTAAAATAATTTACTTATTATGCATTTAACTAAATTTAGGCATTTCATAAGAAACAAATAAGACTAAGCATGATATTAATTGCAGATATCTGAAATAAAGCATAATGTGTGCTGAAAGTAAATAAACAAGTACTTCATATATCAGAGTATAAAATAACAGATTTCTCTAGGTCCTTATACCACCCATCAAGAACAAGCACTTATGACTCTCATGTTGGCATATTAGAATATAGGCTTTTATAACTCTCAATGTCTGGTACATATTAGATATTCAAAAACTCAGACCCTTATGACTCTCTATGCATTTAGCGCCATAACATAACTTTTTGAATAGAACTTCCACCACACATCAGATCTCTTCAAACTCACACACTAAGTAGATAATTATATATATCATTACATTTCAATAAAAATATTGTAAATAAACTAGTTTCAGAATTTCACAGAACGTTTCAACGGTAGGCAACAGAACTATTTACTAAGCAAACTTTTTTATAATTTTAGAATATTATCAAATTACCATAGATCATTCAAATGCTATTTTGAAGCTTTAATTGTACTACATCCTTATTTTGGGGAACCAAAATTATTTTCTAATTTGACAGAAACCCCATATTATTCAATTTTCTTGGTAAAAAAATGTTTAAAAAAAGTACCTAAATATCCAAAACTGTTGTGTATATAACATACGAAAAATTACACGATAGAAGTTTTACGGGTACAAAGTTATCCCATTTTTTCTCTAATAAAATTATAAATAAAATCAGAAGAAAAGCCAAAAATTTTGTATTTTAGAAAAACTGAGATATGTAGAATGTGACATACATCTAGCTGGATAATTTTCTGAGTTAGGATGATAACAGAAAATGGATAGAAGACATCCAAATCTTTTCTTTCCCTCTCTAAAAACATCCTCTATCTCTCTAACCGGCTAACTAAATGAGAGAAATTATTTCAAAATGGTAGACAGATATTTTTAATATAAAATTTGAGTCAGGCGCCGTGGGGCCTGAACTAGCATGCCGCAGCACTCTCCTACTAGGAGCACAGCACTACAACGCCGCCACAGCGCCGTAACACTTGATTTATTTTGGAAAAAAATCAAAGAGACCAAAGTCATGACGTCGCCAAATATAGCACAATGTCATCCCTTGGAAAAAAATTTCATATTTTTCAAACATGCATATAGACCTCTAGGACTCACTTTGGACCATATTTTGGCACTCATATGCATATAGAACATTCTCAAACATATATAAAGGGGTTAAATTACATAAATTTTATGAGTTATCTTTATTGGATAGGATCAGAACATGTGTAATTATACACAAATTTGCCAGGTGTTGCATAATGACCTCTTTCCCTTGCATATGCTAATAGCACAGTGCCCTCCATCATAAACCTCCCTCTCCTTCACACTCCCTTGTCCCATAATGCCCTTCCCATCAACATATTTTCCTCGTATGCATCAGCCCTTAATGCCTTTCCCTACAACCTCTTCAACTCATACACCCCACACCCATGATGTCATCCCTAGCAACCTTCATCACACGCCAGCCCCGTGAAGCTTTCCTCAGCAACATCTTCTCATCACACGTGTCGATCTTGTGATGCCTTCCCTGACAAGCTCCATGGTACGTTAGTCACACGATAGCTCCCCAAATATGTGAACTCCAACAATTATGCTTGAACCATCAAATTTACACTAGCACATCATTGGTCTCATAATGCCTACCCCAATGCACCCAAAGTTTTCTTTTTTTCACAATGTTCAAACCAATATTGAGCCACATTTGAACAAATGTTTGAATCGGGTTCGAGCCATATTTGAATTAGGTTCAAACCATGAGGTCTAATTCAAACCAATTTCAATCATGGCACACTTCAACTAGCAATCATCCAATGTAAGAGGAGGACAATTTCATCAAAAATTAACTTTCAGATGTTTCTCTAATAAAACAATTTATGTGGATATTTGCCTAATTGCATCTAATAAGCAGCATGCAAAGTCAACTTTCACAAAATAATTGTAGATAAGTGGAATGAAATATCATATGCGAGTATGGGTAATGCAAATTACAATGGTTGATGACATGGATGATTAGATTAAAAGGAAATTATGATGGCTAACTTGTTAGCCAATATAAAGGTTGATGATGATTGTATGATAATGGAATTGAGCAATTATGCTATTACAACCATACAACAATAACAACAACAAGCCTTTATCCCATTATGTGGGACTAATTACATGAAGCATTTTTCTCCTTCTATTATATTAAGAGTCAAATTCTCATTTAAATATAATAAAAAATATATTATTTTTAATACTTCTAACCAAGTATTTTTAAGTCTACCTCTATAATAGCCCATATTTTGAACTAGTAAAATAATTTTATAAAAGTCATTAAAGTCTAAATTATAAACCATATTCGTCATTATATATATATATAATTATGATTTAGGATATGTGCCTCTTGTGATGCCCCATAATCTAATTTGAAAAAATTATTTTTTTATCTTTTAATAAATAACAGTCATAGCTACCTAATATCATATATCACTAATAAACATCAAAAACAAATTCTATAATTCAATATATATATATATATATATATATCATATACAATACTCATGATCTACACAATCATCACATTACTATTCTGTCATGAGTACAAAAGGATAACTAAAATAAAAAGAATATAAACCTCAAGGAATCCTGACCAGCCTCACACTCTTGATCCTCTACCCTGACTTAAAATCATTTAACCACATATAATGAGCTAAAAAGCTCAATAGGTCACCAAAACCTATAACTGAATTCAAAACACGGCAAAGGAGCAATATGCATGTCAATAGTCAAATAATAGCAGTTACATTTATATGATCATTGAATCAGTACATAAATAATAAAATTCACATGTAGTAGTAGTAGAATCTATGAACAGTAAAATACTATGGTACGAAAGCTAATAAGTAGTAAATTAGTATGAGTGTCAAATCAATAAAGCAATCGTCATATCCGTAATACCAATTAGTACAAAAATTGAATAAATCATCAAATTAAAACATCAATAAAGACTGTTGAAATCAAATCAATATAGTAAAATCATATAGGAATGTACACATACTATCCAGGTATTTTATATCACATGCTCATCATATCAATTGCTTAGTATCAATACAGTGAATCAGTGATATCAAATAGTATCAGTATTTATATCAGTAACAGTTCAGTGGCAAGAGCAGTGAGATAATGCAATCATAGTAAATCTGTGCAATAACATGAATAATGTCTCAATTATATGTATATCAATAATCACACTAACCAAGTAAGAAGTCTTGGCTATCATGGTGTTTTTCAATATCGTATCAATATCAATAAATTGTTGGCTCAACAAACAGAGTCATCACTATTTGCCTATCACCATAGTAATAATCTCCTTACAACTCTCAATCAGTGTATCACGTGAATCAGTAAAGGATAACACCAAACCACAGTATTTAAAGGAAAGCCCATCGGCCCACTATCATGTACAGGTCAATTAGTCTCCAACTAACGGGTCAACCCCTTATCTTTTACACACACATTATTATCACATACTATAACAATAATTTTAAACATATATTCATATTCATTTTCAATGCATTGATTGAGCTTAATTTAGAAAAGGGCTAAATATCCTAACGGTAGACAATAGAAATCATACCGAGCAAAACTTCACATTTTTAGAATTTAACCAAATTACTAAATATTGCATAAAATAATATTATGAAGTTTTAGTTGAACTAAATCAATATTTTTAGATTTCAAAATAAATTTCTGAGTAGGCAAAACTCGTTGTATTTTCAAAATCACTATGTGAAAAATCTCAAATAAATACTTAAAGTGTTCATAATATCAATCTCTATAACATATAAAAAGTTACGTGGTGAAAGTTCTACCAATATAAAATTATTCTCATTTTTTCAGAAACAGAAATATAAATTTGATCGGAAAAATATCAAAAACACAAAATCTTTGAAATCAAAAATATGATAAAGGTTTCTTAGAGAGAGCGAGTAAATCGCTCAACTAGGCCGACTGATGAAAATCACTCCGCAACCTCAAATCTTAACTTTTTCTTTCTCTCTCCTCAAATTTTCTTCTAAATTTCTTAAACTCTTCTCTGTTAGCCGATTGCATGAGAGAGAAAAAGAAAAAAAAACTTTTTAAAGAAATATGTTAGTGACTTAGGATATTTATAATAAAATATTAATATAATATTTAATTTAATTAATTTTAAATAGAAAATTCATAAAAATCAACTATGGGACTTTAAAAATTATTATAAAAAACTATAAAATAAATCATTTTCTTTAAAAAATATTTGTAAAATCGGTTTTGCAAAACGGACACCTGACGATCCTAAAATCTTTATTTGTACTGACAGATGTCAATTTCTTAAAGATTTTTATTGGTGCCCAAAAATTATGAAAACATTCGTGCAAGTAAAATATTACAATATTAATACTATAACGAAGATGGTTTGCGATTTGGAGTTACATTGGCTCCAAAAAAAATTTATTTACCTCGGTCAAAATACGGGTTATTACACCTTTAATTTTGAATTATGATATGAAATTTTAGATTTGAACTGGCTTCTAGATTTAATTGATTGAATTTATGTTTTGTCAACCTCATGATAGGAATGAGGTCAACAATGGCTAGAGGAGGGTCGATGATTTTGAAATTTCATCAGAAGAGGAGTTTAGGTTGGGAATAACATTAATTGGCCTATTGGTTAATAAGGATTTTTCTATTATATTACTTCATAGGCGATGGGGTTGATTGGTGATTTAGGCATTGTAGTAGAGTTATCAATAATAGGGGCTATTTGCTAAGATTTGTTGGTTTCCTCCACTTGCTCTAATCACGTAGAGGAAGGTTAGATGTAGCGCTTATTGAATCCATACATAGTTGTACTTGTACCTTTTATGACTCAGCTCAATAAAAGTAACCTCATGAATTTTTTTTGTTTATTATCCTATGCATGTGTTTATGAGTATTTTTGTATGTACGAGAGTATCTAAATTTATTCTGAGGTGGGTCCCAGGGGTTTGTGTGCATGATTTCAGAGTGATTTAGAAGAATTAATACAAATGATATTTTTTGAATAAAGAGCTTTTAGTGGAGTAGATTTAAATGAACTTATTGGTAGAGTGGTATAAAATTTTTAAAGCATTAATGATAGCTATGTATTTTGGAGTGACTAATAAAGATGGTAGGACCATTTCAAATTTTGCTCTAGCTTAAGATTTTGTAATCGCTAATATTTTATTTAAGAAAAGATAGGAGAGTCTTATCATCTATAAGAATAAATATAGCAAAACTCAATTTGATTATTTTCTTATAAAAAAATAGATTATTTAGATTACAGAGATTGTAAAACCATTTGAAGCAAAAGTTTATATACTCAACATCATTTATTAATTTTGACTTTAAGATAAAAGGATGATATATGAAAAATAAAGTAAAATGTTATCCTAAGATTAAATGGGAGTATTTAAAGAGCGATAATAAAAATATTTTTGAGAGTAAGATTCACGATTTCAATATTTGAGTTATTTATGAGGAAGCTAATATTATGTTGGAAAAAATAGCCAGTTATATTAAGAATGTTTCAAAGTATATGCTTGGAGAATTAAAATGACTCCTAAAGTAAAAATAATTAGTGGTGGAATCAAAATATACAAGAAAAGATTAAAAATTTTTTTTTAAAGAAAATTAGTTTAAATGTAAAGCTCAAAAATTTGGAAAAGATTTAGAGAGACCAATAAGGACTAATAAAGCAATTTGAGATGCAAAAATTTAGCTTTTGGTGATTTATATAATAAATTAGATAATAATGAGCAAAAGATGCATGTATAAGTTAGCCAAACAAAGAGATAGAAGAAGTAAAGATCTAGTTCAAGTGAAGTATATTAAGTATGAAAATAAAAGGGTTTTTCTTAGAAGAGAATATTCAACATAAATGAATGAGATATTTCGATAAACTTTATAATAAAAATAGTGAGAATATAATTGACTTTAGTGACCCTAGCATCTTAAACAAAAATAGTTATTTTTTTTCGTCATATTAATAAAATTAAAGTTCGATAGCCTTAAAAAAGAAGTAGAAAAAAAATAGGACCTGATGATATTCCAATAGAGGTGTGAAAATGCTTAAGAGATCAATGAATGTATTAGCTTTAAGAGATCAATGAATGTATTAGCTTGCTAAACTTTTCAATAATATTTTGAAGATTAAAATGATATTAGATGAGTAGAGAATGAGTGTGCTGGTTCCTATTTTTAGGAATAAAGGTCATGCATAAGAGTTTGTGAATCATAGAGGATGTAAGTTAATGTGCCATACATTAAAATTATGAGAGAGAGTAATTGAGCATAGATTACAACATGATACTAATAATTCTCAAAATTAGTTTGGATTCATGCAGGTAGGTCTACTATGGAAGCTATACATTTTTTTAGAGGTATGATGGAAATTTTTTGAGAGGTATGATGGAGAAGTATAGAAAGAGTAAGCAGGATCTACATATGATATTTATTGATTTTAAGAAATCATATGAAAAGTTTCAAGAGAAATGCTCTGGAGAGTTCTAGAAAAGAAAAGATTTAAAATGGTTATATTCAAGTAATTAAGGATATGTATGCAGGAGGTGTTACTTGTGTTCAAATACAATGTGGTTTGACCAAGAATTTTTCTATTTCAATTCAATTACATCAAGGATCAACATTAAGCTCATATCTTTTTGCTTGAGTCATAGATGTTCTTACTAGTAGTTGAAAGAGGACGTTCCATTGTATGTGCTTTTTGTTGATGATATTCTTCTTGATGATAAGACTAAGAGATGGAGTTGAAAAAAAAAAACTTAAATTATAAAGGTCAATCTCTAGAAATTTTCGTTTGAATAGATCTAAAAGTAAATACATTGAGTGTAACTAAATCTAATAGTGGGATTATGACTGGGTGATCAAGTCATTAAAAAGAGTGCACGTTTTAGATATCTCGAAACTATTGTTCAAAGTAATAGTGAAATAGATGGAGATATTATTAGTAGAATTCAAGTTGGATAGTTAAAGTGGAGGAATACATCGGGCTAGTTATATGATGGAAAAGTATACTTCAAAACTAAAATAAAATTTTTTAAGATGGTGGTTGAGACCTACAATGCTTTATAATGCAAAATGTTGGCCATTAAAAAAGAAGCATAAAATTAAGTGTTATAGAGATGAGGATGCTCTGGTGGATGAGAGGCTTTATAGATAGAGACAGAATATGAAACGAGTATATACATGAAAAGGCTAGAGTAGCTCAAATGACAGATAAGATTAGATAAGAGTTGCCTTAGATGGTTGGGTCACATAAAACGTCGGCCTTTTGATGACTCAGTTAGGAGAGTAGATGTAGTGAATCTAGTCTATGTTAAGAGAGGTAGAAGAAGATAAAAAAACTTGATTAAAAAGTATTAGAAATGATATTTTTTATTAAATTTAAATGAGAATTTAATTCTTAATAGGACAAATAGAGAAAAAATATTCATATTTTAGTAGTACAATAAAGACTTGATATTATTGTTGTTGTTGTTGTGATTGATCAAATGTTTTAATCACATATCTTTTATTTCTGATACAATTTTGCATCAGGTGCTCCAGGTGCAATTTTCTCGGCTCTTGTGTACTACATGAACATATAATCACATCACATTATCAAGCATTCTTGAATTTTCTAGGCTATTAGTTGGGCAGCACAACCTTTTCTATAATATTTTTGCAGTAAAAGAAATTTTGGCCAACTGTCAGCAAAGTAAAATGCAATTATGCTAAAGTAAAGAAAGAAGTATAAAAAAATTCAGCTGAAAGATTACACATAACAATTATGTGAACAAAAAAAATACAAAAACAATTATGTGAACAAACAATATAGGTACTAAAACACTGATGGTTACCATCATCACAGGAAAACAAAAGTACTTCTATTCAGTCCTGAATTCAAAAAATCCCTGGGTTCATTGAAATTCAATGCATTTCACTATGAACTGTAGAATTGTCTGAATTTTAGCATAATAACTTGATAAGGGGAAAAAAAAACCTTATTTTAAGCATCATCTTCATTGCCTGTTGAACAATTTCGGTCCAATATGATGCGCTCTGCTTCTCACTTGGATCTGCCCTGCCTTCTTTCTCCTTCGTGAGCCTTCAACATGGACTGAAACCTCATGTGTCTTCAACCTCACATGGTGGCGAAGGCCACTTCTTTGTCTCCTTTTTAATGAACTGTGGCTCTTTGGATACAACGATCGTCTCAGTCGATCTTTCCGTTTGTCCCGAACCGACTTTCGCCTATTCGTGACTCTGATGCTCTCATAATCCTCTGAAGGGTCAGTGTCAGTCGTGCTGAACTCCTCTTCCATGTCCTCGAACCTTCCTCGATAGACTCGTTTAGTGTCCTTCAGTTTATGCCAGAAGAAGCAGCTGATATCCTCCAATGCCGTCCAGTATGCCTCACAAGCAGCCCAGGTCATTTTGCAAAAACTTCTCCCAATGCATTGGATGATGCCAACTTTGAACAAGAGGTAAAAGAAGAGCAGAACTATGAAGAAAAAGCAAAAAGGATTTTAGTACACTAAATCTTGTCGGAGATTAATCTTTAACAATGCAATTTATTTGAAGGTCATTTACGGCAAGCTCTTCACGCTTTGCTATCACCATCTGTTTGGCTACAATTTTTTTTTATGCTTCTTAGATTTTTTTTAATGATAAGAAGTAATTTTTTATAATTAGATCTACCAGAGCGGTAGGTAGCTGTAAGAAAGTTATTATACGAAGAAATAAAAAGTCTATGATACCCATATAATTTTCAAAACAACAACAACAACAAAATTAAGCCTTCATCTCACTAAATGGGGTCGGCTACATGAATCCTTTTTCTCCATTGTATTTTGTTAAGAGTCAAATTCTCATTTAAATCTAAAAAAGAAAGATCATTTCTAATATTTTCTAACTAAGTCCTTTTAGGTTCATTTCTATCTTTCTTAACATAAGCCAAACCTAATAGGCTAATACATCTATTTTCCTAACCGGGCCATCGGAAGGCCTTTTTATGTGACCAAATCATCTAAAGCGACTTTCTCTAATCTTATCTTCCACCAGAGCTACTCCAACCTTTTCACGTTTATGCTCATTTCATATTCTGTCTGTAAGAGTAAAGCCACTCATCCACCTGAGCATCCTCATCTCTACAACACTTAACTTAATATTATGCTTCTCTTTTAATGGCCAACATTCTGCACCATAAAGCATTGCAGGTCTCACCACCATCTTATAGAATTTTCCCTTAAGTTTGAGGGGGACTTTTCTATCACACAAGCCGGATGCATTCCTCTGCTTCAACCATCCAACTTGAATTCTGCTAATAATATTCCTATCTATTTCATCATCACTCTGAACAATAGACTCGAGATATCTAAAACGTGTACTCTTATTAATGACTTGATCAACCAAAGTTACAATCCCCCCACTAGAACTATTATTACTAAAATTACACTCCATATATTAAATTTTGGATTACTCAAACGAAAGCCTTTAGACTCTAAGTTTGACCTCCATAATTCAAGTTTACCTTCAACTCCCTCTCTAGTTTTATCAACATGAAGAATATCATCAGCAAAAGGCATACACCAGGGTATAACCTCTTGCAAATGTCTAGTGAGAACATCCATGACTAAAGCAAAAAGATATGGGCTAAAGGCTGATCCTTGATGTAATCCAACTGAAATAGAAAAATACTTGGTCAAACCACCTTGTGTCTAGACACAAGTAACAGCTCCTGCATACATATTCTTAATGACTTGAATATAAGCATTATTAACTCCTTTCTTTTCTAGAACTTTCCATAGCACTTCTCTTGGAACTTTATAATATGCTTTCTCTAAATCAATAAATATCATATGAAGATCCTCCTTATTCTCTATATGGTTCTCCATCAAACCTCTCAATAAATGCATAGCTTCCATAATAGACCTACTCGGCATGAATCCAAATTGATTTTGAGAAACATTAGTATCACGTAGTAAATTATACTCCATAACTCTTTCCCAAAGTTTTAAAGTATGACACATTAACTTGATTCCTCTATAATTCTCACAATCTTGTGCATCATCTTTATTCTTAAAAATAGGAATCAACATACTCATTCTCCACTAATTTGGCATCTTTTTAGTCTTCAAAATAATATTAAAAAGTTTAGTAAGCCAAGAAATTCCTTCATCTCCTAAGCATTTTCACACCTCTATTGGAATATCATCTTAGCGACTATGCACACACACATCGGGGAGCAAAATTAATTTTTTTAATTTCTGTGAAGTTCATACTATATGATATATATTGTACTAAACAATATGGATAAAACAAGGATTAATTAGAACATTTATTTAAGACAATTTAAATTTGAACTAATCATATTGTATGATCTAAATCGTATAGGACGATCAGTAAAAATAAAGAACTTTGCTGCCAATTATAAATTAGGTAATATTTTGAAATTCATAAATAGAACTAATCATATTGTACGATTACGATTGTACTAGACGATGTAGTTAAATTTTGTCTAATTTAATCTTGTAATTAAGCAATCGAATCTAGATTAATTGAGATTTCATATCATGTTGTACGATGTCCTGATTTGTACAGTACGACCCAATTAGCTCCCAGGACGATATTTAACTGCCAGCGATCGGACAGGACGAAAATCTTATTCGATTGAACCAATCGTATTGTACGACCCTTGATATCGTACTGGATGACTAATTTAAATATTTGAACTAATCGTACAGATCCTTGTTCATCGTACAAAACTAATAGGATGTATTGCACTAATCGTACTGTATGATCCCATAGCATACTGTACGATCAGAAATGGCCAACTTGAAAAATTAGATTTTTGGAAGCCTTGTATTTAAACTTTCTCATGAGACTCTAGAAGAGTCTTTTGGCTATTGAGAGAATTCTATGAGAGAGCTTTGTCTTCTTGAGATATCATTGAGTTTTGAGAGGAAGAGGGGGAGAAGGTGTGTGTGAGGGACTAGTGTGAGGGGATTTCACGCAGTTGCTCCAACCAAGCTTCTACCTAAGTTTCTCCATGTTTTCATTGATCTTAAGAGAAGCTCCGAGGGAAAAAGTTTTCAAGGCCAAAGATTCTAGGTTCTCTGCCTCACCAGGAGGGTGAAAAAGATTCTAGGTTTTTTATCTCACCAGGAGGGTGAAAAAGATTCAATTCTCAACCGCACTGTGGAAGGGTGAAAGTGCTTTTGTAAGGACTTCTCCACCTTGCTATGAGAGCTCAAGGAGAGTCACTAAAGATTTAGTGTAATACTTGGAGAAGACTACGGGGAGTGGATGTAGATCAAAGTTGACCGAACCACTATAAAATTTTTGATGTGCTGATTTCTTTTTTTCAGCACTTTTATTTTTCGCACTTTAATTTCCGCAATTTTTTTCTTGCAAATCTATGATAATTATATTGCGATTGTTTTGGATGAATTTCTGTGATCAAGAAAAAATAAAATAAAAAAATTGAAAAAAAATATATTTTTTGTTCATTTTTATAAGATAAAAAAATATAAAATTTATTTGGTTTATCAATATTTGCTTCCGTTTTATTTTTGTTTAACATTTTTCGTAAAAACAAAAAGATTTTGAAAAAAGAAAATTTTAAATAACCAATTCACCCCCTGGTGTACCTAGGGTAATTCAACAAGGTTTAAAAGCCTCTTTTGAACTTTCAATTGATATCAGAACAAACAATAAAGTATTTTGTTAACCTTTTCAAAATTTGATAGTTCTTTACCTAAGGCATGAAGGGATGTCACTATCTTAGTAAATCTTGTGTACATGTTAGAGATAGCCTCATTTGGTTTTATGCGAAATAGTTCATAATCATGCAGTAGTAAGTTTAAACAAGATTGTTTAACCTCATTTGTACCTTCGTATGTAATGCATAGTCTATCCCATATTTTCTTGCCTGTCTCTCATATAGTCTTCTGATTTAAGTCCAAAAAAAAAATAATTTAAATATTTCGCATTAAGCTGTGCATAATCTTTATCCCCAAAACTCCATTCATTAAAAGGAATTTCTTCCTGGATGTCATTAATAATATGAGATGGAGGTGTATATCCAACTTGAATTATATGTCACATGCGATAGTCAATAGATTGTAGAAACGTAGACATGCTAATTTTCTAAAAATCAAAAGGAATGTTATCAAATAATGGTGAACGGTTATTGAATAACCCTCTACAGTATTTCTATTTCCGAATTGTGTCATTGATCTTTTTCCCTACAATTTTCAAAAAGAAAAAAAAAATTCTCCACAAAAATTCAACAATAACTTTTACAGAAAGTAACAATCACCCCAAATGCACTATAAATTAACTAGATTGCTCAAAAAATGACTGTCATAATGTTTCAAGCATATTTTTATTTGGATTTTAAGAACACTGAATTGTAATACACAAAAACATAATGCTTACTTATATAGGTGAGCACGGATACAATAAAAAGTCTCACAAGACTAGCAATGCATAGATGCTCTACGAAGCAGATCAAGTCCCATGTCCCTGAACAAATGCCCCTGTACAAAGCCAAATAGATACATATAAGAGAGCTACTAAATGATCGTAAAATATCTATTTACATAATATTACGACACAATGAAAAAGAGAACCCCCTCAGAAGGTAACATTTCATTTGTCCACTCACAAATTTTTCCTTATCTTAAGTGCAGGGATAAAAAACTTCTGTCCAAATTCAAAAATGAAAGAAAAAAGCAACTCATGTAGCATAATAAATATCCGATGTACTAAACACCTAATTCTCTATAGCTCTACCGTAAATTTAAGCATAGTTCTATTTCAGTTGCTTGTATTGGAGGGAACAAAGGTTGCTTTAGTGCAGAGCTACAATTTACTTCTCATTATTAGAATGATAGTACCTGATACTCTATTACCGTATAATGCTTAGCACTAAGTATCTAATGCTCTCTAACGCTTTTGCCCTATTTTATTCTCTTATTCCCTCTGTAAGCCTTTTGAATTTTTTAAACAAATAATAAAATTAGCACCTTTTTTTTTTTTTTTATTTGTTAAGTTGCTTTTATTTTTGCATTTTGTTTGAATAGCGCGGTTCCAGTTTTTGGTTGTTTGTCCTATTTAGTTTTGTCATGGTTAAGAATTCCAACCTTTTTGGAATATGATATTGTCCAAATTTTTTGTCCTAAGAAGTCGTCTAAATGATGTGGCATGCAATATATTACTGAAGTATCATCCCAATTGACTGCTTAATTTGGGTTAGTTTTTTTCTTTGAGAGGCTGAGTGAATTTACTCGCAGTAGCTACTGCACTCAAATCCTCGCCTCCTTGGTAGAAGCTAATGTCCTCAATCACTGGGCCACATAACCTTATGTTGTTTTGAGGGTAAGGTCTTAATATATTACACCTGTCATTCAGACTATTTTTTAGGAGAAAAATTTTAACAAAATAATATTTTTCATCTTTTTAATTATTAAAGAAGAACACCGAATATATGAACCAGCAAAATTTGAGAAAGAGCAGAATTGGATGATAGATTTTAAAATGTAAATCTAAAGTGGAAGTTGAGGCAAAAGATTGAGATAGCTTTTCACCTCATCAAAGCATGCTCCTCCATTCACCATGAAGATTTGAGATTTCCCATGAGTAAAGGACATAGTGCTTATTTTGTTCATATATCTAAATGAATTGTGAAAGACCATATGTTAAAAGTCCTAGAGACTTATGGGAAGACATAGATTGAGTACTCTATCGTATGATATTTAAGAATGTCAAACAAATTGCTTTTTTGGCCCATAAGCGGATTTTCTCACAACGACAATAACAACATCAAGCCTATATCCCACTACGTGGGGTCGGTCACATGAATCTTTTTTCTCACAACGACAACATAATGCATAAATTATTGACCAACAACTACTTCAGTATTTAAAATTAAAAAAATTTATCGAAAAGGATCCTTACCTTAGAGGAAAATCCAAAAAAAAAACATCTAATTTCAACATGCGTACTAGTTACTAAAATTTTCAAAAGGCAAAAATTAAAAAAAATAATTGAATCGACAAAGACAGCACTTATAAGCTTTTTACCAAATCAAATGATAATAATTTTATATGAAAAAACTTATAGAGGAAGCTCTTAATGCCAAAACATTATATATTTTTAGCACTGGTTCAATTGCAAAAGTTTATCAAATTTTAAAATCAAAATGATAGAATCTCATGCTAAATTTTTTATGGGAAGTATGCATATGTGAACCATCATACATCAAAAAGATTAAACAAAGAAGGAAATTAAAACAGAGGAAAAACCAGTAAAAATTGTGAAATATAAGTTGCAAATGAAATATAAGTTGCAAACATAAAAAATCAGGTTGCCAGTCGAACCATCAACTTTCGTGGAGGGACCTCGTTACAATGTCGTTTTCGCATGACCTTACAAATGAAGTTATCACATCAACGTTGAAGCCCACCATTGATCAACACTAACACCATCATCATTCACCAAACATGATGCCATCTTCACCACCCTCAATTCCTACCATTGTTCGCTACCACACAACTCCAACACTTACTGTCGACCAATGCTAATTACTATCAAGTAAAATTGATTCCAATCATTGACCAATGCTGTCGTTGACCAATGTCAAAGCCTGACATCACTCAATGCTAAAATTTGTAAGACATTGATGTCTGGTGCAAGTTTTACCTAGTTTAAATCTCCTTTTCTAAATGAAGAATGATAGAGCATACCATTGATGTTTCTGATCAACATCATTAGACACTGGCTAATATAAAATGTCTATTAGTTACCGATATCTAACACCAACCTTTCCACAAAGAAGATGACTAAGCAAAACACCTTTTATTGCGCGATGCGTGACAATGATTGACGCTGATGTTCATCAACTATCACATTCAACAACCACCTTCTTGATCACTTGATCTCTCTTTTATAAGGAGAATGACCAAGATAACCACCCACCATCATCAGATAACAATTCTTGCATCTCAAGATTTCTACTTCCACCACAGGAGAAATCTTCTACAATTAATATCTAACGCAGTGTATCAATGCCTTGTTATACTTTGTAATATAACACTAGAGTGGTAGGAGGTTCTTCAATACTAAGATTATAAACTCACCCTATCGTCATAAATGTTCCAGTATGCTACAAGCACAACTCCAAAGTATACTTTAAAGGATTTAACCTTTACATAATTTAAGTTTTATTTGTTATGCTATTCCCATAATTAAAAGGAAAATTTCAAAACTTTTCTTCCCATATTGTCTTTAAAAAGAGATTTGAAAAAAAAAAAGACTCCCTCCAAAATTCAGAAAAGGAATATGAAAATTCACCTAATATTCTAAATAATATACGAGTTCCCTTCCTCAGTTCATATCTTCTTTCCCTCTCCTATGATTAATTCAACTCCTATGTCGACAACCGAAGGAAGCAGCCTTAAGAAGTGCTGATGGTGTTCGTAAAACATAATGATGGCTTTGAAAGTGACTTTTTGTTTCGGTGATAGTAGTGTCATGGAAATTTGTCCATTGGAAGCAGCATGGGAGACATCAGCATAAACAACATAAGAGACGTTACAATCTAGGAGCCTCTCAAACACTGGTGGTAGTAAACAAAGACTTGATCCTTGCATGCATGGGAAACATCAAAAGTGAGTTATTCCTTTGACTATATCAGGTGTCGAGCTCATGGCAAGTTCATGATAGTGTTTTAAATGGTGAGGCTAGGGAGATTCTCCAAGCTATAAGAAATTTAGACGGAGAGAGAAAGACTTTGTTGTTCTTCTAGCTAGTTGACATCAACGAATTACTAAGCTGAAAAAGTATAAGCTTTTGTGCATCTAGTCTTCTAAATTTAACTACTCTATTGAAATGTGATGCAAGTAGTTTGCAGGCTAATATGGATCTGCATGTATTGGTTTGAATTTTTCAAAACTTTTTCATTTCATTTTACTAAAATTCCAACACCCAAATGCGTTCCTAATGTCAAGCTATGTTGCTAAACTTTCAAGAATATTAATTTCATCTTATTGAATGCTATAATTTGGCTTTATTTAAATTTCAGTTGATCCTACTTAACCTAAAAATGAGTTAATTATTCTAATGAATTATTATTTTTATTCAAATGAACTAGTTGATGGTCTTAATTAATAGAGCCTAGGGCTTGATTAAGGACTAAATTTTAATTAATGATTAAATTAATTGCCAACACAAGAAACTTTATTTAATATTTTTATATTTTTGGATTAAAAAAGATTTTCTTATTTATTTTTAAAATAAAAAAACAAATAATGAGGCAGGTCCAAAAAGCCATTGATCGAACCAAATATTTAAATGGACGTACAAGAGGTCTTCATGGATTTTACCCCACATCCAATATTGTTCACTGTCTAATGCATGAAGGGGGGCAGATAATCAAGCCATTGTAGTCTTCCATTGTAGTGAATCTTTATTGCACTTAGCCAGTGCTTAAAATTTCTCAGCATCACCAGGATGATGCCCACTATCATTAGGTCTAGAATGCTTGAGATCATATTGAATTATTTTGACTCAATCCTAAGATGGGTTTATATTGACTCAACATTAGTTCATTAGAAATCTTATGACTTAGAAGGATCTAACTATTTTGTTTGGATACAAAACTTTATTATCTTGAAGATGTTACATTAGTTAAAAAAAAGGTTGTCCGCACATAGTGAAAATTTCCTGCTTGTATTCGACAAAAAATTACACATGCATGCAATAAGTTTTATAATTGGCTAATAAACCAATAAAGGTCAAGCAAATAACTCAAATCTCCAAAGTAATTAAAAGGAAAATCATAGAGGATAAAAGCATTACAAAAGATAATCGTAGAGGACAAAAGCAACTCAAAAACAAATGAAAGAATATTTAGCACATCTGATGCCTATATCTCATAGAACAAAAGAAGGATGCATGCATGCATGCAAGCAAAAAGAAGAAATATGCTCATAGATGGATATAGAAATGAATAGAATGAGATCTCATTCAAATCTCTAGATGAACACCATGAATGAAAAACTTACTCGCATGACCTGCCAAAGATGGCCTTTATAGGTGCCACGAAAGCACTGCCAAGGACTGAAACAATGCCACTAGCAGCTTTACTTACAACTGCTCCCATTGAAAGCAGATAGTCTTTGCCTAATCCATAAGCGACTCCCACATCATATTATTCTGATCAACAGAACCATTCACATTTAATGGTAGCTTGAGCCAAGAAAAAGGTAAGAAAAACAATTAAAATAAATATTTCCAAGCAGTAAACACCGGGAAAAAGAAATTAAATTATCATACACCATGAAACGATTAGTTCAAGGCAATTGTAACCATATTGAGGCATTCATAATAATAGTTTAAACCAGAGATTTTTTAAGAATGTTGTCATTAATAGAAAAGATTTCTTTCTTTTCGAGAACTGATGAAATGGACTGTTCATTAAGATGCTGTTTGGTAGCATAATTTAATCAGGATTTACAGTAAATACAGCCAACGGTCAAAAGGACAAAAATAAATTCTACAACTTTCTAAATCCCGGATTTACTAGTTCGGCGTGTTTAAGAATACCCGTCAGTTTCAAGGAAAGAATACCCGTCCATGCCTTCACAACCAAGCACTTGTCGTGACTTCCTCCTTTCTTTCTCGTCGAGGGTTTCGGGTAAGAGCAGTTGAGGGAGAAAGACAAGGGCTTCCGACACACCTTCGGCACCCCGTCGTGATGCTTCGTGCTACTTCCGTCCTTCGGGTAGGACAGGAAAGGGGATAACGACGAGGGGTTTCGGTTAATAGATGTGTAGCAGTAAGTTTATTTTTAATTTTTTTGGTTATTTTTAATAATAATAGTTAATTTATTAAAAAGATGTTAAGTTACATAAAATTAATATTATTTATAATTTAATTTGATAAATAAATTTTATGCTTAATTAAATTTCCAACAGATTTTCAGTCGTGGCGCTATTGATAGGGGAAAAACATAGTAAAAACGATGTCACTGAAAAATCAATTGGCCATTTTCTAAGCTTTCCGATGGATTGTTTGGCCCAAAAACTCTAAAACAAATAAAAAAAATGGCGCTAATTCATCTTAAGAAGCAAATTAAAAATAAATTATTCCTTTGAATGGAAAAGAAAATGGTACTAACATGCAAACAATATACCAATAAAAGTAAATTGTCATGCAATGGGGGAGAGGAAGCAATCGAACATAAGGCTTCAAATCAACTGTTGTATCAGCATAGCACTGCACCATCCCGATTATTAGTAGTAAATTTTGCTTGGCAGAAATTGGACACTATAAACCACCAAGTTCTATGAATTGTACAAAAGAAAACAGAAAGGCGGTTTGGTCATAATAAAATGGAGAATGAGTGAGAATGTTTACTCATTCATAGGCTCATAGCAATCAGCGTGACTAGCGTCAAAGAATTGTTTCTACGAATAACATTCCGCGAGAAATTCCAGAGCGCCCACCGGAAGATCCTTCTGTTTGGCAACGGGATTTATGCAGGATTTGAGCAGGATATAGTGTAAATCCTACCTCACGCCGAGATAAATCGGCCCTTGCCCTATTTTTTTGCGTAAATTCCAGATTTACTAAACCCTGGGGTTCGAAGGGTTTACGGAACTTGGACGAAGAAGCGCGCGAGAGGGAGAAAGATGCTTACCTGTGCGGCGAGCTACCGTCCTGACATCCGACAGGAGCAACGTCGTTAAAGGGGCCGAGAAGCCTCTTTCGACTGTTTCAAAACTCTACTTCCCGCGATGCATGCGAAGGCGAGGCAACGATCCCACGGGAAGGGAACGACGTCGGAGGAGGCGAAGCACGCGACTCTTCAAAACTCTATCTCATGCGAAGCAGGCGAAGTCACATCGACTGATAATTAGTTAAGTTAATAGATCACAGTGAGTGGCGGGATCACGTCGATTTAGATGATTTAGAACAAATATTTATAATAAAATATTTATTATGATTTAAATTAAATATTTTAAGTATAAATAAATTTATTTATTTAATAAAATTATTTAATATTTAATCTTTAAAATAATAAAATTATTTATTAAATTATTTAAATTTTGTGGCATTTGAACCGACCGATTTAAAAGAATCGGGGCCGGTTCACTGGTTAAACTAACGGTTCTGACCGATTCAATCCGGATCAATGCAGAGGCAATTTTTAGACTAAATTGGACCGGTCTTGTGGCCAATTCATTGTTGAACCGGATGATCTAGCCCAGTTTTTAAAACCTTGATAATAACTCATTGAAATCAAATCGACATAATTATATAATTAATTAATTAGGTAAGTTAAGAGATCACATGGAGTTGTGGGGTCATATGAAGATGCTTCATGATGATTTGGGGCAAATATTTATTATAATTTAAATTAAATATTTTAAGTATAAATTTATTTATTTATTTAATAAAACTGTTTAATATTTAATCTTTAAAATAAAAAAATCATTTATTAAATTATTCAAAATTTGTGGCATTTGAACAAACCGGTTTAAAAGAATCGGGGCTGCTTCACCGGTTGAACTGGCGGTTCTGACCGGTTCAGTCCGGATTGATGCACAGACGATTTTTAGACTGAACAGAATCGGTCTTGTGGCTTGTTCATGGTTGAACCGGTCGAGCCTGCCGATCCGATCCGATTTTTAAAACCTTGATAATAACCAATGGAAATCAAATCTAAATAATTATATAATTAATTAGGTAAGTTAATAATTAAATAACTAATTATTTCAATAACAATTAAAAAATTAATTAGGTAATTATTAATTAAATATTTATTAAAACAACACCTAAATAAATAATTAAATAATTAGCACTATAATATATCATTAATTATGTGCTTTAATAATTAACCAACTTTTGAATTATATTATTTATAATTATAATTTATTGATGGAAATTAAAATTGAAACCAATAAATAATTCATAAAATAATTAGAAGTATACATGATTATTATTTTAATTAACAACTAAATAATTAATTATTCAATTATCAATAATCTAATACTTATTAAAATAACAAATAAATAAGTGATTAGATAAGTAATACTCTAATTAATAAGTAATTATTATTTAGAATGCAAATTAAATTTAAATTATCTTAAATTTTTTGTTACATTGTCAAATAGTTTCATAGGCTTTAACAAGATTTAACAATTATCTTGCCAAAAAGTTTTTCAAGATTTAACATACTCATGATTTATTAAAACCATATTTACAGAATTTGTTAAATCCTACTTTTAGCAAAATAGCCCCTAATAATCATTGTGGCTCCAAATAGATCCCGAAATATGACACTCAATGCGTTCTTCAAAGGCCTCCATTTTTAGGGTGTAAACGAGTCAAGTTTTAGAACTGTTGCAGGCTCGAATATACGCGGCGATAGAATTTAGAAAATTTCCGTCCTAACGTTGCATGGATATTCGGCACATAAACAGAAAATAAAAGAACACCAGTATTTATACGTTGAAAACCTTGAAAAGGGAAAAAATCACGGGGCCACGCCTAGTTGAAAGAATTTCACTAGTGTTTGCTCGGGTTGCACGTACCTGACTCGTCCTCAAAATTCAGAACGATCAGATTACAATAATCAACTCTTTGGTTGAACTTTAATTACACTGGATGTCAGAAATCTGACGACACTTGGAGGTCAGTAAGAAATCTGGCATTACTTGGAACTTCACTTGGAAAATCAGACAGAATTCTGGCGTCCCTCAGAAGTCGGGCAGAATTCCGGCGTCACTTGGAAGTCAGGCGGAACTCCAGCGGTGGTCGAGGAGGAGTTTCTTCCCTCATATTCCTCTCTTCTTCTTCTCTTCTTCTTCTCTTCTTCTCCTCTTCTCCTCTTCTCCTCTTCTCATGCTTGGGTCCCCTCTTAAGAGAAATGAGGGGCTATTTATAATTTTTTGTGGATGGCATGACCCGTAAATAGGAAGAGGATCGAGGGAAAATGTGGACTGAATTGGATGGACGGCCGATATTGAATCCCTTGATCGTGGACTGTTTGTTAGGCATTTGAAGGTCTTAATGATATTGGAATTCGGTTATCTTGGGCTCGTTGGATTCGTCTCGTCAAGCCGCTCGATTCGACTATAAGCATGTCATGTTTGGAAACTGTTTAGTAATCTGAATTATGGATTAAACCTTCCAAACGCGCTTTGGGTCTTTGATTTGGACTCATTTGGGCTCGGATTGAGTTGAATTTGGTGTCATTGGGTTCGTATTTCCGAGATGTTCAGTTCGACTATAAGTTTGTTGAAATCGGAGTTCATATGATTTCCGAATTAATTTTTGAAGCTTCTAAGCTGATTTTGCCTCGAGATTCGTGCCTGATCAAGATAATTTTGTGATAATATATCAAGAACAATAGAGCTCAGCTCATCATGCTGAAAGCAAACTGTACTCGAGATAGAGATCGAGTTGAGCTCAAAGTTCAAGCTCGAGCTCGACTCGTTCCATTGTAAACGAGTTCAAGTCGCTCGTCCAGCCTCCGGTGAAGTCCGTTTCATCTTCCGAAAAGCCTCCGGTGATGTCCGGTCCATTTCGTCTTCCAAAAAGCCTCCGAAGCGTGATTCAAACTACAGCGAGAGGAGAGAGAGAGAGATGAAAGTCTGAATAAATTATTAAACCTATTACAATATGCCCAAGGCTAACCAAGAGGGGGGTGAATTGGTAATTTAAAAAAAATGGATTATTAAAAACTATTTCTAGAAAACTTAATTAACGATCCTTAAAATATGTAGTTGATTAGATATGATTATCATAAAATATTTTTCAACCACAAAACATTAAAGTGTTAAAATAAAAATGCAAAAAATAAAAGAGAATCGAAGAACACCGAATTTTATAGTGGTTCGGTCCAACAAGACCTACGTCTAGTCGTCCACTACATAGAGACTCCTTTTTCAGGTGTTGCACTATACTCAAGTTACTCTCCTTTTGCCCCCACAGCAAGGCGGAGAAGCCTTTACAATTTCCTTCTCGGTGCGGTAGAGAACCGTCATCCTTTTTCACCCTCCTGATGAAGGCAAAGAACCCAGCGTCCTTTCTCACTTTTATAGTGATGGCAGAGAACCAAGCATCCTTTTTCACCCTCCTGATGACGGCAGAGAATCGAACTCTCCTTCAAAGATATTCTCTTAAGAGTTTCCAAAGAGATAAGGCAGATACTTGAAGTATAAACAATGAAATCCTCACTTTTGGGCAACCTTGTGAATCCCTCACAATTTCCTCCTCAAAGATCTCACCACACTCACTCCCAAACACTATTCTAAATCACTCTTCCTTCCTCTCTCAAGAAGAAATTCATAAAAGATCATTATGATAATTAGTTTTTAGAACCCTTATATACAAAGGATAAGAAAAATCATCCAAAAACTAAAAATTTCAAGTTTTACAAAGTCAGATCGTACTGTACGATTGCACATCGTCTCGTACGAACAGTTTAAAATATGAACGGTTCGCCCCGTATGATGTTGTATGAACCTGTAAGACTCAGTTTTCGACCAGTTCAAAAAATGAATGGTACGTTCCGTACGATACTATGCAAACCATGTAAGTCCCTATTTCGTACTCTGAAAAATGTTGTATGAAATTAAATCGTACTGTACGAACAATTCAAAAAATTGAACAGTCCATCTTGTATATACTGTACAACCATGTAAGTCCCTGTTTCATACTATGGAAAATGTTGTACTAAAATAAATCGTACTGTACGAACAGTTCAAAAAATTGAACAGCTCGTCCCGTACGATTTTGTATGAATCATGTAAGTCCCTGTTTTGTAGTCTGGAAAATGTTGAACGAAAATAATTCGTACTTAGAAAAAATTTTAACTCATAAAACAGACAGGTTCGTTTTAGAGAAGAAACTACATAAATCGTTCCGTACGATTCAAGATCATATAGTACGATTAGATTTAAAAAAATTAAGTTTTTGTCTCACTCCCCCAGTGTGTGTGTGCACGGTTGCCCAATTTACAATCACACTCTCTCAGACTAAAAAAAAAAGTATAGACTCCAAAACTAATAAACTCTAATCTAATGAACTTGAAGTCTTCTACTGTCTGGAATGTGATTTTTCTAAAAAATATGTTAGTACACACAACAACAAACTTTTCCAGCATATTTTAGGAGAAACAATAGTCAAACAATAAAATTTTGTTATCATCAAAAACTTACATGATTATAAAGATAAAGTCTTGAAAAACTAATTTAGAACAATCTCAACAAGAGAGAGAGAGAGAGAGGGGTAATGAGCTGTTTTTTGGATTATTCAAGCGTTTATTATAGAGAGAGGTTTGGTTCGTCTTCCTAAATCTTGAAATGCATGCTGCCATGCGGGCAATTTTTCAAAAATTAAAACTGTAGTGAGAGAGAGAGCAATTTTTTAGGTTTTGTTAAAGGGAGTTATTAGCATTTATTACTGTTAGAGAGAAGAGAGAGAGAGAGGCAGAAGACTGAGATTTGAGAATTCTCAAAATACATGCGCGCGAGAATTTAAAATATAGGCGGGAGTGGGATTTATACAACACTTATTATTATTTTTTATTTTTTCAAATTTAGTAATTTCGAGCCAACTCGCAAGCTCACGAGTCGAGCCTCAATGAGCTCGAACTCGAGCTCATTTACTGAATGAGCTCGAGCTCGATAAGCTCGGCTTGCGAGCCCATAAACGACGAGCTCGAGCTAGCTCTTGAGCTGGTTTGGGTGGCTTACACCCCTACCTCTATCCCTAGTAATCTTTGTTACACACTGGTACCATAATGCCTTCCTTAGCAACCTTTTTTCATCGCATCCGTCTGTCTGATGATGCCTTCCCCAATGAGCTCTATGGTTCTTGGTCCCATAATGGCTTCCTCGGTCATGCAAACTTGAATAATTATGCTTGAACCATCAGATTCGAGCTAGCGCATCACCGATCTCGTGATGCCCACCCCAATTCATTCAAATATTTATTTTCACAATATTTTCACAATGTTGTTTGTGATGCCAAATAACCCCTAATAATCATCGTGGCTCCAAACAAATTCACAGGAGAAAGCCATAGAGATTTAAATAAGAATAAAAAAACAACACCATAAATGACAAACCCTAAAGCATATGTCCGAAGAAAGAGATATGTCATAGGTACATGAAATTTGAGAATCACAATAGTGATATCCTATTTTATTAGACAACCATGAACTTTCAAAAATATTGAGAACCTAGCCTTAAAACATATAGCTTACAAGGAGAACACAATGAAATAATCCCTCTATGGAGAGATAAAGCTCGAGTAATCGGGTGATGACTTTAGTATGACAAAGGGCCTTGGGGTTTGGTTTGTATAGCAGACACAGACAATGATAGGAGATCATAAAAAGCCAAGTAAGGAAGCATGAGTTGCACGCGCGCATGCGAGATGGAGAGAGAGGGTTGAAAAAGAAAAGGAAGGGGATGAGAGAGAAAGGAAGGGCAGAGAGAGAGAGAGAGAAGGAAGTATGTAAAAGAAATGAAGGAGAAGGGGTGGGGCTTGGCATCTGAACTGGTAATGAATTCTCTGTGAAAGTTTAACTATGCTAGAAAACTATTTCCAATAAATATATTTTAATTTCTCAACGAAGAATAATGAGCCAAAATTCCAATTTAAAATCTCCAGCTAAATAAAACCAAACTTTTTATAAGTAAATGAAAAATATAATTAAGAAATTTGACTTTTGTGACTCATATGCATTCAAATGAAGAAATATAATTATTTTTTTAGTAATACGTTAAAAAGTTTTACAAAAAATTACTCCTAGTGAGCGATAATATCTTATCATGATATCATCGACAGCTTTCCCCAACAAGATCCCATTGCAAACCTCTTTCTCATTCACAAGTGTTGGTTCAATGATGTCATCCCTAATTTGTCATAAACTAACTTGATATGACCAATAGAAAGACAGATCTTACCATGTTGAATTGGGATAGGCCAACCCAATATTCAAACTCTGGGGACTAATTAGATCTCTTATATCAAATTATACATACCACAAAATTTCTAATTAACTTTAGTAAACATAATAAAACAAACTCATCAACAATTCCCTTTTATTTCATCAAAGTCTATAAATAATATTTCCAATATATTACATGGCTACATAGACCCAAAATAAAGAAATATTTCTTTTATACTATTTGTGTGACAAGATTTTTCACATATTTCATTGTATGCTGGTTGTTATGATTGCTTATGATATGATACTTTTCTTTACCATGTTATTCGTGAAATTGATGTGATTGTCGCTAGATTTCTCCTAGATTAGGAATGATTTAGATGCTAACAAAGTTTTTTGCATGTGACCATGCTCATGCATGGCTAAACTTGCTAAGCCCCCTGAAAATAAAAAAGCATGTCCCAGTGATTATGATTGGCTCAAATGTGAGTAAATGAAATTATATAATTGTTTGGGGTGATTTTGATAATTATTATTATAATTGTTGAGAATAACATGGAAGTTGTCTTGAGTCTTCTAAAATTTTTGATATGTAATTTTAATTAATGGGTTGTGAAAGTCATTTAGTGTGGGGTATTTGGTACCCAATTTGAATTGGACTTCAAAGAGGAAGCGAACATCCCTCTTTGAGGAAGAGCTCCTTCCATTTGAAGATCTAAATTTGGGTAAGTTTGAAATCCAAAGAGAAAAGAAATACCTCTACAAGGAGGAGTTCTTTTCATTTGGATACCCAGACCCGACCAATCAAAAGAGCGCGAAGGAAGAAGCTGAAGTAACAAAAAAAAAATATCACTTTAATACTTGCATCATTCTATAAAATTAAAATTCGGGTTATTGTCAGTGGTGCTAGGTCACTTTTAATTTATACAGACCCTCAGCTGTAATTAAGTGGCACTTGTCATATGGTCATTCTTACATTCATTTGATATATTTTGATAATGTGTTATAATTGGTTGTTTACTTTTCATGCATTAGGAGTTTCATAAGTCTTTATAGATTTCTTACTCTGCATGGAATTTTTGTTTTAGCCTGCATGTAATTAGGCTCTTTGAGGACCAAAACTTTTATACTCATAACTAAATAAAAGTTTTTAGGTCAACATAGAAAGATAAATGATTCTAAGAAATAAGCTCAAACACGTTGAGGGTCTCATACATTCATATTATGACTTCTCTTCATTGCTAGGCACCTCCCCGCATACGGGTCGTGGTAGACCACTCGACTTATTAGGGTGCATCTCTGTTTGAGGGGATTTTGTGCAATCTCTAGGGGAAAAAATTATTTTATAAGCCAAAATTTTAAATTATTTTATATCATTTATATGTATAAGATCAATTAGCATGCATTGCATTAGAAATTAATTAAAATATTAAAATTTTAATTACATTTGAGCATAATTACCCAACATAAGTAAATGGACCAAATAGGACGTTCTTTAGATGTCAGCCCCAATATCTCAAAAACTTGAACAATAACCTACCCATATTTCATAAAGACTGAACTCATGGTTTTAAAGCGCCCAAGCGATTAGCTGACTCTCCAATCCATGACAATGTAAGCCATATTTGCATGTCATTAGCTAGGTTTAGGCCACTATGATTTAGTACCCAAATTAGATTTAAGATTTGGGGGTGAACCTAAAATCATATATTCCCAACATTGAAAATTTAATCCCAACATTATAATACAACTACAACTCAAAACCAAAATCTACTCTAAACCAAGATGTAAAGCCCAACATATACAATATATTGAGGCATTTTTGAATTGTTTCAAAATCCCAAAATGCCTCTTACTTCTCTATTGGCCTCTAAAATAATTGTTCAAATTTGATCCAATTCCGAATGGAGATTCCTAACTTCATTCCTTTGATATCACTTTTAAAAAATTTAAAATAAATTTTCTATTATTATTTTTAATCGAGAGTGTCCGTAGGAAGCCCAAACTTTCTACGACATAATTAATCATGAAGGCTTGCCTTCACAGGAGATTTAAGACCCCAGAAAAAAAATAAAGAAATACTCTCTTTAGGAAAAATTGAAAGATTAAAGACGATCATTATCGTTATATTCAAATGCTTAATAAGGAATGATATTTTCTTCCCTTGGAAAGACATATCATTTGTTATTATGACCTTGAATATGAAATTAATGACAACCCATCTAGATTATCATAGTTAAATATTGATCGAATATCATTTTGATCCTTCGGGGTCATATATAGTTCATTCTTGAATTTAACTATGATATTTAAGATAAAATTCACAATTGTAAATATGAACCCATTATAAAATTTTATTTCCACCTTCCGAGGTGGTATATCATTTTTAGTGGTGTATTCTGTTTTAGAATTAAAATTCAAAAGTCAACATTCAAAATTTTCCAAAGAATATAACTACAAATTGCTTTGTACTTTTTAACGAAATTGTGCAAACTACAATGGAATAGGACTTCCCCGGGTTTTTTTATAATGATACTTGCAACATTTAAAATCTCAATGATAGCCTAAAGAAGGTTGACATTTTCACCCAAGCCTTTGATGATATGGCATATGTAATTTCTTTCATCTTGATAAATAGAAGTAGATACCATATATAATGGGAAAAAAGGAGAGGAGCCAAATTTCACCGCACCACAAGTTATTTGACTATCAGTGGCAGTTGGCATAAAATTAATATTTGAAGCATTTCATTTGATCCATATCCTTCTAGGATATAGTTAAATTGTTGTAACTACCTTTATTGGTATAAATATTATGGATGTTGAAGAACTAAGGGTTAGAGAGATGGGTATTGTTTATTTTTTATCTAAGAATACAAAAAAAAAAAAATCAAGATTGAAGCAGTTGATAAGGTCTTTATAATTAAACACTTTATACAAGTCATCAAAGCCTCTTATATTTCAGACCACCATAGAGAAGATGAGCATGGGTTTTTAGTGATATGGGGATGACCTCTTTGTTATTATCATGATTGTGAGGTTTAGAAGTTGGTTTTGAGGGTTTTGAAGTGAATATCTCTTGTCATTGAAGTCATCTTCCTCATTTTTGATGAATGTCAATTTTGTTTTTGGGTCATGGCTAGAGGAGCGTCGGTGACATTGAAATTTCATCAGAAGAGGAGTTTAGGTTGGGAATAATATTAATTGGTCTATTGGTTAATAAGGATTTTTCTATTATATTACTTCATGATTGATGGGGTTGATTGGTGCTTTAGGAATTGTAGTAGGGTTCACGATAATAGGGGCTAGTTGCTAAGATTTTTTGGTTTCCTCCGTTTGCTGTAATCATGTAAAGGAAGGTTAGGTGTAATTCATACTGAATTCATGCATACTTGTACTTATACCTTTTTTGACTCAGTTCATTCAAAATAACCTCATGAATTTTTTTATGTATTATCCTCTGCGTGTGTATGTGAGTATTTTCATATGCACGAGAGTATGTGAATTTATTCTGAGGTGGGTCCCATGGATTTGTGTGCATGATTTAAAATTTCTAAATTTTTCCCTTGGGGTCCTATGGTGCTGGGATTGGCGGTGCTGTGGCATTTAACTCCATGCCTTTTGGCCAAAATAATTCAATGCTACAGCGCTTGGGGCATCGTTGCGGCGCTTGCTTTCTAGCGGAGATCGCTGCAGCGCTGTAGGGTCAGGTGCCACGGCGCCAGGCTCAAATTTTACAAAAAATATCCATTTCTTTCAAATGTTTTTATCATTAAGCAATTTCTTTCCCCTTAAGTTGTCTGCTAAAGAGGGGGAGGATGATTTTAGAGAGAGAATGCTAGGATTTTAGTGACTCCGATTCATTTTCTACTATCAACCTAGTTTTGAAAGTTGTCCGGATTGAAATTGGTTACATTTCACTTATCTCAGTTTTCAAAATTACGAAAATTTTAGGATTTTTTTATTTAATTTATAACTTCTAAAATAAAAATGGAAATAACTACGCAGCTGTAAAACTTTCAACATGTAATTTTTAGTATGTTATAGAGATAATCATTATCAATATTTATGTATTTTTTTGAAAAAGTTTTGCTTGGTAGTTCAAAAAATATGTTGTTTTAGTGAGCTACAAAATAATATTGTAGTACATAAAAAATTTCAAATAGTGTTTTGAACCATCCCTAAAATATTAGTAGAATTTTGAATTTATGAAATTATAACTAGTAGTTAATTTTCTTGTATACTTGTAAAGCCTTATGTGAATTTATGAATTTTGTTCATTTACACTTCTTTATCGTTAATGAAATGATATATCTGCTTATTTTCTTGAAACGTGTGATTCTATTGATTTTTTATGTGGATAAAGTTCTGATGCTTTAAAAGTGCAGGGAGTTATAATGGTTTAAATTTATAAACATATGATATATGCTAAGTATTGAGAGTTATAAGGGTGTATATTATGATATACTAGCACAATGAGTTATAAGGGTCTAAATTTTGATATTTATTCTCAAGAGGAGGTATATAAGTCAGAGGAAATTTTTTTACTTTCTACTCTAATACGCGAGGTGCTGTTTATTTACTTTCAATATAAAATTTGATTTATTTTAGTTATATGCATGTACTATTATTTTCAACACGGTATAATTCTTTTCAACTACCTTTATATCCAGTTAAATGCAAAATAAATGAGTTATTAAAAAATTTAGATCGGTGGGTGTGACCAATTGAGCCATGTTAGCTCTTGCCTACTCTACATTCTATTTCAAGTATGTAGAAGCGGAAAGAACTAGTTGAGTAGCCGAAGAATTAGGATTTGATATGAGTCTCTAGAGGTATTTTTTTTTTGTTGTTGGTTTAGTCATAGTTAGTTATTTAATTACTCATTCCGATCTGTAGCTATATATTGAAATGGGTAATTTTTGTATATATTTTAATGATAAAAGAATAGAACAAAAATTTGTTTATAAGTTTCTATGTTGCTTACTACATGAAAGTTAGAAGCTCTGTGGTCTGTATAGTTTAAAGTAAAATTTAATAAGTGTTCGAAACTTAGATCTTGGGTTTGGTCGGTCATGAGTCAACTTGATATGACCTGTTTTATTTGTGAGCCATGTTGGGTTGGGTTATAACATTAGGTTGGGCTAAATGGGTTGGTGCAGCATGAGGTGGGAGGATGGTCAAGACAACTACAACCAGTGCATGGGATGGGTTTTCAATCAAATATTTTTGAGGTTTTGTTCCTTGCCAAAAATAAAAATAAAGATTTTATCAGGCATAACATAATTATTCTCTACTTGGACATGAAATCTAGAAAATGTGAGATTAGTTTTTTAGCTGTGAGTTTGTTAATAACGAGGGGAGTGTCAAGCTCATTATTTTAGAAATACCAGTAGGACATCAATTGAGAGGCAAAATTGGATTTTAATCCCTAAAGGAAGATATGATAAATCTTCTTTTTTTGGTTTAAATTATGGTAACTATTTCAAAGTGATGAATGGATTGCAAAAAACCCTATTCCGCCATACCATACCATGTCATAGTCCTCTAACAATGAAATAAAATAAATAAATAAAAATAATAGTCCTCTAACAGTGAAAATTTCAAGAGGAAAAAACTCTTATTGAGGG
The DNA here is from genome assembly GCA_019925795.1 of Dendrobium chrysotoxum. NCBI lineage: Eukaryota > Viridiplantae > Streptophyta > Magnoliopsida > Asparagales > Orchidaceae > Dendrobium > Dendrobium chrysotoxum. The sequence continues at coordinate 90,562,071 of CM034313.1, forward strand.
ATAGGAGAGTTAGAGTACCTCAAAGAGCCTAATTTTTTTTACATCATTTAAAAAGGCCTCACGTTAAAGTCTCTTATTGATGGAATATCTAACTAAAGAAAGCGTCCAATTTTTTGAACCCAAGGCAATCTTTTTGTCGGAGAAGTGAATAACTCTCTTTTGGGGAGGGACATAACTGACGTGAAACTCTGTGGTAGTTGAGATTTTAGTTGTAAGCATTTTTTTTAGTAGGAGGCGGCTGAAGGGGTGGGTTGGATAGGAGACAAGGGTTCAGTTGAAGAGGTTTCAACAATAGTTGAAGGATATGAGCCATTGTTTTGGTTTTGTAGCAAGGAAACTCGTGCTTCAATAGAGAGTTGAATAATAACATTAAGAAGAGGATGGCTACTTGTTGGTTTTTAGAGGGGCTATTTAGGGTGGAAGAGAAGGGTAATGATGCAATTTCATGGGAGCATGCCATATATCCATAGAGGAAATAAGAGGAGAAGGGTTGAAAGGAGATGCCGAATGGGAAAAGTATAAAAGGCTTAGGTTTATGTAGACTCCATCTTTTTCCAATCATTAATTTTTACTCTCATTTTTCTCCCTAATCTCCACCGATCATAATTAGCACTCTTCACATAATTGACATTTATTTTTAATATTAATAAATACTGCATCATATATCTTTATAATAATAATAATAATAAATTAATTTTAACGCACTGTTATATAATTTCCGAAGAGCACCGAATCAATTCACGAAGTGAGGCAATTTCTAATGTTTTTTTAGCTGCCGGACGACGGACTTCGCCTTGTTACTTGGTCATGGCTACCGATCTGGAGGAGGAACGGCTGCTCAAAAGCTTCTTCGCCCAGGTCAGCGAAGTCGAGAGAGACAACGAGGTTATTAGGTAAGAATAACATCCCGTTCTCCCCCACGTCACTTCACCACCGATTTCTTTTTTATCTGAAAGCTCCTCTATATGTTAGCTCGATCACCGCGTCATGCATCAGAAACCCTAGCTCCAAAAATAATGGGTCCATTATTTATTTTGAAAAGATATATTCATTCTATTTTATCTGATTTAATCTGGATGTGCGGCGGATTGAGCATTGGATTGGAATGTTTGATGTGATATAACAGAAGTTGGATGGGTAGTATCAATTATGGTCATATTAGTAGGTAAACGCGAAGAAAAAGGTTCTGAATAGGAGGGATCCCAGGTGAAACGTCTTTTTCTAAAATTTTGATGGATAAAAATGCATTTTCAGGGTTTTGACTGTCTGATGCATAAATGTAACTATGTAAGTATTTTAAAACCTGGATCTGGCTGTTTGATGGAATTAGTGATTATGTATAATAGATGTTACCTTGACATTGCATCTTCTGTTAGTTGTTGTATCTTGGATGAGAGAACAGCGTGTACCTTAAAGCTTTCAGACTCTTGCTGTATAGTCTAGAAATAGCTTGGTAATATATATATATATATATATATATATATATATATATATATATATATATATATTATTGTGAAATTTTTGTGCATGTTTGCTGCCTGTCTAAGCACAAACCTAAGATGTAAAGTGTTGAAACTGTGGGATTTGTAGTTGTTTTTTTGGTTATGAAAATAACTAAGTCGAGGAAAAAGTACAAAAGAAATATATTTTTTGACGTAAGATGCTTACTTGCACTAATAAGGCTGTTAGTAAGAGCTCGAGTAGAACCTAAAAATAGATTGTACATACGTAAGATACTTGGTGGTGGAGTGAGGAGATACAAAATATTATTAAGACAAAAAGTGTGCCTTTTAAAAACAGTAGAAAATAAATACCACCAAATTTATAATAATTATTAAGAAATTTTACTAAGAGGGCTATAAGTTGGGCACTGAGAAGGAAATGAAGAAGACATAAAATAGAGGAGATTTAGAAAAATTATCAAAATTAGATGTATTAAAAGTGAATATAATATGACTTAGTTAAAGAAAACTATATTAAAGAAAGAAGAAAATTTTGTTTCAACAACTTATTAAATGAGAGTTGTAGAGAGCGATATTTTCATAGGCGACATTGAACAAATCATTAATTATACTACAAATTGATCCCATAATATTGAAATTGAGTTGGCTCTAAGAAAATGCTTAACAGGAAAGCTTGAGAATAGTTGGAAATATTATTTTTGTTTTGCCAACTACCATTGTAAATGAATATTAAAGACTAATGGTGCCAAATTTTTAGAGAGGGTGCATTTTTGGCAATTGTATTTGGCAATAAATGGGACATTCATGCTTGCAATTTTATTGGGGAATCAAACATATGGGTCCTAATAGATGCTATGAAAGAGAGTAATGGAACATAAACAAACCAAAATCATGTCGGATAGTTAATTTGATTTAGTAGCAGGTATGTATAACATAGATGCATTTTTGTGTTAAGGAAATTTATTAAAAATTATAAAGAACTATGAAATGGTCTTCAAATAGTTTTTATTTGATCTCAAGAAACATATACCATGATAATAGTTTTGGAATGCATTAAGGAGAAAATGCAAGTTAAATATGTTTTAAAAAAAATATTAATGATATGCTAGAGCATTGAATAACATTATAGATTGTTGTGGAGTGACTAAAGAGTTCTCAAACAAAAGAGGATTTTAACAATGTTAAACATTCTATATTTATCTTGGTTATGTAAATGCTTATAAAGGATTTTATAACGAGTTACCTCAGTGTATGCTATTTACATAGGATAGGTTTAAAAGGTGAGTATTTTGTTGCAGTAAAAAAATAGAAGAATTGATAAAAAAGTAACAGATAAGAGGCTAAGGATTAGTAGAACAAAGATAAAATATATTACATATAATTTTAATACGGGGAAACTAAAAATGATAATTTGGATCTACCATATCATATGAATGAGGATGTAATTTTTCGGGTTAAGATTGAATAGTTAAAATTTAAAAGTGTTTTATGAATACTACAGAGTAAGACAAAATCTTGTACGCTTATTTTTAGATGATATAGTTCAGAGGTGAGACATTTATTAAAACAAATAAAAACTAGAAGAGTATTTGAGGAAAAAAAAGAAAAAAGTCTTAAAATTAATAGAACAATAACTGAGTATATTATATATGATTTTATTGGGAGGAATTTAATATTATCTACCATGCGATGCAACTCATGAATAAGTATAAATTTCATATACAAAATAACCAAATAAATTTTCTTCCAAACAACATAAATCAACGCATATTTTGTCTACATCCCATAAGATTCTCCATGGCTAGCAACATCTCTTATCTTCTCTCAAAAGCATTAAAGCATCATTCAATAATTAAGTAAATATGACAAAGCTAAGCGGCAAATAATGGTGGTGGATATGTTATCAAACTCATCGCAATAGAGATTGAAGCCATTTTAACGAGTTCAAGATGATGATTCAATTCATCTTAAATATGATTTGCGGGTAGAGAAAGAAATCATATCTTGTATGATCTAGAAGTGTGTTCATGATAATCGGATTTACAAAATCAGCGAGCAAATATGACTAAAGGCAACACTTGAGAAGTCCAAAATGACGATTAAAAATTGATATGATTTGCAATACCTTCATGCATATATAAGTGATGAAACTTTTAGGCACCAAAAAGGAAGACCTCTTTTTAAAAAAAACAAAGCTTCCATACAAACAAAACCTCTTTGTGGCGTTTTATCAAATAGCTAGTCTAAAATACTTACGTAAAGAAGAACCTAAAATCAGAAATTTGAGATCAATGCCATCTATTTCACATCTCATAAAAGTAAATTCAACTTGCAGTAACATGACATAAATCCCCACACGACACGCAGCAGCGAGGCAGCGCGGGGCGCGGGGCAGCGGGGCGCGGTCTGCGCGGACACGCGGCAGCTAAGCAGCGGGCGCGCGGGGTAGCTGGCGCGGGACAGCGGGCGCGCGGGCAGCGGGTGCGGGAAAGGCGGGAAATTTGGTTTTTTTTTTTAAATTAAACGGGTTATCGGGTTGACCCGGCAACCCGCCGGGTCAACCCGAACCCGACCCGTTTTTCAAACGGGTCGATTTTTGCAACCCAAACCCGACCCGTTTGAGAAACGGGTCGGGTCAAACCCGAAAATTCCGGGTCGGGTTCGAGTCGGGTTTTCGTGTCGTGTCAAAATTTGACACCCCTAACCAGAGTAAGACGAAGGGGATGTTGTCGGTTGTAGTCGTGATCTCGAAAGAGGAAAGAGCGGAGTAGCTTTAGCCTTTCCTTGAGCTCGGTTGGTCTCCCCTGGTTGGGTTCGGAAGAGGGAATGACGGAGGCGGGGGCTTCTTTCTGGGTCAGCTACGCTAGTGAGAGGGAGAGCGGAGGGAGCTCCTGTCGTCATGCCACCATGGAGAGACCAAGAGAGAAGAGACGAAGGGGGGGGGGAGCTCGCAAGTAGAGAGAAGAAGAATGCTCTGTCTTCACGTGAGTGAGTATCTCCCACGGAGAAGTCTTCCAACGCCTTGTCTAGGGCGGACCGAGCAGGGAAAAGAAGAGGGAAATCCGCTTCCTGCCGCTCAAGGACGATCTCTTGTTTCTTCTAAGCGTGAAAATGGGCTCTGTTCATTCCGCCTCAATCGAGCTCCTTTTGAATACCCTCCTAAACGAGGATAGCACGCAGCCGAGGTGCTTGGCATTGGCAAAAATCAAATTTCAACGAAATCGGACCGTTGAATCGATTTCTGGATTTGGGAAAGTGTTTGAATTGAGCCAAAAAGTCAATTGAAATTTAATTTGAATAAATTGGGCTGATTTTGGCCGAATTTGAGCTCAAATCAAACTTAATTTGATTCGAATCGAGTCAATTCGGGTTCAATGCGGCTCGACTGCATTAACTTTAAGAAATTAGACCCGAATCGACATCGACTTGTCTCAAATTAGGTTCGACGAGGTTCAATCAACTCAACGGAACACGCTCGAGAGCATTCGCACGAAAAGACGAGGTCAACAACATTGCAAACTCAAGAACTTTAAATACTCATGGTTGTTTGTAAAATAAATTTAGGGAATCATTTTTTTTTGTTGAAAGTGAAATTAATTAAAAAGTTTGTATCATTCTATAAAAACAATATTTGCATTGATATATATATATATATATTAGATTTGGAAATGCATGAGGCTTTCGATGCGTGCGAAGCCATTACAAAGCCGCTCGAGTGTTGGACGATGCTATCGCAGGTTGTTTGAGTGTTGGATGGCGTTGTTTTAGGTCCTTGGAGCACTGAATGACACCCTTACGGACTCATTGAAGCATTGGTCACCGGGGAGATCTCAGAGAGAAGCAAGGACGACATGGGGAGGAGCGCTATGATGGACTGCGTGAGATTTGGGATGCACCTAGATGACACTTTGTGGGGATGAGCACTTTAGAATGCGGGGATTTGAAATTCGCTTGATTCAGGTGAATTCAAAATTTCTCAAAAAAAAAAAAAAAAAAAAAAAACTAAATGACATTTCAAAATCTAAAAGGAATTATTTTGCAATTGTTTTTCACTCAACCAAACATTTGAAAATGTAAAACAACTGCATTTGAAAAGTACACACCTCATACATTCAACCTAATAATCCCTTGATACAGTGGTAATTAAAATAGCCATGCTTATATTGATATGCTCGTTGGGTGATAAATAAATCAATAATAGCCATGTTAATTGAGTTTGTTAGATAGATGAATAATAAAATTAGGAATGATAAACTAAAAGATTATTATATTAGAGACGAACAAATAAGGGTTGGTGAAAATAATGCAGTGGAAATATGCTTTAGTGGTTTATTCCATGAAGAGTAGAAGATGCGTTAATAAGATGGATACATAAAATTAATGTAGAATGATTGAGACGGTAATTTTGGCCTCTGAGAATTCACACCCAACTCTTCTAATAGAGCTTATCTTTGGGGGATAAATTAGATTGCAAATAGGACACAGCCTACAGATTTCATCTTTATATTGTGAAGACTTTAAGATATTGTTGTAGTTTTTTATAGGCATGAGTCATTATAATGAATTACTCCTATTCACGAGAGAATTTTCAATTAAGGTTAATTGGTAGGTGTTAAACTGATGTAGACAACTTGAAAACAAAAACCAAGAGAGGAGAAATATTACGAAAAGAAAAGAACAAGACTCACCTTCCAACTTAAAACCACAGTTGGAGAACAAAATAGACTAGAGAATAAGACTTTCAGTTCAACTTAGAAAGAAAACCGACGTCCAACAAACCTTAGACAAAAGAAAGTTAGCAAAGAACAAATTTAAAATAAAACAACGCTATCCTGAGAACATCCGTCAAACGGACTCCTCACATGCATCGGGTGTAGGAAATTAAAATGAAAAATGCTTAGCTTGCAAACCAGGGGTCCACCAAGGCAAAGGGCCAACGTTCTACCAAACTCCTCCAGCAAATGTCTCCAAAACAGCCCACAAATGTCACCTCAAAACAACCACCACTTCTCCACTAAAACAGCCACGATTCACCACAAAAAACAGCCACAACTTTCACCAATCGGAACCAGAAGAAGGATACAGGTGGAGTGGAACTTGCGTAGAGAAGAAGGGGTTAGAAGCCGAGAAGAAAGAGGAGAAGCTCGCAAGCTTTCCTAGAGGAGAAAGAAGATGGAACAAGCTCTCAAGCTCTTCCAAGAAGAAAACCCTCAGGTTTAGTGGCTTTGCCAAACAATTTTCAACAACCCATTCCTCTCCAAAACATCTCATATTTATAGGCAAGAGAGAGGAATCCAAACAGCCAAAGACCTCTAATTAAACCAATGAAAAGAGGGGGAGATGAAGGCCAAAAGTCTCCAACAGCAGCCCCCACTATTTGGTACAGAAACCAGAGAAACAAGAAAAGCAAAGCCACGGAATACACAGCCCAGCAACCACGGGAAAACCACCCAGCCAAGAACCCAAAGAGGCAGCACCAAAAACAATACAGCCAGCACAGAAAACCAGCCAGCACCACTCGGGAAAACCAGCCAGATGAGGGACCCGAAGAGGCAACAAGGGGAAACCAACCAGCACCTCAAGGGAAGAGCAAAAAGCCACCAAAACCGAGAGGGTAAGGCAGAAACCGTGGAGAGCAAGAAGGAAACCGAGAAGACACAAGGGAAGGGAAAGAGACACAAGCCACTCCACATACCTTTTCCCATTTATGAGCTTCTACTTCATGCCTTTAGGAATTAATGAGCTAAACTTCAGCTCACCCAAACCAGAATTCCAACATTAGCTCAAAACCGAGAGCAGCCCAAGACCAAACCGTCAGCAACAACAGCCCAAAGGACCCCAAAGCCGGCACACCCAAGGGAAGCAAGCCAAACAATTCCTACGCATAGATCACGGGATGCTTTCCATCATTGGATAGCTTAAAACAAACATAAAACAAAAATAGAAAACACAACTATAATTGTTCATATTACATCAAAACAGAAATTAAGAAAACTAGATGCATCATAAACACTTAGCATATAATGATAACAATTGGGTTTTATGATTGAAAGATTGATCACCTTAGCTTAAAATTAATGGTGGGGGAATGATGACCAATCCGATTGAGATCATATGATTTCATTGTTTTGGGTTGTTATGAATCATGTTTTATTTAGTCAATTAGTTGGCCTAACATGACCGAATGATTCTTATCAACAACCATGTGTTGCTTTATTTAAGGGGTTTTGTAGATATGGATTGCATGTTTGTCTAAGGGGATAATCTTAAGTTGACCTTAGCTAATGTAGGGCTTTGTGCCTTAAAAGAATAATATATGATTCACCACTCAAGAGCTTAAGCTATTGAGAAATTTGTAGGCTCTAGCTATGATTGTAATTTAATGATGTTATTTTTCCTATAAAACACCTGGTTAGAGAGCTTGAGCATAACCATTCCTTTGTGGTGCCATTTGATGGAGAAACCACTTGATCAGAGGACACATGCCACATTTTTACTGGCGAGAGATTTTTGTGAATAATCATAGAGATATGCTTGTTATAATGTTGGCTCTTTGTGAGTTTAGATTATTTTAAATACTCTCGACAAACTGTTACGGAGGTCGGTTGGTTTTGCTCTTACTTTAAAGGTCAATTTACTTGAACATTTTGACTTCTATAATTTTTTATAGATTTTTGCTTTTTTATCAAGATTTGCACGCAAAATGATTAGTGTTAAAATTTCGTGGCATTTTTAAAATATAATTTTTTTTCAATTGATATTTTTTGTCAACACATTTATCCTCAGGAGAGAGATTAAGAAGTTCATCTTTGTAAATTGAGAGCTTGATTTTTTAAAGTGAACCCTTGTGGTTATAATGTGTAGTTGTCATGCCCATCATAGTGTTTTTTTTATTGAACTTTTGTTGGTTTGAACATTACCAACTCTGCCCACTTGCTTGTAGAGGATGGGTTCATAGTTTGCATAATTTGTGCTTATTTAACATTTCTTCACATTGCACATCTTGTTGAGGCTACCCTTGTATGCTGCGGATTGGGCCTGTGTAAGAATAAAACTTATAGCCTGTCATATGGGTGAGGTGGCCCCAAAAATCTGTAGTCCTTTTTTTTTGGTTGAAATGAACACTTTTTTAAAGACTTTGAAGGCCTTATGCAAACATGAATCAAAATATCTCTACGAGGTTCTCGACTAAGTATTCATTTATGAATTTACATGATTTCATTGAGAGCAGGAGTTGAGATCATTCAATAATTGTGACTTATTTGAAATTTATTTCTTAAATATAGTTTTCGAGATTTCGGTCTTATCAGCTCCAATTTTTGGAATGTGAAGGATTTGACTTGAAATGTGAGATTTATGATTCTGCCAAATAGGTAGGTACATGATTTAGACCGTGCGAGCTTGATGCGTTTGAGTTTGGCTTTTAAAAATGGTTTTAAGTTTTCTACATAATTTCAAAACATTCAAAATATTTGCATGCTTCTTGGAGCGGGGGTAAATTGTATTCATTTCATTTTTAGTTTGCGCAACATTCTGATTTTTAGATTTGGATATTGGCACATTTATGAGAGGACATGCAAATATTCAATTTGACAATTTGATATTTTTTTAGAGGATGTGTATGCCTTTGAGTGCGCTTATAGAATTTGCGATGTTGTATTTGAGCTGAAAAATATCTTATAACATTTGTAAGAGACCTGAGAAATTTATGATAAGTGCTTATCATTAAAATGCACGCAAAATTTTCATTTTGAGTCTTATAAATTGCATTTTGTTTGCTTGTAGGTGCATGTTGCAGATTCGGTTGGGAATGTTTTGAGTTAGATTTTTGTTATGCATTTCATGATGTCTTAGTTTTTGTCCTTACATCATTGTATTATAATGTGGTGTGCTTCAGAGGCCATCATTTCTCCTTTTATAAATTTGAGGAGTCTTTAGATCACATCTCCATTCAAACTCATGTAGTCCATGATTTTTAGAATTATGAGTGTTTAGTTGGATTAAGAAAATTTTGCAATTGCTCATTGGTGAGTTCTCCAAGTTCTTAGCAAGTTTGTTTAAGTTTAATTTTATGTTTAATAGTTTCTTTTTCTTGCATTTTATTCTTCCATTGAGTTGCTTTATACTAAAAAATATTATTTCAATTTGTTTTCTATAAGTTTGCTCATTAATCATTTCGATACTCTCTTGGCCCTCCTTCCTCTTGGGGGTTTTTATGGGGCTAGGCCTTCCAACCACCACGCTTGTTAAAAACAAGCATTGTCTAGGACATCGTGGTTGGAGTCTTCAAACCCACCATGATAAAACAAGCGTGCACAAACTTTCAACATTTGCATGAAAATATACACATGGATTTTTCCGTTGTATTGGCATTAATGCGTGCTAATACTTATTTTTGCATTTTCTCTGCCACGTTGGAACAATGAGAGCATGAGTACTTATTTTTGTCCCATAAATTTTAATATTTTTAGTTTTCATTAATAATGCTAACTCTAAATCATTTATAAGTGCTTCATATTCTGCTTCATTATTTGTACATGTATCCGATAAACTGTATGAATATTGTAATATGGTTTTATCTTGTGTGACAAAAATCAAATCAATTCCAGTTTTATTTAAGAGAATACATTGTGGTTCAATACCTACTTAAAAATAAGATGTACTATTAAAATATAACTAAATTGCTTTTTGGGCAAATCATTATTCAAAGGGGACTCTATAGGTACAACATGTATTGTTAAGAAATCAACTAGAGCTTGTCCTTTCATCGCACACTCGGTAGGGGTGACAATATTTGACCCGACCCGAACCCGACTCGAAACCGACTTGAAATTCTTGGTTTTTTGTCAGCCCGAAAACTCAAAATCAACCCGACTGAGTTGGGTCGCGCTCTTTTCGTGTGTCCTCCGTGTTCGCGCTTGCGGTTGCACTCGAGCTCACATCCGATGCACTCGAGCTCGCCCACTCGCGAGCCTTACCCCCCTGGCCCTCGGGCGCTCGCCCCCTGCCCTTGTGGCTCTCGAGGCCCCTGCGCTCGTCCGCTCACACCTCCTGGCCTCATTTTTAGCGGGTTTGGTCAAGTCAACTCGGGTTAGATCTGAGTCGGGTTCACATCCAGGTATTCGGGTTGGCTTTGGGTCAGCTGAACTAGACCGAGTCAGTTCTAAGTTCGACCCGAATCGAATACCCATTTTGACACCCCTAGCACTCAGTAATGAAAGTAAAATCAAATTGAAGCATTATCATGGCCCATCTAGCTAAATGTGATAACAAAGTTTTACGGTTCATGAGACATTGCAAAGGATTGACCTTAAAGATTAAATTTAGATTATAAAGAAGCATATAATGCCTAAGTTTTTGGACAACAAAATTTAGGCATAAACAGTAATTCCGAATTAGCGGGTAGTTCATTTTTGCAAGAATTAGACGTCTATTTAAATACCATAGAAGGTATTCTCTTTTCACTCGTTAGTTTGGGCTGACGGAGCTCCGAGAGACTTGTTTAATGCTGCAGTGTTGAGAATTGTCTTTTTGGAATAAGAGCTACCAAAATTGGTAGGGACACAAGATAGTTTTTGATGCTATTGAAATCTATTTGACATCTATCATCCAATATAATTCAAAAATTTTCTTTGAAAGAGCTGGAAAGATTTGACATCTACTATACAAATTGGATATAGAGCTTATGAAGAAATATTATATATAGTGACCAACTTGGGAGTTATTGTACTTAAAATCTCCCCTGTAAGATAGGAAACACTTTCTTTATATATGATAACATGTATGTATTTATTTTTTTGAAACTCTCTTATAATTTAAGAAATAATTTCAAAATTATCATAAAAGCTCCCGTATGTCATGGATCTTTTTTTAAATTTTAGAGTCCCCCTATAAGATAGGGAGTTTTTTAAAAAAATTAATGTGAAATTCCCCTTGTAAGACATGATTTTTTAATATTTATTTGGATCGACTAGCTTCAACCAACTAAGCTTGAAAAACACAATTTCTTATAGGTCAAGTCTTGGATCTGAGCGTGTTTAAATGTTAAGACTCAACACATAAAAATGACTGAGTCGCTAAATTTTTTTTTACTTAATTAGTCATAAGAATGGCCACAGTGAGAGAGCTTTGGTTTCCTCAGTTTAATGATAAATGCTGTTAGGTTCCAAGTTTATCTACTTAATGAGTTTGAGCGACCCAGATCTAAAAGTCTTTCTCAATCGGGCGATGGGTCAAGATAAAGTCAAAGAGACAATCTTCACCTAAGAAATTATCGATGCGAGGAGAATTCCCAAATATGCAAGCTTCAAGTCCTTGAAAGCCAAATAATAGGATTTTCTAGGTCTATTAGCTTTGACCAATCAAGTTGGAAAAACATAAGTTTCCTCATAGCTCAAGTCTAGGACTCCGGTGGATCCAAAAGGTCGGAGTTAACATGCTCATATATAGCCAAGTTGTTGAAATCTCATATTACTAAATAAATCATAAGAATGGCCGCAATAAGAGAGCCTTTGCTTTGTTAGTTTGATGATATGAGATGACAAGTTCCAAGCCTATGCGACTTGATATGTTCAAGTAACCCAAATTAATAAGATGTTCTCAATTGGTCAAAAAGTCAATGCAAAACTGAAAGAATAATCCCCTAAAAAAGGTACCAAGTTGAGTTTGGTATTATCATCAAATTTAAATATCTATTTCCTTCAACAAGTTTGCAAAGCAAAAAGTATAGGATAACCACAAATTCAAGTTTTAAAATTGCTAATATGAGACTGTTATACATCAACAATATATCTTTAGCCAAATAAAGTACAAATTAAATAGTCTATACATATTAAATAAGCACTAGTTTATTTCTTGTATTTGATTTAAGTTTGTGTCAGTTAGACTAGTTTTATATTGTAAATTTGCTCTACACTATTATTATAAATAGCCTCTTATTATAAAAAAATGTTATGGAATGAAAGATTTTGCGTTTCTCCATCTCTAGTCTCTCTTCTTCCCATTCTTCTTACTTGAGGAGTCCACACCTATGCAAAAGGTTCCTTCCCCTTCTTGATGTAGATCAAGAAGCATAAAAAATGATGCTCTTGTTGCACTAACATCAAGCCTCCACAAGATTCTTCTTCACCGCGATCCGTTCCTTCATCCAGATGGTACATCCATCCAGATTTGCTTCATCCAGCCATCTAAACTACCCGCAAGAAGCTACCAGCTCACAAACCAGCTCACCTCTTGTTCATCCCAGCTTCGCCAGCCTATTTCTAACATCTTCTTGGGCTGTTTGAAGTCTTCCACAACATTCCTCCCCCCCAGCTCACTATCGCTAGTCTTCCCTGCAAACTTCAATTGATACCAGCCGGCTACCAACCTAGTTATTTTGCTTCTTATCGCTGAATAGTCACCTTATGTTCTTTTCACTGCCGCCAGTCATTTAATTACTGTCATTAAACTGCAACCTTACTTCCAAACGTTAGCTGCATTCAAGATTACATCAGGTTAAGGTTTATGTTATCAAGAACCACTTCTTGTAACTCATCATGGAAAACGCCAATTTATCAGAAGTTCTCTGCACCATGTAACGCTCGATTCATTTGCAGCCCACCTAAGATGTTAAATTGGTATTTTATGCCTTTCTTGATTCCATTTGATGTATTCATATGTATCTCTTTATATTCAACACCCAGTATTCTTAATAATCATAGCAACCTAGAACAATTTACTTGTATATGTGAACAATTGATTGTTGATTTGATTGGTTGCCACAAACAAGGATAGCCATGCTAGTAAAAGTAGAAGCCTTTATTTATAAAAGTTATTTATAATAACATAACTATCTTTCTCGGTATGCTTAGTTTACTAAAGATACGCCTTCTGAGGTATCAAAGCTATCATAGTTCTGTTGTGTGCTTGCTTGAGTCGCTCAATCTTTATTTCTCTCAGGATACTTTCGTGCTTCAAATTGAATCCTTTTGAGCACCTCAACTTACCCTTAGACTCATCAATTGATGATGTGAAAAAGCAGTATCGAAAGGTAAGCCTGCAGAGTAAAATCAGATGGCCTTTTTCTAATTATTATATATATTAGTCAGCTTTTTATTGACCAATTGAAAAAGAAATAAAGTGGCTTTCTAATATTAAAATAATATTCTACTTGCAGATATCTTTGCTTGTTCACCCTGATAAATGCAAGCATCCTCAAGCAAAGGAGGCATTTGCAGGTATTCTGATACTTTTTTGCAGCATTGAGTTGAAGATGGGTTTGATGATTTATCTTTACTACGGCTTTCCTGGCAGTTGTTGTTGAAGTCGAGCATACTGGTTTAGAAAATACTAAGTTAAATGCATTGGTGAACATGTTGATATTCTTTGAGCTAAAATGAGAACTCTCTAGCAACATCAACGACACTTTGACACATCTAAGGAAGCTTTTTTTATAATTAGGTGATTATGGGGGTGCATTCTTGTAGGAATTATGATTTCTAATGTTCTTGTAGCTGACCAGAGGAAATGTCAACTTCTAAGTTTCCATATGTTCTCTAATAATGTTAAATATGTTTTCCTAGAAATAGAAATAGGATGTCTAAAAGCCTAATGAATTGAGAAGCATGAGGCTTCATTTGGCGGAGTATTTTTTTGTATTTTATTTAAATAAATTTGATTTTGAAAAGAATGAGAGAATGGGTTGAGTTTTTCATTCTAATTTTTGTGTAATATTTATACAATATGTTGAAGACCTTAGGGTCCTATAGTTTGGGACTCACTCTTTTGTCTCCTTGCATCTGCTTTAGGTAGAAGAGCCATGGGTCCCACTATATAATCAATCATAATATGATTTTTTGGGCACATACCCTTGCATTAGATTTAAATATTAGAAATGATCGTTCTTTATTAGATTTAAATGAGAATTTGACTTTTAATAGGACACAATGGAGAAAAAGGATTCATGTAGCCGACCCCACGTAGTGGGATAAAGGCTTGATGTTGTTGTTGTTGTTGTATACCCTTGCATTGAAATTTGTTTCTCGCCCCCTTTCATCAGCCATCGGCCCCCATTTAATATTATTATTTATTTATTTTGTGTAAGTTGCATTTATTTTTCCATATGTAATATCCTTGGAGGAGCCTATAAATATCTCCAATTTGTGTAGAAAAAGTAAGCAATAAAATTCCAAATAGTTTTTCATATTTTTAATTTTATGCATGGCAGGGCAAGGTTAAGATTTCCTTACTCCAACCTTTGGCTCTTTTTTCTTAGGATTCTCCATTTTGTTATTATGTTTGATTTCTTTGTCTTCTCTTCCAAGGACCCAACCTTTATGAATAGTGAAAATAAGGGAGAACTAGAGGGTCTACAAGCCTCATGCTGTTTGAATGGAAGAAACTATTTGCCTTTTTAAAAAAAAAAATCATCATCTTATGGATCTTTCTCTAGAGTCGAAACACCCAAAGTTTATACTTTGGATGAATCTAATTCTATGATCATGATGTGATTGTGAAATACGATGATGTTTGCAATCAGTGGCGCTCCTATCTACCAAAAATCATTTGGGACATTGTCAAGAAAATATACTTAAAAGTAAATGATGCTGCCCTTTTCTACAAGATCAAAACTAAGATCTCAATAACCAATCAAGGTAAAATTCTTGTTATTGAATACTTTAATGTAATGAAGGTTTACTGACTTGAACTAAATTATTATTAAAATATTAAGATGGTGTGTTACCATGATGCATTAATTGTCAAGCAAGTTGTAGAAAAAAATGCATTTGATTTACTTACAAGACTCAATAATGACTTGTCCAAGTATTTGTTGAAATCTTAGACAGAGAAAACCTACTATCTTTAAATGAAGTATTCTCTCTTATACTGGTTGAAGAAGGAAGAAAGACAATAATGATCGACATTCAAATATTCAAAACATTTGCCATGATTACCACCGAACTCCAAGATAAGGGACTTGTTGCCACATACTCTTACCCTAAAGAAGAACCGAAGCTTTATTTCAAATGCAATATATTTTGTAAGCATTGCAAGATGAAATTCCGCATCAAAGAAAAGCGATAAAAACTCCACGGAAGCCTTAAAGCTATGGTGTAAACAAAGGACACCAAAAAGGGCAAATCTATCGGACGACTTCAACTATTAAGAAATTGACAAACTAAGAGAATTTCTCAACTCCTCTAGAAATCATTTGGATCACGCTCTTTAACCCAAAATTATATGACTTATAACTATTGTGTTTTTAGTGTCTCAGATAATTCTTCTTAAAATTGGATATTAGATTCAAGAGTTACTGACCATGTGATAAATCTTGCCAATATTTTTTAAACCTGCAAATCTTTTACCAACAACAACAACAACATCAAGCCTTTATCCCACTATGTGGGGCGGCAACATGAATCCTTTTCTTCATTGTGTCCATTAAGAATTAAATTCTCATTTAAATCTAATAAAAAAGGTCATTTCTAACATTTTTAACCAAGTCTTTTTAGGCATACATCTACCTTTTTTAACATAAGTCAAATCTAATCCATCTACTTTGCTAACCGGGTCATCGGAAGGCTGCCATTTTATGTAACCAAATCATCTAAGGCGACTCTCTCTAATCTTATCTTCCACTGGAGCTACTCCAACTTTTTCACGTACATGCTCATTTCATATCCTGTCTCTAAGAGTAAAGCCACTCATCCACCATAGCATCGTCATCTTTGCAACACTTAACTTAATATTATGCTTCTCTTTTGATGGCCAACATTCTGCACCATAAAGCATTGCAGGTCTAACCACGATTTTATAAAATTTTTCCTTAAGTTTGAGGGGGACTTTTCTATCACACAATAAGCCCGATGCATTACACTTCAACCATCCAACTTGAATTCTACTAATAATATCCCCATCTATTTCACCATCACTCTGAACAATAGACCCAAGATATCAAAAACGTGTACTCTTATTAATGACCTGATCATCCAAAGTCACAATCCCCCCACTTGATTTATTATTACTAAAATTACACTTTATATATTCAATTTTAGTTACTCAAACAAAAGCCTTTAGACTCTAAGGTTGATCTCCATAATTCAAGTTTACCTTCAACTCCCTCTTTAGTCTTATCAATTAGAAGAATATCATCAGCAAAAAGCATACACTAGGGTACAACCTCTTGCAAATGTCTAGTGAGAACGTCCATGACTAAAGCAAAAAGATATGGGCTTAAGGTTGATCCTTGATGTGATCCAACATGCAAATCTTTTACTGGTAATAGAAAATAAAAATGGTGGATGGTTCCCTAACAATTGTTGTTGGTTAAGAAAATATTTCAAATTTTCCCATATTTATCTCCAATAATGTATTACGTGTTCCTTATATTGTTGTAAATATTTTATAGGTTCATAAAATCGCCAAAGACAATTACTACAAGGTAACTTTTTTTATTAATCATTATGTATTTAAGGACCTCATTATAGGTCAAACGATTTGCAAGTTAGAGAAAATGATGAACTGTATCTTCTTAAAGTCTGAAATTGATTATCGTGTTCATTCATTTCCACTTACAATACTGAAACCATTTGACAATATCATTATAGGCTAGTGCATCATTTATTCAAAACTTTACGATGCATGGTTCATTCCCTTTATCTTAATACAAATATGGAAAGTTTTCATTGTGAGACTTATGAAATAATAAAATATTATCATTTTATTTTTTGTGAAAGTGAATCTATATCCTTTTACTTCTTGTATGTTAGTTCATTATGATATTTGAGAACTCTCCAAAATTCGCAACATTTTTGGAGCTACTGAATTTGTCCCTTTTATTAATGATTGCACTCAAATGATGTGTTTATATCTCTTCAAATAAAATTTTGATATGGGCATTATCCTTCCCATTTTCATTGCCATGATAAAAAATTAATTCAATAATGACATACAAATATTTTGGACATATAATAATCTTGATTACTTCAATCATACATTATCTTTTTTCTTTCAAAAAATGGGTATCCTTTACCCATTCTCATATCCTAATACTTCTCAATAAAATGGGGCGGCGTCAAGGAGCCATCTTCTAGAAGTTATCGGGATTCAGAACTCTTCTTTAGAATTAATTACAGAAGATACTTGGGAGATGTTCCAACTTCTACTTACCTAATCAATATAATACTTTCAATAGTGATTAAATTTAAAAATTCGTTAATTATTTTACATAAAGGTTTTCATTTGAGTGGATCTAAAACCGAATACATTGAGTGTAATTTTAGTAGTAATAGATCTAGTGGGGGGTTTTTAACTTTGAGAGATCAAGACATTAATAAGTGTACTCATTTTAAATATCTTGGGTCTATTGTTCAGAGTGATGGTGAAATAGAGGGATATTATTAGTATAATTCAAGTTGGATGGTTGAAGTGGAGGAATGCTTTGGGTTTGTTGTGTGATAGAAAAGTACCACACAAACTTTAAGGAAAAAAAAATATAAGATGGTGGTGAGACCTGCAATGCTTTATGGCACAGAATATTGGCCATTAAAAGAGAAGCATAATATTAAGTTAAATGTTGCTGAGATGAGGATGCTTAGGTGGATGAGTGGATTTCTCTTAGAGATAGGATATGAAATGAGCATATCCGTGAAAAGGTTGGATTAGCTCCAATGACAGATAAGATTAGAGAGAGTTGCCTTAGATGGATTGGTCATGTAAAACTGCGGCCTTCCGATGACCCTGTTAGGAGAGTAGATGTATTAGATTTGACCTATGTTAAGAAAAGTAGAGGTAGACCTAAAACTACTTGGTTAGAAAATTTTAGAAATAACCTTTATTTATCAGATTTAAATGAGAATTTGACACTTAACATGATACAATGGAGAAAAAGGATTCATGTAGCCGACCCCACGTAGTGGGATAAAGGCTTGATGATGACGATGTTGTTGTTGTTAACTATATGACATAATTTTTATTGACAAATAATTTCCTTGAAAAAATTTCTCAAAAAATATTTAGGTGCATTGCCTACATTCATATCCACAAATACCATAGCGGTAAATTGCATCTTAGAGCCCTCACATGTCTTTATTGGGTATTTTCCTACTAAGATAAGTTAGAAGTGCTATCATCCAATTAAAAAAACTTTATATCTCAAAGGATCCCACTTTTGATGAAACGCAAATTTTTTTCATTCAAACTCACCTTCAGGAGGAGAATTTCCAACTGGATGATGAGTTTCATGAACTCTCTTTCATCCTAACATCCTTATGGCACAAATCCCTACAAATCTAAGCACTATATAGCTTCAGTTCTGCATAAGAATGAATAAGCTCGGCTAGAATCTCCAGCAAGCTTAAGTCTTGGAGCTGTTGTCAGGTATCAATGATCAATCTATTACTACTCCGCATCCCATTTCCTAGTATACATCCTTGTACAATTTTCCCCTCCACATAAGTCTTTCTTAACAAATATCAACTCTAGTTTCATTCTAATATTAAAACCCTATTTGAGGCACTTGAAAATAAGAATTGAAGGATGTCATGTGAGAAGAGATGAATACCTTAGAAAAAAATCACCCTTGGAAAATTGTTGAACAACCAAAGAAAAAATGGCTAGATGCTAGTAGATTTTTCTATTAAATATAAGGCAGATAAGAGTTTGGAATGGTATAAGATAGTATTAGTAGCAAAAATATATACTTAATCTTATGAAATTGACTATCAAAAAATATTTACTCCTATTACAAATATGAATTGGAATGATGCCATGTGGTATCCCATACTTGCTTTTAGATGCTTTGTCTTGGGATGAATGCAACCCTATGGTGCAATGCATGTAAATCACGTGTACAAACTTAAAATTAGCTGTTTCTAAATTATCAATTCGAATAAATATTTCTCTCTTTTGATGAAAACTAGAAACATACAATTTGTCCCAAACCATAATTCATTGTTTTTCTTCTTTAAATTTATCATATGTGGTTCTCATCAAAGGAGATAAATACTTGCTTATTTTGATAGTCTGTGAACTACAAATTTTGATTCTTTGTATGCATTGTTTATGCATTACATCTCATAGTCGTAATAGGAAACTCTAGATTCTAAGATGCCTTGCATCATATTGAGTTTAATTATTTTAATGAAATGATGAGTATATGTAGTTACTCTCATAGGCATATGAAATTTTAAGGTTCAGTGCAAGTTGGATAATATGCTTATCCGAGGAAAAGTGATGTAATGTAACTTCTCGTTTGATTTTAGGTCTCAAAGTAGATTCAAATCTTGAAAGCACTATTTTAAGATTTTTAATTACTTCAAAATACATAAGCAATTTCTTAGATTTATTCATGTATTCAGGACAATTTTTTTTTCGTATTTTCATAGGTTAACTCGTCAAGTGGTTGGTCATTATGTGGTTAAAACATATATTTCTCTTTATTATCTTTCATCTTAGCCTTCTTTGTTGTAAGTTTTTTACCCAACAATTCTCTTTGTTTTCCATACTCATCTGCTACAATTTAGCTTGTTTAGTTAATGTGAATTTGCAAATCTAACTTAATGCTCACCTGACACTTTGTCATTCAAAAAAATTATCCATATTATTAGCAGAAAAAAATCTTATGATCTATTTTATATAGAGGTAAATACCTCTTATCATCTAAGAAATAAATTTGTTGCTCATGATTACCATAAGCTTCATTATCTTAAACTCCAACTTGAATATTCCTTCCATGCTGAATATTTTGCCTCATTCACATTCAAATAAATATGTTCATCATTTTGATTAGATTTAAACTCTAGTTCATGCCGGTGAAGTTTATTAATTTTCAAGGCGTTGATTCATTCTTTAACCCAATTTATATCTTTATTAAATTTTTCTTAGTAAATAAGCCAATTGATTTTACAAAATTATTAAAATCATATCCCGTCGATGATCTAATAATTGATTATGATATTGATCCCCATTTCTAGTTAATATGTTGAAATAATCTTAAGCTTTAAGTCTTTGACAATAGATTTGGTGTAAGGCGTCTTATGGTACATGGTTTCCTAATGTTTTTATTATTGTAATGCATGAAATCACATACACAAAATTAAAATTTATAGGGTGTGGGTTAGGGGTGTAAAAATCGGGTCACGGGTCGGGTTTGGGTCGAACCCGGAACTGACCTGACATTATTCGGGTCAACCCAACCCGACTCGTTTTGCAAATGGGTCAGTTTTTTTGGACTCGAACTCGACCTGCTTTGGTAGCGGCCAGGTAGCGGCAAGCTGGCAACAGGCGACGCGTGGCAGGATACTCGGGCACACGAGCAAGCGCTCGATGCGACGTGCGGCAGCGGGCAACGCGGGTAAGCGCTCGATGCGACGCGCAACAGGTGACTCGGGCACGCAGGCATGCGCTCGATGCGATGCGGGCATCGACTCGGGCAGACGCGGTAGGCGACATGTCACACCCTAGCTGGCCCAAACCCTTAATGGTCAACCTAGAGTATAACAGAGAAGGAAAAATCTAAACCGACTCCTTAAATACCCATTCCGAACCACTACTTTCAGAACCAAGTGAGAAAAAAAATCTATTTAGACTCTCCTAACACGTCAATATATCAAACTCCACAACCTAATAATAGGAAGCATGTATATCAAATATAATTAAAGTAATATAAAGCTCTACTAAAATTTTTGTGCATACCCAAAAGTCTGTACATCTAGCTTTCAGATCTCTTTTTAGATCGCTTTGTATGCCCAAAACATATATACACCAAAAAGAACATTCACCTCTTTTCCGCCTAGTGCCCTACAGGCTCTTTCCCATTACCTGCAGTACAACCACTGCTAATGAGCTAGGCTCAATGAAATACACAAGCATTGTATAAGAAATAATAATAACATTGCTAACAATTAAAAATTTCTTAACAATATTAACATAGTTAAAATACACATATTGAAAAGCCATATTGAGCATAAGAAGTGCCTAGCAGTATTATTCATCTTGCCAAAACTATTCAACACCTTTAAATAAGTCATATGATGGCTATAAGCTTTTGCACCTTTTCAGCTTTCCAAGTCAAGGTTGGGTCCAGCTTCCCAACTTTTAGAATGAAAGTTGTTCTCTCATTCAGGGTTGAGTCCAATTTCCCTAACTTCTAGAATTGAGAGTATAAGCTTACCTCGTCGGGTCTTTCGCCTTTACTTGTGCGGGCTTATCCCCTATATATGACTTGAATCACTTTTCCTATAGTCATCCTTTTTAGCCTTCATGACATATGCTTTGATGGCATAGATGCGCTTTAGCTGCGCTTTTGCTGCTATTTTGCTGCGCTTTAGCTGCCCTTTGCTGCCATTTTGCTGCGCGTTTGCTGCCCTTTTGTTACCATTTTGCTGTGCTTTATCCGCCCTTTTGCTGCGCTTTAGCCGCCCTTTTGCTGCCCCCTTTTTTTTTTCTTTTGACTCATTAGTCTATAAGTCTTTATCATTTTATGTTTACGAAATCTTTAATATTGATAAGGAATAAAGAATTTCATACATGTTCGTCCATGTTCATACAAAACAAATTAAGGTAAACTGAAATAAATGCGATCATAAACATAATAAAGATGAAGTGTAATAATAGAACATTTACTAATTCTTATAGTATCGTTTGGGTATCTCACATTGTTAGGATTTGATTCTCCTAGAGTCGGCTTCCTTTTCCTTTTATACACCACCTCAACCTCAATTAAACTCTTCTTCATTCTATTCAAAAGTCTTCCCTACCTCTTTCTCATTCTTGCTTTTTTTATTTTCTGAATTTTCTCCACAACAGCAACTTCCCTTCCACTTACAGCCTACGGCTTGAGCTCCCTGGCATTCCGCCTCTAGAGAATGTCGGGTAGGAAAAAAAAAATGAAAATGACAATGAAACCAATGCAAAGGTTTTAACTTAACTTTTATTATATAATGAACTAATACTAATGCTCTGCCACAAATTCCACTACAACATTTTCTTTCACTCCTAGCGTGTGATTACATCTAGCCTCCGCATGCCATTTTAAGTAGGATTGCTACAGTAGGGGTGTTAATTTCGGGTCACGGGTCGGGTTCGGGTCGAACCCGAAACTGACCCGGCACTATTCGGGTCAACCCGAACCCGACCCGTTTTTGCAAACGGGTCGGTTTTCATGACCCGAACCCGACCCGCTTCGGGTCCGGGTCAACCCGACCCGACCCGAATGACCCGATTCCAACAAAAAAACTGCTATTTTTCGGGTCAGAAACGGGTCAATCTCCACTTTTCGGGTCAAAATCGGGTCAGAAACGGGTCAATCTCGGGTTGCCGGGTCAAAAATGGGTTTTCGGGTCAAAAACGGGTCATTTTCGGGTCAATTTCGGGTCAACGGGTCAACCCGAACCCGACCCGATTTTTGAAACGGGTCGAATTGTTGAACCCGAACCCGACCCGTTTCGGGTTCGGGTCAACCCAAACCCAAAATTTTCGGGTCGGGTTCGGGTCGGGTCCAATATTGACACCCCTATGCTACAGTGATGCATTTAAATGAATGTTTTAGATTGTAAAAACTGCATGCTTACATTTCCAAACGTTGGGTATTATACGACGCGTTCACGCGGGCAACCGACCTGTTCTGGGTCATTCCCGGGTTTTTGGGTGTTCGCCTTCGATAATGTTTGATAAAAAAAAATACAATTGGACGTAACATTTTCAAGAGAGAGAGAGAGAGAGAGAGAGAGAGAGAGAGAGAGGAAAAGCTTTACTCTAAATTCATTAGAGTAACAAAAGTGCTTCCCAATCAAAGAAATACCAAAGAAATATAACACAATAGACTCATGCACTATCATCTTAAGTAGTGTTGCCGATGAAATCTAAAATGAAGGCAAATAATTTTCCAGAGCTTGATAAACACATGCCAAAATACAAAGCATGTTACTCAGAAAAGCAAAATTGGAAAAAACTATTCTCCAAGACAACATGAAGAGTAACAAAGAAGCTACAATTAACTCACACAAATATTGCAAGTCAATATAGAACACCTCTATGAATGATAGTGTTCGCATGTTGCATTCGGTTGATGACTTCATTCATATATGTTAAATTTTGCTTTGGGATACACAAATCAAAAAAAGGCACTTGATGGAATGACGACAAAATGCATTAATGTCATGAATAGTTCATCACATAACTATTGTGAGAGATACAGGCTCTATAGTAGTTATTAACCAAAGTTTAAATCGTGAAAATGAGAACTCATTTTTTTTTTAATAAGATTATATAACTTACTGACAGCTCATACAACCACGATTAGTCAATTAATGAATCATGAGGTTACTACCAAGCTATTGGAAATAATAACATAGCAATTGAAGAAATGTAATCTGCATTAACTGAGCATTTAATAGCATGTCTGAACATGCACGATTGTGCCCCACGATGCCCCCACGTTCTCAAGAAAAAAAAAAACTGCTGCAGTTTGCATAAAAGAAGGAAAAATGAATGGATTTTTTTTTAATGCTTACTAATATTCCTGTTCCTGGACGACGACTCAAGAACTTCTCCGGCTCTGCTCTGGCATTGAGCAATTGTTCGTCTCCAATTCGATCCCAGACACCGACAACAACTCTCGCACGACAAAAAGACAACGTCTCCCGCCTCCGTCCGCCTCCGGTATTGAGTTCGACTACAAATCGGCAAGAACAAGAACAACCTTCAAGCAAAGAACCCAAAGCCTCTGCCAACCAGGCCTAGTCGCCTCCGTGTGAGCAAGCGAAGCCCATACGTCCCCTCCCGCCTGCACTCGAGCACAATACCTGCGTCCAACGTCCGACCCAAGAACAATCGGCAACCATCGGCAACGATCGACAACAATCGACAACAAATAATCTACGATCGACAATCAGCAATCGTCAATCGAAGCCTCTAAAGACAATTCCGGGACCCTACAACGTCCCGAAGCCCTCGGCCGTCGATTATCTTTCCGGCCGAGCGGATTAAAAGGGCAAATGCCCTCCCTACCTCCCGGCGCCGGGGAGGGGACGCCGGAAGGCTACCGAAATTTACTCAAAAATTCTGGACTTAGTAAATTTTGGAAAGCACAAATCTAATTTGAAACTAATTACATTTATTAATCGGATAATAAATTTAAAATAATTAAATGAACTAAAATCAGAGAAAGTAAATTAAATAACCTTAACCTGAACTTTTAATTGATGAGGTAATTAATTAACTTAATTCAATTACTAATGAAATATGCAATTTAAAATAAATAAATTCAACTGATTCGATAAATCTTCATAATTCATAGGATTAAATTTAAATGAAATTAAATCTAACAGATGAGTTTAATTAAAATGATTAAACTATATATATATATATATATATATATATATATATATATATTGAAACTAACTTAAAATAACCATTTAGAATTAAACTAAATATCTTAATCAAATTCAAGACTTAAGCTATAAACTAAAATTAACTTAAAGTTTAAAATTAAACCTAATTGAAAATGAAACAAATAATTGAATTTAAAAGTCTTAAAGTAACTATTTAATTTAAACGAAATTCTAATCAAAACTTTAATCGGAAAGCTTTAAATCAATTTAAAGATTTAATTAAAAAAAAAACACAACTTTAGTTAGATTAAACTTTAAATCATTAACTAACTTAAACAGTTAAAATATCTAATTGATCAAGTGAATTTAATTAAAATGACTAATTTAAGACACTAATAAAATAAACCTGAACCAAATTTGAATAACTTGATAATTTTAAAATAAATTTGATATTTAAGATTTAAATTTCTTAAAATTAAAAAAATATATATTAAAGTCAAATTCAGCAAATTAAATTGTAATTAAGATAAAATTTTTTTAATTAATCAACTTAATTAATTAATGCAATTAATTAAATCAAAATAAAAGAGCATAAAAACAATATTTTCCACTATCCAATCAATTTTTGTACAATCTACTGAGTTGCTCTCAAACACGAGCTCACCAAATTCTCTCCAACAAGCAACCTCAAACTCTATCAGACTCTCAACCACAGCTCCTGTAGCTACATGAGAGTTCTCCAATCTGCTGGCTACGAGCACCTGCAAGTACACCAAAGTCAACACAGTTTACAAATAAATTTAAATGCTGAAAAAAAAAACTAGCAAAACAAAGTGCTAAAAGTAGAGCACAAACTACTGAAAGTTAGGGTAGAAAACAAACTACAGGCAAGTAAATGTCAAAACTAGCAAACGACTTCAAACCAACAGGCAACTTTTAAGGAAGCAATAAGTCCTACCAAACCAAAACCGCATGGGCATCTTAGCCTATAGGACTAAGCTGTAAGACCCACTATTTGGGCTACTTCTAAGCGAAGCAGTAAGATCCACGCGTTAGGGAACTTCTAAATGAACGACCCTAAATCTAAAACTCAGATCTCCCAGGCATCCTAGTCTATAAGGGCTAGGTTGTAAGACCCATCATCGGGCAACTCCTAATTGGAGCCATAAGCCTTAAACTAAACAAATCATCGGGCAACTTCTAAGGAAGCCATAAGCCCCAAACCAAACAAACTAACGGGCAACTTCTAAGGAAGCTGTAAGCCCTAAACTAAACAAACTAACGGGCAACTTCTAAGGAAGCCGTAAGCCCCAAACCAAACAAACTAACGGGCAACTTCTAAGAAAGTCGTAAGCCCCAAACTAAACAAACTAACGGGCAACTTCTAAGGAAGTTATAAGCCCCAACCCAAACTAAACTAAACTACAATCCACACATCTCCACTTCAGTCTATTCGGGATCCCTGAGAGGAGGCAACCCATGGCTGCTAATCAGATTCCCTGGACACTATAATCCATGTTTGTTAGTGTTGGTAGATTGAACCGACGGTATACCCGGGACGACAGAACCATGGGATCTTGATCGGGTGTACCTTCATCCCCCATAACTAAGTCTAAAATTTTTGTTGCACATTTTTACACTTCTTGTACAAAGCTACGTGTATTTCATCTTTAATCGAGAGTGCTCTTCTAATGCGTTAGGAGGAGTAATTATGATGAGGACATCCACACTTGGAAAGTCTACCGGAGACGTGGCCGTCGATCTACGGCCACGATCGAGTCTTTATATTTTTGAGTTTACTTATGTCTTTGTTTTCTTTTATTTTAGTTACCGTCGTACCCTTACTTATGGGTATTGTGATTGTAAGCCCATGAGGGCATGTTTGTCTTTTGTTGGTCTTTTGTTTAAGGCTATTTAAAAGCCTCCTTTGTATTGTTTTGAGGTAATGAATGATTATTATGAAAAATTCTTGCATTGGTATTCTCTTCGATTGAGAGTTTGTGAGTTGTGTGGAAGAGCCCAGGAGGGGCTAGCGCGTAGTACCCAACAGCGGCCTCCGGGAGCTCTTGGTCCCTTCTCTATTTTCCCCTCTTCTTCCTCCACCCGTCGGCTCAAACCCTTCCCCCCTTCCCCTTGCATCCGTCGGCCTCCCTCCCCTCCAAACCGAGCCCCCCTCTCCCCTACACCACCTCTCGGCCACCCTCCCGCCCCACGATCAAGCCTCCACACCGCCGGCCCACCCCCCCCTTGGCTTTCCCCTTTTGTTTGTCATTAACCCTTTCCTAATCTAGTTTTATATTTTAGGCAATCCAATTAATGATTGAATTCAAATCTATTTGAATTTAAATCATTACCTAAAATACAACTCTTATTTTAGGAAAGTTTTCAAACCTTAACCTTTTGAATTTTAAATTAGATTGGAATGAATCTTCCTTTCCAAATTTAATATCCTTATTTAGGAAAGCATTAAAGACCTCCCCAAATCACCTCCCTATATCCCTATGCCGCCGGCCCCCCATGGGATTTCTCCTCTCTCCACCCGCCCCTCTCCCACACCATTTAGGAATTAATTCAAATTTTAATTCCTAATTCCCTCCCAAGTCTATTCTAAAATTAATTTCAGATTTTAGAATCCTCTCTTCTCCAAAACCCTAACCCTAACTCCCCTACCCGCCCCCTCTTGGCCGGCCACCTTCCCCTCCTCTTTTCCCTTGGATTTCAAGAGAAAACCCCTCCTCCCTCACAACAATACTTCAAAGACAGCAAAGGTTACTTGAATTCAACCATCCTCCGGCCCACTCGCTATGAATGGAAGCTCGCCCTTGGGATTCGGGCTTGGTGCTAGATGATCAAGATAACATTGACATACTCCGCTCCCCCTTCTTCGACGTAGGGTTTGACTACGAAACCACCGTCGAAGAATACTTTGGGCGGATTCACATTCCTCTAGTTGATACGATTGACGACCAAAGATACAAAGGAAAGTGGACTATCGTCGGCCGCTTCACGCCCGTCATCGTCCCGATTGTGTCACCATCTCCCTTCAAGGACTGCATCTATCGTCTTCTACCAATCATCGCCGGTATCATTAGCAAATCAAAGGACTTCCTCCGGCGACGGTTCCCCACCACCTAGCGGTTGACCTTTCTTTCTTATTTCAATTATTTCGTTGTTCTCTAACTTTGTGAATGATGACAGAAGCGCAAGAGATCGTTCTGCTTAATCCTGCTAAAGCCTAGTAAACGTAGGGTTTTATTGAGCGTACTTTCTTGCTATTAATCTCATTGTTAATCAAGGGATTGCGAATGAACGTTTACTATGTTAGCCTTAATTTAATTTTCTAATCTATTTTGTTTGTGCAAGTCTTTTATATGTAGTTTGGCCTAAACGCAAGCATCTCTCCTTTGTTTTATCTCTTCGTTTCTCTTGCTAGTAGATTTAATCACGTAATGTTCTTTAATAAGTTGTGCAAGTCCTAGTTTTCATTTAAAAACATTTTAGTCCTGCATCATCTGGTATCAGAGCATGGTTAACCTAGGATTGCATTCTAGAAATCACCCTAGGTTGTTACCTTGCTAGTCTATTTAATTTTGGCATGCATCGCATCCTTAAATTAAAAATTCAATTTTGTTTACTGTCCTTTAAATTTCTGCATGCATTTAGTGTGTTATAAAGTCTTTTCTTTGGTACGTAAGTGCTGTCCTTAACCCTTTAACCTTGCTAGTTGATTAGGAGACTTAACACCTTAGCACAGAGTGCTGTCCCCAAGTTTCCTGCAGCAGTTAGCGACATTTTAGGGTATATTTCCTGCACTTACACTTGCTGTCCATTCCTAGTTGTCACCCCCAAACCCTCCCTAGTACTTAGCAATGGATCCCGAACAACTTGGAAGGACTTTAGACCTGTTGGTAGGTCAAATGAGTGCTATTAGCCAACAATTAAAGGAAAACCAAGCTGATCTCGCTGAATTCCGTAGGACCACCACCGATCGTCTTGACACAATAGAGCATGGTAGGACTCACCCTATCCCATACACTCCTTCAAGACCTCCCTCTATGTATGGGGACGATCCTTTTATGGATGAGGGGCACACTCGAGTTCCTCATCGAGTTCCCCACCATAGACAAGAGCACCACCACGACCCTGATCTTCCCCTGATGAAAAACATCAAGGTCGATGCACCCACTTTCGATGGTACCCTAGATCCCCAGCTCTTTCTGGACTGGATCAAATGTATGGATAGTTTCTTTAGGTGGTATGACATCTCCGAGGCTAGAAAAGTCAGTTTCGCCAGTATGAAACTCATTGGTAGAGCTAGTCAGTTCTGGTCTAACTTAGAAAGCCTTAGGGAGTCTCGCAATGAGTACCCCATCACTGATTGGCTGTCGATGAAGCGTGAGCTTAAACAGAAGTACCTCCCTCCCTCGTACTTCCCTAGGCTCTTAGATAGGTGGCATAGATTGACTCAGGGTAGCAAACCCGTCAAGGATTACATCGCCTCCTTCGATGATTTTCTGATTCGTTGCAAAGGGGAGACATCCACTACCCCTGCGCAGATTCTATCCATGTTTCGTACCGGATTACGAGAGGACCTTCGCAACGAACTGTTCGCCCGAAATGTCACAACCTTAGAAAGTGCGTATAGTTTAGTACATGACTTAGAGGAGAGTCGATCCCAGCATTCTAACCGTCATCACGACCCTAGACCCTCCTACAAACCGTCTGGTAGTTCCACCCCGCACTCTTCTACTACCCGACCTACTCCGGGTAGTAGCGTTCGACCTCCCACGGGTTCCCCTGCACCCCGACCTGATTTTAGGAGTAAGCCTCCCTCCCCGGATGGCCCTCGGACCAGTCCCGGGACCAAATGCTTTCGTTGCCAGGGATATGGGCATATCGCTTCTCAGTGCTCCAGTCCCTACAAAGTTTCCATCATCGAGGAAATCACTGAGGAGGATCCTGAACCCGAGGTCGATCAAGTTCACCAAGTTGAAGAAGAAGGTGATTTCTTCGAGGAGGACGAGGACACCACCGTCCTCCATTGCCTTCAGAAGTTGGACACATCTCCCATCTGCGTGGTAAGATGTGCGCTGTCACACCCTGTTACCTCCGATGACTGGCGTAGGACTTCTATCTTTCACACCTACACCAAAATCAAAGATAAAAATTGTAAGGTCATCGTAGATAGTGGCAGTTGCATCAATGCTGTCTCCTCCAGCATGGTGTCCAAATTAGGCATTTCTGTCGTTCCTCACCCCAGTCCGTATAAGGTAGCGTGGGTCAACTCCACTGCCTTGGAGGTGAAAGAACGAAGTCTCGTACCTATCTCCTTTGCCACCTATAAGGAGAACGTATGGTGCGATGTTCTGATTATGGATGTCGGACAAATTCTTTTGGGGCGACCTTGGATTTTTGATAATGATGTCCACATCTACGGGCGTTCGAACACCTGCGTATTCGAACATGTGGGTAAGAAGATTAAACTTGTACCATCGCAGCCCCGGGTCAAGGAAGAACCTAAACCCCACCCCCTTAAGTCCAAGAAAGGACTAAACTTGGTCACCGCCAAGGTTCTGGACTCTGAGGTCACTCGTGGTGCACCTCTATACGCTTTAGTGGGTCGTGAGATTCCCACCGAATCTGATGACCCCATCCCTCAAGAAGTCCAACCTATCTTAAGACAATTTGCTGATGTCTTCCCAGATGACCTCCCTGATCAGTTACCTCCTCTTCGAGACATTCGGCATGCCATAGACCTAGTCCCTGGAGCCTCCCTCCCGAACCTGCCACACTATCGCATGAACCCCACGGAGCATGCCGAACTTAAAAAGCAGGTAGACGAATTACTGCAGCGAGGTTTCATTAAGGAAAGTCTTAGTCCCTGCGCGGTGCCTGCCCTTCTCACCCCCAAGAAGGACGGATCTTGGAGAATGTGTGTTGATAGTCGTGCTATCAACAAAATCACCGTCAAATATCGATTTCCTATTCCTAGATTAGACGACATGCTGGATATGATGATGGGTGCCACCCTCTTTTCCAAGATCGATCTTAAAAGTGGATACCACCAAATTCGGATCCGACCCGGTGACGAGTGGAAGACTGCTTTCAAGACCAAGGACGGTCTGTATGAATGGATGGTCATGCCTTTTGGGTTGAGTAATGCCCCAAGCACCTTTATGAGAATTATGACCCAAGTGTTGCGTCCTTTTATGGGTAAGTTTGTCGTTGTTTACTTTGACGACATTCTTATTTATAGTCATTCTGTAGAGCAACACCTTGACCACCTTAAACAAGTCTGCTATGTTTTAAGGAAGGAGCAGTTATACGCTAACCCCAAGAAGTGTACTTTCCTCGTAGATCGAGTCATCTTTCTAGGGTTTATCGTATCGGCTCGCGGGGTTTCTGCTGACCCCGAGAAGGTAAAAGCCATAGTTGAGTGGCCCCTTCCTCAGAACATCCGGGAAGTCCGCAGCTTCCACGGATTAGCCACCTTCTATAGGAGATTCATACGAAATTTCAGCACAATCGTATCTCCTATCACTGATTGCCTTAAAAAGGGTGATTTCCATTGGACCCCGGCCGCCACTAGAGCTTTCGAGGACATTAAGAAAAGAATGGTGGAGGCCCCAGTAATGAGACTTCCTGACTTCTCCAAAGTCTTCGAAGTGACCTGCGACGCCTCTGGGGTCGGAATTGGAGGAGTCCTCTTCCAGGAAGGTCACCCTGTAGCATACTTCAGTGAGAAGCTGAATGATATTCGGCAGCGATATTCCACCTACGATAAGGAATTCTATGCCGTGATCCAATCCCTCCGCTATTGGCGACATTACTTGCTCCCGCAAGAATTTGTCATTTTCTCGGATCACGAAGCTTTGCGTTATATCAACTCCCAGAAGAAGTTGAATGCACGCCACGGTCGTTGGGTGGAATTCCTCCAAGAGTACACTTATACCCTTAGACATAAGGCAGGAGTTGAGAATAAAGCTGCTGATGCCCTCAGTCGTCGCATGATGACTACCACTGAGTTGAGGACCGAAGTCGTGGGTTTTGACCAAATTAGGAAAGATTATTTAGACTGCCCCGACTTCAAAGAAACATACACTCTCTTGTCCACAGGAAGCACGCGCCTTGTGGACGATTTCCTTCTGGAGGATGGTTATCTTTTTAAAGCTCAAAAGCTTTGCGTACCAAGCACCTCCTTAAGGGATTTTCTGGTCTGGGAACTCCACGCTGGAGGCCTCGCCGGGCACTTCGGCCGAGATAAAACTATAGAATCCGTGGAGTATCGCTTCTTTTGGCCCAGCCTGAAGAGGGATGTTGGCAGACTGGTTAGCCGGTGTCACACGTGTCAGCTAGCCAAACAGCGTAAGCAGAACACCGGTCTGTACACTCCATTGCCTGTCCCTAGTTGTCCTTGGCAGGACGTTAGCATGGATTTCATTTTGGGCCTGCCAAAGACTCTCCGCAAAAATGATGCCATCTGTGTCGTAGTCGATAGGTTTTCCAAGATGGCTCATTTTATAGCTTGCTCCAAAACCTCCGACGCCTCCCATATTGCCAAACTTTACTTCATTGAAATTGTCCGTCTGCACGGCCTACCTAAAACCATTGTGTCTGATAGGGACGTTAAGTTCACTAGCTACTTTTGGAAGACCCTTTGGATGAAATTAGGTACGAAGTTACAATTCTCTACTGCCTTTCATCCCCAAACCGATGGTCAGACCGAGGTAGTTAATAGGAGCATAGGTAATCTGTTAAGGTCTTTGGTTGGGGAACACGTTAAGGATTGGGATTCTATCTTACCCACTGCTGAGTTTGCTTATAACAATTCTATTAACCGAACCACTGGCCTAAGTCCTTCTGAGATTGTGTACGGGTACAAACCTAGGCAACCTTTAGATCTCATTCCTATGTGTTCTAGGTATAGGATCTCTGAGTCTGCATCATCATTTGCATCACATTTGCATGAACTTCATAAGGAAATTGCACAACAAATTGAAAAGAGCAATACTGATTATAAATTACGTGCCGATTTGAAACAAAAATTTAAAACTTTTGAGGTTGGTGATTCCGTGATGGTGCGGATTCGTCCGGAACGGTTCCCACAAGGAACGGTTAAGAAACTACATGCCAAAAGCGCTGGTCCATTCAAAATACTTAAGAAAATCAATGATAATGCTTATGTAGTAGATCTCCCTGAAGAGTTCAACATCAATCCCTCTTTTAACATAGAAGATCTAGTGGCATATGAAGGTCCGGATTTTAATCCGCCAAACCCACTGACACAACAGCCTTGTGTGACCCCACCTTGTGAGATCCCTAACCTACCTCCACTCCCAGATATTCCTAAATCACCCATAGCAGATAAAGTAGACACGATCTTGAGCGATGAAATCATCTCTACAAAAGAAGGGGGACGACGAAGATATTTGATCAGGTGGAAAGGTAAACCCGAGTCGGAGGATACTTGGTTGGACCGTGATGAGTTACAGCAGCAGGATCCGGATGCATTAGAGTTCTACGACAGCACCAGAGATTCTTACTCGACGGAGTCGAGCTTTCTTCCACCCCGGGAGAATGATGAGGACATCCACACTTGGAAAGTCTACCGGAGACGTGGCCGTCGATCTACGGCCACGATCGAGTCTTTATATTTTTGAGTTTACTTATGTCTTTGTTTTCTTTTATTTTAGTTACCGTCGTACCCTTACTTATGGGTATTGTGATTGTAAGCCCATGAGGGCATGTTTGTCTTTTGTTGGTCTTTTGTTTAAGGCTATTTAAAAGCCTCCTTTGTATTGTTTTGAGGTAATGAATGATTATTATGAAAAATTCTTGCATTGGTATTCTCTTCGATTGAGAGTTTGTGAGTTGTGTGGAAGAGCCCAGGAGGGGCTAGCGCGTAGTACCCAACAGCGGCCTCCGGGAGCTCTTGGTCCCTTCTCTATTTTCCCCTCTTCTTCCTCCACCCGTCGGCTCAAACCCTTCCCCCCTTCCCCTTGCATCCGTCGGCCTCCCTCCCCTCCAAACCGAGCCCCCCTCTCCCCTACACCACCTCTCGGCCACCCTCCCGCCCCACGGTCAAGCCTCCACACCGCCGGCCCACCCCCCCCTTGGCTTTCCCCTTTTGTTTGTCATTAACCCTTTCCTAATCTAGTTTTATATTTTAGGCAATCCAATTAATGATTGAATTCAAATCTATTTGAATTTAAATCATTACCTAAAATACAACTCTTATTTTAGGAAAGTTTCCAAACCTTAACCTTTTGAATTTTAAATTAGATTGGAATGAATCTTCCTTTCCAAATTTAATATCCTTATTTAGGAAAGCATTAAAGACCTCCCCAAATCACCTCCCTATATCCCTATGCCGCCGGCCCCCCATGGGATTTCTCCTCTCTCCACCCGCCCCTCTCCCACACCATTTAGGAATTAATTCAAATTTTAATTCCTAATTTCCTCCCAAGTCTATTCTAAAATTAATTTCAGATTTTAGAATCCTCTCTTCTCCAAAACCCTAACCCTAACTCCCCTACCCGCCCCCTCTTGGCCGGCCACCTTCCCCTCCTCTTTTCCCTTGGATTTCAAGAGAAAACCCCTCCTCCCTCATAACAATACTTCAAAGACAGCAAAGGTTACTTGAATTCAACCATCCTCCGGCCCACTCGCTATGAATGGAAGCTCGCCCTTGGGATTCGGGCTTGGTGCTAGATGATCAAGATAACATTGACATACTCCGCTCCCCCTTCTTCGACGTAGGGTTTGACTACGAAACCACCGTCGAAGAATACTTTGGGCGGATTCACATTCCTCTAGTTGATACGATTGACGACCAAAGATACAAAGGAAAGTGGACTATCGTCGGCCGCTTCACGCCCGCCATCGTCCCGATTGTGTCACCATCTCCCTTCAAGGACTGCATCCATCGTCTTCTACCAATCATCGCCGGTATCATTAGCAAATCAAAGGACTTCCTCCGGCGACGGTTCCCCACCACCTAGCGGTTGACCTTTCTTTCTTATTTCAATTATTTCGTTGTTCTCTAACTTTGTGAATGATGACAGAAGCGCAAGAGATCGTTCTGCTTAATCCTGCTAAAGCCTAGTAAACGTAGGGTTTTATTGAGCGTACTTTCTTGCTATTAATCTCATTGTTAATCAAGGGATTGCGAATGAACGTTTACTATGTTAGCCTTAATTTAATTTTCTAATCTATTTTGTTTGTGCAAGTCTTTTATATGTAGTTTGGCCTAAACGCAAGCATCTCTCCTTTGTTTTATCTCTTCGTTTCTCTTGCTAGTAGATTTAATCACGTAATGTTCTTTAATAAGTTGTGCAAGTCCTAGTTTTCATTTAAAAACATTTTAGTCCTGCATCAAATTAACTATGAGGGCTTGCGCTCATAGGAAGTAGAACCCAGATCTAAATAAACCCTGACACTATTCTCAGGTGAAATCAAGCCCTCATAAGAAGTAGAACCCATATCTAAATAAACCCTGACACTATTCTCAGGGGAAATCTGGTTAAATATCAAACTCAATCTACCTCCGGGAAAATTAAAGGGAACCCTATGTTCTTGAGAACGGGGTTCACGAGAAGCATTAATTTAAAAGATTTTTCTGGAGCGATCATTGGGTCAACTCGAAACCGACCCGATTTTTGAAACGGGTTGGTTTGTTGAACCCGAACCCAACCTATTTCAAGAATGGGTTGACCCTAACTCGAAATTTTCTGTTCGGGTTCGAGTTGGGTTTTCGGGTCGTGTCAAATATTGACACCCCTAGTGTGGGTTTAATTTAAAGAAGTATTCACTAATGGAAATCATAAAAATATAAAATTCACTCAAAATGATAATTTAATGCTCAGCCAAATAGAAGTTTAGCTTGTGTCAATTTGAAATCTCATAGTTACATAAATTCATATTGCATGAGTTTTGACCTAATTTAATCATTTGAAGTTTTAATCAAAGCCCTATGCTAGTATTAGGAGATGACTTTTCTAGGAATTTGATAGTCACCGTTTGCATTACATCAGAAAGATTCCCATCCAACCAACACTCAAGTTCAATGAGAAAACAGATCACTGAACGAAATTATTATTTAAAATTATGTTTACTTGCCTCATATCTTCTCTTAATAGGGCACAATGGAAAAAAAAATGATTTATATAGTCAACCCCACATAGTTGGATAAAAGCTTGATGTTGCCTCATGTCTTCTTTTATCTATGATCATAAAAATTCCTTTCAAATAACAAATAATGAAGTCAGTCTTCTGATTTCATGTTGCAATCCCATCATCAAAGATGCACGCAGATATTGTTCATATCATCATTTGTAGAGAACCTGTTCATGTTGTGGAACAAAACCCACGAATGTGTATACAAAGCAATGACGGCTTTTCCAGGAACAATATCATTAAAGCCTTCTTGTTATGTCATGACCAAAGAGCCAGATAATCAGCCAATCAACACAATGCCACAGCCTAATCAATCAGTATATTTATAAGGCCCCATTAACAATCAACATCAGCCAGTGTAAAACAATAATGGACAAAATAACCTCCATCACTGAAGTAAAAAGCTAATACATTAGAGGTACAAAATTGGAAATCATTGGATGACACCAAGGAAAAGAATAAGAACTGTTCTCTATAGGCTATCACCATGGGCATATTTAAATAAACTTTCATTAATTTAGAAAACTATGAAATAAAAACAATTAAAGTACATTTACGTTCATAATGTCAACTTGCTAGCCTGAACACCCATCCTGTATTTTTGATGAATTTAAACTTTTGGGTTTCACAGCATTGTGGCATGTTTAGATAGCTACCATGATTTAAGTTGGAACGATATCAACCCTCTAGAATATAAGAATAATATTGAATCATCATCAACAACTGTAGCGATGACCACTTTATCCAATTAGACAGGGATTGGCCTTCGGAATTGTTCTTTGCAATTCATTCATGTATAAGGCGGAATGAAACTATTATATTTCAAAAAGTTGATGGTTGGGTTGTTTAAGGAAAGGTGGGACTCATATTTGAGAACCTCGATCACATATTTATTCCTTGAAAATTTAAATGGTTGTCATTCAAATTGTGATATTTGTTCTATGGTTCCTGAGTTGGTTGTGTTTATATTATTGGTTGGCCAATCATAGAACAATGATGCCCCTTGGAAGTAAAAACAGCAAAGAAACTAAGTAAAAACTGTAGGAATGTGAAGATAGGGATTGATTTTTGATTATATCTTCAGTAAGAAAGAAAGATACAAGTGATCTACTATTCGAGAGAGATATCAACTCTCCCACAAATCATAGACGCCACTAGGACAAATCCTAAGAAAATTATAACAAACATAAATCACATAATGAAAATAAAATAATATAATTACCCTTAAATAAACTATCATATTTCTCTCCCAAATCCGAATTCAAATCGGCTCTCTTTCCATAAATAAACTTTTCCTAATTTCCTCACATATCTAAATTCAAATCAGCCATCTTTCCCTATATAAACTTTCCTAATTATTTCTCCCCCGATTCCTCCTTCTTACATAGTGAATATTAACTCCCTAGGCCCCACAAGGTGGGCCCCATGGCATATCAACACTCCCCTCTCTTCCCCACCACACACACACACACACACACACAATATATATATATATATATATATATATATATTGTGCTCAAGGTGGAAGGATTGGAACGGTCTCCCGATCATTTCATATGGCTCCCATGTGACTTCGTACTCCAACAAATCCTTCCACCTAATAAGTACCTCTTGAACAATAAACTCAGGATGCTAAGAATGAATTGACAGCTTTTTGTTTAAGGGAACAACATATACGATGCACTTATGCATAATAGATTCGACTGGGACATCATCTCGATAGAAGCTGTAAAGGTGCGTTCTTGTATCTCTGGCCTGCCAGTTTCTCCTGCTTTTTTTCCTCACCTTCTTCATTCAAAACCTTTATTAACTCAAGGATAGCAACCCTTTTGGAATTGTCTGGGCCATAACAATCTAGACGAAGCAAGTCAGCTGTACAGAAGAACCCGTGACCCTCTTCACATTGACCACCAAGATCATTACCTTCAATTATCTATTTGTCAAATGTTACAACAATTTTGGATGATCCATTTTCTTCAAATGTCAGAATTATTTTACCACGAAAACTATAATGTGGACCTCTCTGAGCTGGAAAAGGTAGTTCAAAAGAATGCATCATACCTATATATTTTACTTTATCACTTTCTTTGAATGTGCAATTCTTTGAAGAAGCTCTTGACGACTCCTGCTTTGGCAATGAATGACAATTTAAACTAGATGCTCCCACAATATCAACTTCCACATCGGATGTGGAAGCTGGTCTTCTAATATGAAAAGTGTCAGCTAATATAGATTTTTGCTTAGTAAATTCCCCCGATTTCTCTTTGTCAAGAAGTTCCTGGTACGATCTGTATACAACAAGAATGCAAAGATTATTCAAATTACTTCCAGAATAACTTTCTGTTGCATTAGCTAACTCGTCAAATCTAAAGTTAGGGTCCAGGCTTTCTTGGGACAGAAATATCTTTGAGATTTTCATGCAATTTTCAGCATTCGAAAGGCCTACATATATCCTTCTTGGAAGGCAGTGTATCACAACATCGTTCAAATCAAATGATCTATTTGTTGCACCTAGGATTAGAATCCTTTGACTATCCTTGGTCCCTAAACCATCCCAAGATGCCATAAATTCATTTCACATTTGATGCGGACATCCAACCGTGAATGCTTATCCGAGGAGGAGCTGAAGATCGACGGCCGTGATCGTTCCACGTTATCTTAATTTATTATATATAATTTTTATTTAATTATGCATTTTTCATTTTTACCCTCACTTGAGGGAGTAATCCTATGTAAGCCCTAGGGGCATGTTTGTCTTGTTTTAGTTTCTTTTATTTATGAGGCCTATATATAGAGGCCCTTGCTATTGTAATGGTATGATGGAGTTTTAATAAATAAATTTTGTTATGCACTTTTATTCATTGGGAGGACTTTGGTGAGAATCCCTGTGAGAGGGAATCGTAGTTTCCATTAGCCGCATGATGGGTCCGGGCTCGTTGCTTGAAGTCCCTTGGTGAAGGGCAACGTATCACCCGTCAGCCGCAGGAAGTGTTCGAGCTCACGATTTTATCTTTCTTTCCCTAAACTCTTTTTCTCCTTCTCCCTTGACCGCCGGCCATACCCCCTCCATAGCCGCCGACCAAGCTTCCCTCTTTCCTCCTCCCACTCTCTAACCGAACACCACCACCCTTTCTTTCCCCACCTCCAACCGTCAGCCACTCCACAACAACCCACCGGCCAAGCGCTTTCCCCCACCCAACCCGCCGACTACACCCTCCCCTGACCCCAAGCCGCCGACCGCCGACTACCGTCCACCCTCAAAACCCCCACCGCTAGCCCACTGATGCAGGACATGTATGAAATTATGATTTAAATAAGGAGTTTGCACATCGAAAGATTAAGAGCAACTTAATTAGACTTGATGTTGATTCAAACAATGAATTAAAGCACAAAGAGCAGTAAACACTAGCTTAGGCCAAGCTACTTACATGAAGTAAAAGCCACAAAACGATCAATTACTCTTAACATTGCATACATGATGGCTTTCAACAAGATATCCCTAATCTAATAATAAGAGTAGGGCTATGAAAGATTTCTCACAATTCCTACTACACACTAAGTTTAGCGGATCGTTGCAAGATTTTGCATGAATCAATTA
Organism: Dendrobium chrysotoxum; assembly: GCA_019925795.1. Classification (NCBI taxonomy): domain Eukaryota; kingdom Viridiplantae; phylum Streptophyta; class Magnoliopsida; order Asparagales; family Orchidaceae; genus Dendrobium; species Dendrobium chrysotoxum. Next base: position 90,601,619 of record CM034313.1, read on the forward strand.
AACTACAAGTAAGGATCAACAAGGAAGGTAAGAGAGTTGGGGGAAGAGTTTACCTAAAGAAATAGGAATTATGAAGCCTGGTATGATCGTTTGAATGTGTGAGCAAGAGTGGGCAGCAACTCTAACTCCCTAGCGGCCTTTGGACAGTATTCTGGCAGTTTCTGGGTGGAGGACAGCCAACTAGCATGGTCTGGAATTAGGGCTGTCAAATTCGGGTTACGGGTCGGGTTCGGGTCTAACCCGATTTCGACCCGCCAAATCTTGACCCGACCCGAACCCGACCCGATTCCTGGTTCGGGTCACTTTTACGAACCCGAACCCGACCTGGGTCGAGTTCGGGTCAACCCGACCTGACCCGAAACGCAATACAGCAGCTCCAAATTTTTTTTTTACAGTATTTTTAACTGGCAGATTTGCATCAGCAGAGCACTCAGCAGCATCACAAAACACTTCCAAAATCTAAATGCTCTTAACTAATAATTGACGAGTGACAAAAAGTCTAAAAAGTTAAATTTTATTAAAAAACTTAAAAACTTACAAACTTTTTTTCAAAATAAATAACAACTAGAGTTTATATCTTTTCCAAAATAAATAACAAATAAGTTCAGATAAGTTGGTAAGTGGTAATAACCCTAACAAGCCTAGCATCTAAATGCCAAAATAAACCCTAAAAAATTCCTGTCTTCCTGATGCCCGAATGGTGATCCGGTGATACCAACATAACTAAATCGGTAAAGCCCTCTAACTTCTATAATGTAAATTGAGAAACCATAAAATATACAAAGCCCTAAACATTAAACAGAAAAAATGGAAAAAAATTTGATGCCCTAACTTGCATAGGCGCATAGCAAATGCCTAAAATCCTCAAATCTCAATGCAAAAAGCTTAAAATTGAAAAGCCGAAACCTTAAGATAGAGGATCCAACGAGAAATCTCAAAACCAAAAGAGTGAATAACCCTAATAAAACTCAGAATAATATAAATGATATTACCGTAGGTCCGCAAAGCGATAGAGTATGCAGGATTAAGATAGTGGATGAGGAAGAGGATCTGCCTAGGAGACGAACTAAAGAAGGAGAGGAAGGCAGCAAGCAGCAAGGCGGAATGGGGAACCCAGAGAGATCGAGAGTCGAGATGCAGACGAGAGTCACTAAGATGGGAGCAAAATGACGCTTAATTCGATAAATGCCTAAATCCCTAAACGGCAAAACCTAAAAGGTCCAGGTCCGCGGTGCTTTGCTAAACCGGGTCAAATTTAGGTCAAAAATGGATTTTCGGGCTGACCCGAACCCGACCCGAAAATTGAAACGGGTCATAAATCCCGAACCGAACCCGACCTGTTTCGGGTTCGGGTTGACCCTAACCCGAAATTTTTGGGTCGGGTTCGAGTCGGATTTTCGGGTCGGGTCCGATATTGACACCCCTATCTAGAATCTGTAGACAACAACCTGTAGGCTCTGGACAGCAGTTATCAATGCTCCTATTCTTGGAATAGCTTATGGAACCAATTCAGGAATCTGTACAGCAAGCTGGAGAAGGGAATTCCAGGTATTTCCCCCTAATGGAGGCATGAAATCTTGAAGGATGAGGAGGAGAACTATGTGGACAGCTTCTATAACATGTTGTGAGTTCTGGACAACAGTCTATGGCCTTCAGGGGTGCTGGACAGCAAGTCAAACTTGCTGGAATACGTGGACAGTAGCAGGAATCTCAGGGAAAAAAAGGAAGTAACGTGGGAGAGGGCTTGTGAGGGGCGGCTACTTGGGTTGGGATTGGATGGGGAAATAATAGGAGTAATTATTGGGGTTAATTGAATTGGAAATAGGTGGTGGGCCGGCCAAGCATGGGAGGAATTGATTGGGGATTTGAACTCTTTCCAAACATAAGATGTTAATTAAGGAAAGAGTATTAAGAGAGGATCTCTCATTATTTCATATTTGAGGAGATTTGGAAAGTGTCTAAGTTAGATTAATCTTATTTTAGGAAAGGATTCTAACTCCAATAAATTTGAATTTGAATTTCCAAATTTAAGAGGATCTAAATTAGGTAAGTCTTCAATTCTCTCCCTAGAGGAGATTTGGAAAGGAAGGGAGGAGGGGCAAGTAGGGCCGGCGGCATGCTTGGAGTAGGGGTTGATTGGATGGGTTTCCTTAAGTGGCCTCGGCTAAAATTAGAAGGAATTAATGGGCAAAATATTCCTCTTAATTTTATAATTTAAAGTTAGATCCAAGAATTGAATACTTTTCTAATATAGATTATGTTGATTTAGGAAAGAATTCAAAATCTGAATTTTGAAATCAGATTTTGAATTGAATTTCCCTCATAATCTTCATGCTCCACTTTGGAAAGAAGCTAAACAATCGATTTTGGATCCATGGGAGGGGAAGGCCGGCGGCTGGTGTTTGGTGTTTGGGTGGGGAGGAGGAAGGCCGGTGGCTATAAGGAAGGGTGAAGCTTCGACAGCCGATGGTTTGGGTGAGAGGGAGGGGGTCTAATGGTGGGCGGCGGCTTTGGGTGGGATCTCCTTGGCCTGCGGCTTGTAGGGAAGAGAAGAGGAGTAAGGAAGGTAGGTATGAAGAACCACAAACTCGACCGTCTCCAAGGTTGGCGGGTGATCCGATTTTCTCTCTCCTAGGGATTACTCTCTCAAGCACTCTCAAGATCTCACAAAGAAATCAAGCAAGGAAAATTTTATCATTCATTCATTCATTCATTAACCTCTCCAAAGGAAGAGGGTGGCTTTAAATAGCCAAATACATGAAGGAAAATAACAAAGACACTATTGCCCCTATGGCATACATAAGACAAAGCCCTCAAGTGAGGATAGAAAAGGAAAAAGAGCAATAATAAATCAAATACATAAAATAGATCAAAAATAAAGAGGCACGATCGTAGCCGTAGATCGTCGACCCCGTCTTTGATAAACTTTCCATAATCTGATGTCCCCATCACCCACACTCCAATTTCCCCTGATTCCAATTTCATTTCACCATTATTATTTTCCTAAATTAGCTCCTATCTTATTTGGAAAGTTTCGGAATTCAAATTCAAATGAATTTGAATTTTAAATTCTTTCCTAAATAACCTACATCTATTTTAGAAAATCCTTCAATCATATTAAATCTGAAATTATTTCAGATTTAACTCTCCAATCTCCCATTAATGCATGGGTCCACATACATTGTATGTGGACACCTTTTCTTTTCCCTCCTCATTAAGCCGGCCTCTCTCCCTCCCCTATTTTAATTATTTCCTTCCTTGTTAAGGAATTCAATTAGGGGAATAATTAACCACCTATTTATCCTTCCCTCCATCTTATTTGAATTTCAAATTCAAATCCCTTCATTAAGGGAAATTTGAGATTGAATTTCAGATCTTTAATTTTTATCTTCCCCCAACCCCTCTGTTCTACATCAACATTCTTCTTGTTGCTTCATGTTCAAAGGCACCACCACGTGCACCAAGCTGTCAACCTCATTTATGAAAATAATGATAGGCACCAGCTGAGATGCAAAAGAAAAGAACATCGTGGTGAGCTTCTTAGCCTCGCCAAACCACTTCGATGTAAGAGCAGATCTGGTTATATTGATACAATTTGCTCCAGCTTCAGTTGCAAGAGCTTTTGCAAGAGAGTTTTAAGTGTTCTCGGTGGGCCAAAGAGCAAAAATCCTTGTGAGAAAAGCTCATGCCTTCTCATAGGAAGCGTGACAAGTTCATTTAAAATTCTCTTCACATTTTCTAGAGCACCAATATCATCAAACTTGACCCTTATTTCATCTGAGGGCACAACTTGTTATTGGTTTGCATGTGTGATTGGTTTCCGTGAAGTTTATTAAGTATGGTTTTCTACGGTGACATGATTTTTTTCAATCATTGCATGGTTGTCATATTTATGAATTTACATGTTATTTCTTGTAAAGTATTGTTAAATTATTATTTGCTTAAATTTGTTCTTATTTTCGACTTCATCTAGATTACAAAAAGTTATCAAAATCAAGAATTTGCATGTGTTTAAATTATTTTTTATATTTTATCATACATCTACATTTTCAAACCCTAAACCTTAAGCTATCCTTTCATCACTAATCGTCCGATACTAATTATAGCAATCCTTGTAGTGGGTGTCTTTTATTTGATCAAATTTTATTTTTTATTGCATTGATGCTGGTTCCGTTTACTTTTGATTTTGTTTGTAATCAAAACTTGGAATTAACTTTGAATCTTACATTGGAATCAATGCCTTATAAACTTCTTAGCCCAGTTCATGTACCTAGTCATATGATTAGTGAGCCAATACATCACAGGGTTTTTGCTCATTATGATCTTCTTGATGTTGGGGATATGGGTGATCCAAACTCTTTCTGTTGCCTCCATTAGCATTTCTGGTGTAGAGGAGCTTGTGGATAAAATATTTTAAATTCCTTACACCTGGAGGGTAAAAAATAGCTAGGAAGTATACCATTACTCTTTAAAATGTACCAGGCTTCTAATTAGACAGTTTTAATGAGGGCTTGGGGGTTTTTTTTTCTTTTGGCTGTTCATTTATTCACCTCCCGTTGGCCATTGTTTTATTTATTTATAGTTCTTTTTCATTTAATAATGTTTTGATAATAGACCTAGTGAGGGGATTGTGACTTTGGGCGATCAAGTCATTAATAAGAGTATACGTTGTAGATATCTTGGATCTATTGTTCAGAGTGATGGTGAAATAGATGGGGATATTATAAGCAGAATCCAAGTTGGATGGTTGAAGTGGAGGAATGCATCGGGCTTATTGTGTGATAGAAAAGTATCCCTCAAACTTAGGGGAAAATTCTATAAGATGGTGGTGAGACCTGCAATACTTTATGGTGCCGAATGTTGGCCATTAAAAGAGAAGCATAATTCTAAGTTAAGTGTTGCAGAAATGAGGATGCTCAGGTGGATGAGTGGCTTTACCCTTAGAGATAGGATACAAAATGAGCATATTCGTGAAAAAGTTGGAGTAGCTCCGGTGGAAGATAAGATTAGAGAGAGTCGACTTAGATGGTTTGGTTACATAAAACGGCGGCCTCCCGATGACCCGGTTAGGAAAGTAGAGGTCTTAGATTTGACTTATGTTAAGAAAGGTAGAGGTAGACCTAAAAAGACTTGGTTAGAAAATATTAGAAATGATGTTTCTTTATTAGATTTAAACGAGAATTTGATTTTTAACAGGACACAATAGAGAAAAAAGGATTCATGTAGCCGACCCCACGTAGTGGGATAAAGGCTTGATGTTGTTGTTGTAATGCTTTGCTATTGCTTTGTATTGTACTCTATTTGTTAAATAATCTTATTTTGTCTGAAAATGAACAACCAATCCTCTGCTATTAATTACTGTCCTCTTTACAACGTAATGTAACAAAAAAAAAAGACAAAAGATGAACGTTTGCTGAGATGTTCGACTGTTATGAATGGATGACTTTTCTCATAGAAGGAGATGGTAGAAATTAAAAAACTGTGCAAGTTTGAAGTTTTGTGTTCTGATCATGAATTTGTAAGCGTGATCGTGTTCTTCATAGATTTGGGCTTTCCATTGCTTTAGAATTGGTTGATATTCCTCCATTATCTATAACCATCATTGTTAATCATTGGTTTTTGTTGAGCTTTGTGAATTATTCTTAATTATCGTTACCTAGTCAGAGTAGGAGCTCCTGTTAAATCTAGTTTAAATCCCATTTAATCATTTTTTATATTGTCTCATTTTTAATCTGTGATTTCGGAGGCATACAGTAGTCAGATTTCCTTTTTTGTGCCTTAGATGCTCTCTATTAAAAGTCATAACTTCAACGTTTTTTATGTTTTTTGCCGATAACTTTATCCTTGGTAGTTGCGGTTGCCATATTTTAATTGATGTAGTTATCAATTAAATTGTCTGAGATTACTCTGTCGCTCTCTACTATGTTTTCATGCAAATAGTGGGTTTTTTTAGTGCAAGCATTTGGACATATTGATCTCGAGTCTGTTTGGTAAGCTTTTCCATTTTGCTGTTGCTACTTTTCCTTTTTGCTTTTGCAACTTTTCCTTTTTGCTGTTGCATTTTTCCTTTTTGCTGTTGCAAGTCCAGTGTTTGCTGATATTTCCAGGTTATTTATGACTCAGAGTTTACTTTTTGCAGCATTAGCAAAGGCCCAGCAATTATTGCTTGATCCACAAGAACGAGAGTACATTCTTAGTCAAGTAAATAACGCAAGAGGTGTGGTCTTACATGATTCCGTATATTCTTCTTTTTACATTTTTGCTCCGCACCTTTTTTTTTCTTCTTCTTATTGGTTGGGGATCATAATGATGTTTCTATCATAGAGGATACCAAAATTAACACATGATGGCAATTGCAGAAGAGCTAAGGGCAAAAAGAAAGAAGCAATTAAAGAAAGACAATGCCACTAAAATAAAAGCATTGGTAGACGAGGTAAAATTCTTCTACTATAAAATATTGTTTAATTTCTTTGATTTAGTGTAATTGTTCATTCATCTTACTATACATTTAATTATTGTTAAGGCCTATGCACATTTCTATATCTAACAACTAGTCAGAGTTAGCTCCTATACCCTGAAAGAATGAAGTTTGATAATAATAGTACAAGGAGTGATCGTTGCTGCAAAGAATAATTAACCTCCAATAGCTATTTTGACTTTTATATGTTTAGCACTTCATTATCCATCTTCCTTCTGCTTACTCTTACTAACCAAAAGAATTAATCAATATTTGTATATTATGTTACTTCTGTAGGTTTAACTCCTGCTAATTCAAATAATAATTTAAAAAACTTGTGATACTTAATTATGAGCAATGATGCGCCGAGCTTGATAATATTTTCCTTAAAATAATTTTTAATTGTATAAAATTTTAAGAGATTTTTAAAGTTAATATTTTATAAAACTTTTATTTTATACAAGAATTTGTTGTCATGAAACATCAAATATTCTTTTATCCTCTACAACGTCTCAAAATAAGTTCAGTTTGAGTGACTTTGCTAAGTGCTGATCGTCGTCATCCTGAATCCTTTTTTCTCTCTTGCAGGGGGTAGTATTACAACTATTAAGCTCAATCTTGAACTGAGTTAACTTTGACCTTTCATTCAACCAATCAACCTTTTTCTTATTTTATTTGAGTACATTCCTAAAAAAATTTTCCTAATGTCAATCTAAATCAATTTTCAAAGTTGGCTGACTTTATATGACGTAGACTGATATATATACACTAGTAAAATTATGTGCACAACGTGCATGTGAACAAACTTTTGAGAATAAAAAAAATAAAAAAATATTAAATATTATTTTTTATTTACGTGAACTAATAAGTTTATCAATAAAAATAATTATAAGAATAATCATTTAAATATTGTCAAATGTAATCAACCATAAATTACAAAGTTAGGAGGAGGGGGAAAATTTTATATTAGAATGTTATGATAAAAAAATTCAACAACAACAACATCAAGCCTTTATCCCACTATGTGGGGTCGGCCATATGAATCCTTTTCCTCCATTGTGCTCTATTAAAAGTTAAATTCTCATTTACATCTAATAAAGAAAGGTAATTTTTAATATTTCCTAACCAAGTCTTTTTAGGTCTACCTCTACCTTTATTAACATAAGTCAAATCTAATATATATACTTTCCTAACCGGGTCATCGGAAGGCTGCCATTTTATGTGACCAAACCATCTAAGGCGACTCTCTCTAATCTTATCTTCCACTGGAGCTACTTCAACCTTTTCACGTATATGCTCATTTCATATCCTATCTCTAAGAGTAAAATCACTCATCCACCTGAGCATCCTCATCTCTGCAGCACTTAACTTAATATTATGCTTCTCTTTTAATGGCTAACATTCTGCACTATAAAGCATTGCAGGTCTCACCATCATCTTATAGAATTTTCCCTTAAGTTTGAGGGGGACTTTTCTATCACACAAGCCGGATTCATTGCTCCGCTTCAACCATCCAACTTGAATTCTGCTAATAATATCCCCATCTATTTCACTATCACTCTGAAAATAGACCCAAAATATCTAAAACATGTACTCTTATTAATAACTTGATCAACCAAAGTCACAATCCCCCCACTAGAACTATTATTACTAAAATTACATTCCATATATTCAATTTTAGATCTACTCAAACCAAAGCCTTTAGACTCTATGGTTGACCTCCATAATTCAAGTTTACTTTCAACTCCCTCTCTAGTCCTATCAACAAGAAGAATATCATCAGCAAAAAGCATAAACCATGGTGCAACCTCTTGCAAATGTCTAGTGAGAACATCCATGATTAAAGCAGAAAGATATGGGCTTAAGGCTGATTCCTTGATATATTTCAACTGAAACAGGAAAATACTTGGTCAAACCATCTTGTGTCTAAGCACAAGTAACAACTTCTACATCTATATATCCTTAATGACTTGAATATAAGCATTATTAATCCCTTTCTTTTCTAGAACTCTCCATAAAAAAATTCATTAGAATGAATTTCAAAATTATTAAATCTAATTCAAAATAAATATAATATTAATTATCTATTTATTATATTTATCTCAAAATTATCTCATATATATATATATATGTCAAACTCAAGACTTAAAAATATTGAATGAGATCAAAGTCCTCAACAAATCATTTTAGGGATAAGCAGTCACTACTCATATAGCTTCCCTCCAGCAATAGGAAGGATATATCTAAGCCTTAGGCTGACATTTTCTCAATGCTTACCTTACAATATGTCCTGCAGGAAAATATCAGAAAGAGTAATGTTATTGCGTTAATGTCCTAATTACTTAGAACTAAATCGGAAAAAGATAAAATCATTGTTCTTTACAAGAAAATAACGCTCAAATATCTTTCCTTAGAACTAAATAGCCCAAATATTACATTTTCACATGAGCGCAATAGGAAAATTGAAATACTCTAGCACCAAACTATGAAAGCCCTCTACCCTCCAATAGATGTTGCATAACCCCATTTATTAATCTAACAATAATTTTCTTTAATTAAGAATATAAAGTTGAAAGCACAAATAGCACATACAACTAAGCAAAGATATTGAGCAACCAATAAAACATTATGTGAAAGAACGTTTGCAGGAATTTTGATTCCGCAAAGAAGCACGTGAGAGAAATAAATAAAGAGAATAAAGGTGCATTAAAATTTCAAAAATTTGAGGATCTTTAAAATGAAAAATAGAAAAAAAATTTGCAAATTTTAAGGCATAGAGTTTTAATGCATGGCACACTTCAGCCTTGGTGGTGTTCAAATATAAAAGCCTCGACATCTTTTCCTTCTTATACAACATTACACAATACAACTAACCAAATAAATTTTCATTCCTTGCATCTCCATTGCACAAAATATAAATTTAATTGAGGTAGCAAAATCAGAAGTAAACTACAATTAACTTTTAAAGTAATTGCAAGGCTTCTATCAGATCCTTTATGATGAAAAATTAGGCGACAGATGAATACTTAAGTTTTTTGTATTTGAATTTATTGGACTACTGTCTACAAGAGAAAGATTCAAATCAATCAGCTAGTAAGAAAAGAAGATTACTCATGATATATCCATTGAAATTATAAATCCTATAAGAAAAAAGAAATAATTACTATTATTCAAAATTTGTTCTGCAAGCTCTAGCCGCAGCTCATCTTTAAGACCAAAATAGCATGGCCAATTAAAATTATAACAAAAATCATAAATAACTCTGATAACACCATAATATAATGAAGAAAAAGAACAACCTGAGCTACTCATCAAGTAAGTTACAGTGAATAGCTCGGTCAACAACCAACAACAATACCTTGAGTCTCTCAATGAATTCACAAAATCTCAAGAAAATATGCCTTTGGCACACAATTGAAAGCGAGTGAAGTAAGACTGTCATATTTGATGAAAATAACAAATATATTAATACAATCAAGAAACTAATTATTTAGTTCAATAACTTATTTATATTTAAAAAACTCTCAACCATAGCTAAGGGTCATTCAAATATTGTTTTGATTAAAGAATAAAAAAACAAATAAAATACAAAGGAAAAAAAAAAAGAGACAGTAATAGCAATATCAAACGTTGGTACAAAAAATTCAAAATTATGGATGCTCAACCTATAAATAAGAGAAGATATTTTATACAAGAAGAAGAACATGAAATAGCAAGATGCGCTAGATTCAGAAGGGCCAAAACTATCCAAAATTGAATTATTATAGAAATCAAAACAAGGAGCCCATTTTACTAGATGTCTTGTTACTGACGGAGTTCAAACTATCATCATTCATCATGGCGTGAAGATGAATCGTGGCTCAAAGATCACTCCATAAGCTCTTGAGCCTCATCAAAATGCAAAGACTTATTCTTTGTAGTGTCAAGACTTCAACTTGACTTCCTCCTCATCATTTGAATTTCTACAAAGGCCTCCTTTTTCTGTGTTTTTTTATCACGATTCAATTCCATTACTCAAATCATAAGGCTAGACATTTTGCAAATTTGACCCAAGCTTAAATATATGCAACCATTTATCCATATCCATTTTCCTGAAAATAATGGATCTCCTGCAGAATTTAAGAATAAAAAAAGTAAGTAAAATGAGCATTTGAGGATAAAAGTATAAGTGAACATGGGGTTGGATGATGAATCTATTTGCAAGGGACTATAGGAATATTATGCTTTGTAACATCAACTCCATTATCATTTAAGACCAACACATATTTGAACAAGATTGATATTAGAAGATAATAATCTAGGTGATATAAAATTGAATAGAATGAGGACAACAGGAGAGAGCATCACACAATTTTTCTGAATCAAGAAAAATAATATCATGGAAGCAAACAAAAGAGCAAAGTGATATAAACTCGTGACAGATGATCCTACAAAATAAGTGAAGGGTTCAAGTACATGTAGTGCAATCTGACAAAGTCCTCGTATCCCTTATTAAAAAAAAATTAAGTTTTTTGTAATTTAGCAAAAACATGTTTGACTTGGGAAATGACCCAATAGATAAATAAACTCAATCCCATTAACTTGGCAATGCTATTGAAAATCAATTTGCATTCTAGGGTCAGAAAGTAAGTGATATATTATCAAGAGCTTGTAGGGACGTAACAAGTATGCAACAATCAAAACAAAGACCTTCTAATATTTTGTACTTATTAAATTAAATTTGATGAGTTAACAATGCATTAACATATGCCTCAACACAACCTTAGGAATATGGACAATAGAAAAACATAAAAAAATTATAACAATATCTTATAACCATACAAGATTATAATACATAATTTATCAAAAGAAGAATATTAAAATATGCTAGTACAAGAAAATAATATCTTATGCTTACCCAACTGGAAGGGGAACTGAATTTGATCCATTGAATTCTCCCGATCAACAATTTTCAAGTTGGATTCGAACATTTTATTACACTCACTTAAAAAATGACAGTATAAAATGACCTTACAAAATCATAATTGTTAATATGAGGTGGTATGTAGTCACCAGGTTCATAGATATTAACAATGCAGTTGTCAGTTACACAATAAATACTATCACAAGCCAGCTAAGAAGTTGTTTTATCATAATCTTGAAGAGATTTGATATATGATCAACAATCACATTATGAAGGATACAGGGAGGGGTCCCATGCTTTTTAGTTATCAGCCTGTTGGTATTCTATTTTTTCTAAATGAATAAAGAAAAAAATCAATAAGTTGATAGTACAACCGGATAGTTATAATAACATTCGACTGTTGGTGAGTTCAAGTAACTTGACTGTTGCAGGCCGAGTGCATGCCGAAAATGTGCCCCTTTTAGACCTTAAGAGTCTCTCGGACGACAGCAGGTTGGATAAATCTTTCTCATTGAGCATCTCCTTTTTAAATAAATAATGAAACTTTTTGATGATTCACTTGGTTCTTGTTTTATTTGCAAAAGGCTTGATAGTTCTTCAACGGCCTTTACGTGCAGGCGAATTGCATTATGAATATTCTTTTAAACTTGGCAAAAGTAGTGATGACACCTAGTGGCGGACGCAAGAACCACCTTAGAAGCGATTTTTTGTAGTAAAGAAAAAGCTTACACTTCAATTTTTGTTGATATCTGAGAGAGAGACAATCGACTCAAACTAAACGACATGGTTGGTGGGATCTATCGTTCATTTGTATGAATCCATATGAGAGATTTTGAATTTTACTAGAGGCTTGGTCGTAATAATCTCCCTCAATAAGGCATTGACAAGGAGCGACCTCCTCTTTTCAATTATACTTTCATGATGAAGAGTCGAAGATTATCGCGCATTGTCTAGATAGTAAGTTTAATTATAACTGTTGTAGAGGTTAAGGTTCTGGCTTCAGAAAGTCTCCTCCTCCTTGTGATGGAGTTAGTGGACCCTTAGCGAACTCCACTTTAAAAGTGGTTCTCATAATCTTCTCTAATGCTCCTTGAATCATTTGAGTGATCTTTCGCTCAGATTCAACGAGTTGACGAAGCATACTCTTGAGTCTTGATTTTCCATGTTGATAGATTCTTCACATTCTTTTTTGATATTATTTATCTTCACATAATACTCTTATAGTTACTGGCATGCTTCATGGTTATTGCTTCTTTCAGAATGTTGAATCAGAATTGTCCATGAATCACTCTCAAATATATTGTGAATACTAAGTAAAAAAAGAGAACGAGGAAGTAGGAGAAACAAGAATTATGTAGTGTTATGAGATTTTAGTAAAATAGGCTTGAGTACAAAATTTACTTGTCAACATCTAATGACGCACCATGGTGCAAAATTCTCAATAGAGCAATAGCGTATAGCGCACTGTGTGGCGCATGCCATTTTAAACATGACACACAATATTAAATAATTATAAACGAAAAAATGTATTAATATGAAATACTATTACATTGAAAGATATGCCAACATGATAATAAAAATAAACAAAGTGATGCTTAAGTTCAAGTAATAAATACCTCCATCATTAAAAATTCAAAATATTATAATAAATTTTTTCAAGACTTTATTTTGTAAGAAAGGTAAGAATTCAAGACAATAAGCTTAACTTAATGTATATTAACATTAAATATAATTTTAAATTTAAAACCCTAAAAAATGATGCACACTATTTGCACCTTGTACCATGCGCTATTGCTTTTACAAGGCGCAAATAGTGTGCTATTTTGAACTAGTTTGCCGCGCCAAGTTAATGCGTCATGGCGCGCGCCATGTTTCGCCATTGATATGTATGACACAGAAATTTCTATCTTAGAGACCAATGAGTAAAATTGCGTAGTTGATTGGAATGTTCGACTAGATGAAGTCATCTGCCTTGCTTTGAAGAAGTGGTTGACTTGATAGTTGGATAAGCGAGTAATTGATCAATAGTTCATCTTGAGAAATGATCTCTCATTGAGTAGTCACCAGGGTTGATTTCATAGATAATAGTAGCTAGTGTCGACCATCAGACTTTAGTTACTTAGGACATTCTAAGATTATGGTCATCTGCTTAAGGTTAGTTCTCCCATAAGCCCCACCGAGTATGAGATAGAGTAGATCGAGTTAACTTGAAATACTATGATTTTTCTTAAACCGGATTGCCTTATTTGAACCGGGTTTTCTAGATATTTGGATATAAAAATTGGTTTAATTGTAAAAATTCTGATAATTGGAAAATATATAAAGAGGCACGTAAGGAATCTAAGAAAGCAATATGCGATGCAAAGAGTTTAGTTTTTAGTGATTTATATATAGATTAGATACTAAGGAGGGAGAAAGATATATGTATAAGTTAGCCAAACAAAGAGATAGGAGTAGTAAGGATTTAGTTCTAGTGAAGTGTATTAAGGATGAAGATCAAAAAGTACTTTTTTTAGACGATGATATTCAAGAAAGGTGGATGAGATATTTTGCTAAACTTTTTAATGAAGAATGTGAAAATAAAATTGACTGTAGTGACCTTAGCATCCTAAATAAAAATAAAGATTTATGTTTTTATCGGCGTATTAGTAAAACTGAAGTTAGAGAGGCTTTAAAGAAAATGAAGGGTGGAAAAACTGTTGGACCTGATGATATTTCAATAGAGGTGTGGAAATGCTTAGGAGAAGAAGGAATTTCTTGGCTTACTAAACTTTTTAATACTGTTTTGAAGACTAAAAAGATGCCAGATGAGTGGAGAATGAGCGTGTTAATCCCTATTTTTAAGAATAAAGGTGATGCACAAGATTATGTTAATTATAGAGGAATTAAGTTAATGTGTCATACTTTAAAACTATGGGAACGAGTTATGGAGCATAGGTTGCAGCGTGATACTAATGTTTCTCAAAATCAATTTGGATTCATGCCGGGTAGGTCTACTATGGAAGCCATACATTTATTAAGAGGTTTGATGGAGAAATATAGAGAGAAAAAGGAGGATTTACATATGATATTTATTGATTTAGAAAAAACATATGATAAAGTTCCAAGAGAAGTGCTATGGAGAGTTCTTGAAAAGAAAGGAGTTAATAACACTTATATTCAAATCATTAAAGATATGTATGCAGGAGCTATTACTTGTGTTCAAACACAAGGTGGTTTGACCAAGTATTTCCTTATTTCGATTGGATTACATTAAGGATCAGCCTTAAGCCCGTATCTTTTTTGCTTTAGTCATGGATGTTCTCACTAGACATTTGCAAGAGGATGTACCTTGGTGTATGCTTTTTGCTGATGATATTCTTCTTGTTGATAAGACTAGAGAGGGAGTTGAAGGTAAACTAGAATTGTGGAGGTCAACCTTAGAGTCTAAAGGTTTCCTCTTGAGTAGATCTAAAACAGAATATATGGAGTGTAATTTTAGTAATAATAGACCAAATGAGGGGGTTGTGACTTTGGGCGATCAAGTCATTAATAAGAGTACACGTTTTAGATATCTTGGATGTTCAGAGTGATGGTGAAATAGATGGGGATATTATCAGCAGAATCCAAGTTGGATGGTTGAAATGGAGGAATGCATCGGGCTTATTGTGTGATAGAAAAGTACCCCTCAAACTTAAGGGAAAATTCTATAAGATGGTGGTGAGACCTGCAATGCTTTATGGTGCTGAATGTTGGCCATTAAAAGAGAAGCATAATTCTAAGTTAAGTGTTGCAGAGATGAGGATGCTCAGGTGGATGAGTGGCTTTACCCTTAGAGATAGGATACGAAATGAGCATATTCGTAAAAAGGTTGGAGTAGCTCCAGTGGAAGATAAGATTAGAGAGAGTCGCCTTAGATGGTTTGGTCACATAAAACGGCGGCCTCCCGATGACCCTGTTAGGAAAGTAGAGGTCTTAGATTTGACTTATGTTAAGAAAGGTAGAGGTAGACCTAAAAAGACTTGGTTAGAAAATATTAGAAATGATTTTTCTTTATTAGATTTAAACGAGAATTTGACTTTTAACAGGACACAATGGAGAAAAGGATTCATGTAGCCGACCCCACGTTGTGGGATAAGGGCTCAATGTTGTTGTTGTTGTTTTCTAGATATTTGGATGTACAACAAGGACTTTGCATCTATGAAGGACAAATCAATTAGGATTTAAGACTTGTAAACACTCTCTACCTTTAACGTATCTTGTTTTTGATCATTGAGATGTTACATTGAAGAAGCCTTTTAAGAAACAACTTTTTCAGTTTGTTTGAGACAGTTTTGTGCAATTAATTCCAATTTTATGATTACATTTTTCTAGTAATGTTTTTAAAGTTGGTCATAATGCTGTATGTGTTGTCTGCTGGTGAATTTTTATCTCATTCACGTTGAATCAGCTATTATAAAGTTGTACTGCGCAGTTATTTTCCTTTTGATAGCAGCCTACCTAACATCAAAATTTACTTAGCAAAGTTGCACTGCTACTGACTTATTTAGTGCTCCCCTTTTATACTAACATTCTTGAGATGCAGCATGTGCTTGAGAAAAGTTGGAAGCACCTTTTAAGAGGTTGAACAATTTTGTCCATTTATGTTTTGAATTAGTGGTTTCGTGTTTTAATTATAACTGTTTTAATTTACTTTGCTTTTATTATATTTTAAATTAAACTTCTGAATTCTCAGAAATTATTTTAGTTTTTTTCCCGTAAAATGGATTACTATTTTTATCTCATGCTTTCAAGAAGGTGCGGAAGAAATAAGCTTTGTAATTGAGTTGAATTTTGAGAATTAATTTTTGCCAGGGAAAATATGAGCATCAGTATGAACGATCTGAAGAATTTCAGCAGCAGTTGAAATTAAAAGTTCGGGAGATCTTAACGGAGCAGGAGTGGCGTCGGAGGAAAATGCAAATGAGGGTATGCTGAAAAAATTACCTCGGTCTTGTTATATTTTCCTGTAGTATCACCTCATGGAGAATCCATTGGTCCGTTACTCTCTGGTTTTATTTTGAATAGATATCAGAAGAGGAAGGGCGATTGAAGAAAGATGAAGAAGAAACAAAGGAAATGTGGAAAAGAAAGCGTGAACATGAGGAAGAATGGGAAGGAACAAGAGAGAACAGGGTAAGAGCAGCATATTCGTAACATTTGTTGTTAACTTTATGTTACTATAAGCTTATGAACTCATTCGAGGGAGATAGTAGCCTAGGCATATACTTCAACCTTATCCTATTTATGCAGCTGCATCGTTATATCACAATTCTGCAGGTTCTTGTCCTGCTGTAGCTGTAGCATCTTCTGATCACATTCTATGCTATACCTGATTTCACTAGCATGCGAGGAAAGAATGTTATACTAACAAATTTAGGGAGATTAAATCAAATTTCTCACTAACAATGGCATAGCTAGTAATTTTTAATATCTTCTAAGTTGTTTCCTTCTTATGTTTTATTGAAGAACATTCAGTTAATTATTTTTTGGGAGAACTTCTTTGATGTAATATTCTATCTTTTGAAATGAAAATATTAGTTAATGTGGTTAAAAAAAATTATATATATATATAATGATTCCACATCATTTTCATAAAATGTAGGTGTTAGTCCATTTAGCAAGCTTGCTATGGGTTTAATTTGAAAATACTGACCGTATTAACACACCTGGGTTGACCTCTTTGATGAACGAATGAAAGATCTGATTCAAATCACTTACTAGGAATACAGGAGTCCCCAACATTAATTGCTTGACAAATAGGACTTTGGTATGAATCAACTCAAATCTAGTTGAATAAAAAATGCTTAAATTGCACGTGAAATTCATCACATGTATTTGGTTTCAACCTCAAAATAAGTTGATCTGATTAGGGGTGTCAATATTCGACACAACCCGAAAATCCATTTTGACACATCTAAATCTGATCATTCATAATTCCTACTTCCCTTAATTTTTCTGCCTTTTCTATTGTGAGACTTCTGCCACTCTTTTCGGCAGGTCTCCTATGAATTTTTCGCCATCTCTAATACAATTTCTATAGGTTTCTATGATTTTTTTTTTAGTGGGATTTCAATCCCAATTGTTTGGCTCTCAATGAGCTTTGGTTCGGGATAAGGTCAAATCCCAAAATAGTTTCCTGACTATTCGTATGTGGCAAATTACTTCGAGCTATTCCCATAAGGTCAAAGCTGTCACAACCCGGCCCGGCTAGCCTGAATTAACGGGGCGGGAACAGACGGTCGTACGGAGAACACTTATAAGTTTCATATCATAAAAGTTTTATTTCATAAATGACATAAACATAAATATCATCCAATAACAATGTAAGAAAGAGTCACTAAACATCCAAACTGAAATATATCCCTAATACATCAAAACATAAAATCACTTAAGACATAAACTGAAAACATCACAGTAGTCCACAATACATCAATTGACACATTACATAACATGAACATAAAAACCTGACATCCTGGGATCCTCTACAACGGCAGGTAAACTGTCTTTCAGCCATCACTCTCTAGCAGTTTCTCCTGAAAAAAACATTCCCAAAAACAGGGGTGAGCCAACGCTTAGCAGGTAACAGGTATTTAACATAAATTCATGAAACCATTAAAAAATATTAAGCATGCAACTTTTCATTCATAAGAATTATATAAAATAAAAGAAATCATACTTGACATTTGGGTATGCATATACTGTATAATATTTTTCATACACAGTTTCCTTTAACTTTTTTCTTAAACTTTTTCATTCTTCATATTTTTTTTCTTCATAACCTTTCTTTAAATTCAATAAATGTTTAATCATAATATAATACACCCGTCCCGGAAGTACCATAATTTTGTATTGATTAGGTACACAGTCAAATTTGGCCATTCCTTTACCATTGGCTCCGAAGAACCCTTTTGACATTGGCTCCGAAGAGCCCCTTTACCATTGACTCCAAAGAATCCCCTTTACCATTTGGTACTGTGGATCAACATGCACATGCAATTATAATATATATATATATATATATATATATCATAGGGATTAAGTCATTCAGAACTTCATATGTATTTCGAATGCCCTCATGTTTATTTAAATTTCAGTTAAATGACATGCCATAAAAATATGAAATTACTCTTACCATCATGATCATATGCCTTATGTTTTATTTTACAAGTTTAACTTTCCCTTAACAATAAACACAATAATATGAATGTAAATATAATATGTGAAAATGGAGTAAATAGGAACATTTATAAACATGAACATGTGAAATTTATTCATAACTATAACATTTAAAAGTGTAGGAACATGAAGTTAATTTAATACAAGTAGCTACCTCACAAGTATAACAAATCTCAACGAAGTCACTTATGCTCGAGGCATCCTCTTATAATTGACACCTAAGGATAAATATAAATACAAACAAACTAAGCATTAATCATAAAATATTTTCAATAATCACTTAATTAAATTATATTTTCGGATTTATTAAAAATCCAAATTTTAGGAAACCTAAAATTCACTAATTTCATCTAATAACCATGCCGAGCTTCCTCCTAAACCTAATTCATATTTAAGAAATGTTTATTTTCGGATTTATTAAATTCAAAAATTATGAAAATGAGATTTTCATGAAAAATCCTAATTTATATTATTAGAAACTCTTTTATGATCATTTGGAGTCACATTTGTGAAAGTACTTTTAAAGAAAAATGACGTTTGAAAAAAATCCTACTTTTCTAATTTCAAAAATATTTGGGGAAAAACCTCATTTCTAGGTTTAGAAGTATCCCTCTTGCCTTCTCTATCAATTTTCAAAAGAAATTTAAAGTTTTTGCAAAACCATAAAAATTTCTCTTCCAAAAATCAAGTGAAAGAGAAGGATTTTCTTATTTCTAATCATACCTTATTCTTCCCTTAGCCTTTCTCTACGATTTCCCCTAAGTCTGGCCGCCAAAACCGCCGCCAAAGCCGTGCCCTAAGTCCTCCGTCGCCCTCTCCCATCCACCCCTTCTCCTTTCGGTTCGGCCAAACAAAATGAACGCAAGAAATGAAGAGGGATTCGGCCTCTTCATTATTTAGGGAGTTAGGGATATTCCAAAGTACCTAAATGCCCTTACATGCCTTATTTCGTTTTAATATTATTAGGGTACTTTAGGTATAATGAAACTTCTATAATTTTTAACTTTCATTTTAAGCGAAATTCACTATAGGTTCTTTATACCAATTTGCTCGAAATTTTGCGTAGAATTATATAAAATTAATTTCGTCAAAATCCAACGACTTTGAAAATTCACTTAAATCTCGTCACGGTGCATCGAGATGAGTGCAACGCTTACGATCACCTATTTCGGGTTTTACAAAAGCTATTCCAATCATCTCTCCCAATAACATACACTTGACAAATCATGATATAATGTCGGAGCATATATAACTATTAATCTTGTTTAGCATTTGTGGCATCATCAAAAGAATATTCATAAATTATAATTTATTTAATAAAATCAAAATTTTCTTACATGATTCTTCAATAAGTTTTATTTAACCTTACATCATGATTTGTTAGCTATTCCAATCATCTCTCCTTATACTCCCTCCCCCATAAGGACTCATATCCAATATATCACTTGCATGACTCAGGTTTTTATAAGAATATTATTTTTATGGTATTGTTAGAGATAAAATTATGTCCACTACTAAGGTTGGGTATGTATTAAAGATACCTTAGAAATTGAGAAAAATACTGAAATAGTCCCTTGACTCTTTATGAAGGACTAAAATGGTCCTCAATTATGTTAAAGGTTCATTTTGATCCCTCAAGTCTTTAAAATGAATCAAAATAGTCATATTACGGAGTTGAGGGATTAAAATAACATTTTAATATAGTTGGAGACTATTTTGATCTTTCATGAAGAGTCATACACCATTTTGATCATTTTCTCCTTAAAGTTGGAATGATAGGTATTTGATTCTGGAATGCTTTTTATAGGGAGTATAATAATTATGCTAAGATATGTTTAGCAAATATCAGTCAAACAATTTGCCTGAGCTGAATTTTTTCAAGGTGGATAAATTGATGTGAAGCTCTAGGTTTCCTTGCATTTGCTCCTTGATTGTTTTGCACCTTATGTTGTGGGATTTCTCTTCATGAATTTTTCGCATTCCTTCCTCTAACTTTTTCATGTGACTTTGCGCCCCTGTAATTTTGCTTGTCACCAAATTTTGTCCTTGTTTCTTTGGTTCTTTGTTGGTTTCTCGATTTCAGATCGGGTATAAGGACATTTTTTTTATCTTTTTTTTTATTATGAATTTAGGTTTGCTTTTTAATCATAAATATGCAGTACAAGGCATATAAAAATATTAAGGCTTCTTTTTTTTTGTTTGAATAAATATCTGGTCGGAATAATTCTTTCTACTAATGCAATTATCAAGCGGGAATTGAATATTTTTGTGAGAAATGATCTCCTTGTACCATATTCATAGCCCAATTCTTATATTTAACGTACTCTTATATTTTCTTACTCTTATTCTTTAATATTTTGTTTGCACAGAGGATTGAATCTTAATATTTTGTTTGCACACAGGATTGAATCTTGCCAAATTTGGTATATTAAGTTATTTTTTTGCAGTGACGTGATTTTCAATTGAACGTGTGGATTTGATGCTTCCAAATTTCTATGCAGTATTTCTTTGTATTTGTGATTTTCTTGCATTTCTGATTTTCACATATCGGAATGAATAGTTGTTTTAAATTTAGAGTGTAATTTATGAATTTGGGCATGTATTTGTAATTTTGTGCATTTCACCCTCGATTTGTATCATGAAATCCTAGACCATAAAATGTCTTGCATCACCCAAGTTAATTTTTGAATTTTTACCTGTATGTTTGATATTGTACAATACCGAATACATGGAGTGTAATTTTAGTAGTAATAGATCTAGTGGGGGGTTTGTGACTTTGAGTGATCAAGTCATTAATAAGAGTACACGTTTTAGATATCTTGGGTCTATTGTTCAGAGTGATGACGAAATAGATGGGGATATTATTAGTAGAATTCAAGTTGGATGGATGAATTGGAGGAATGCATCGGGCTTTTTGTGTGATAGAAAAATACCACTCAAACTTAAGGGAAAATTCTATAAGATGGTGGTTAGACCTATAATGCTTTATGGAGCAGAATGTTGGCCATTAAAAGAGAAGCATAAGATTAAGTTAAGTGTTGCAGAGATGAGGATGCTTAGGTGGATGAGTGGCTTTACTCTTACAGACAGGTAGGGGTGTAAATTTCGGTCACGGGTCGGGTTTGGGTCGACCTGGAACTGACCCGGCACTATTCGAGTTCGGGTCAACCCAACCCGTTTTTGCAAACGGGTCGATTTTTTAGACCCGAACCCGACCCGCTTCGGGTTTGATTTAACCCGACCCAACCTGTAAATGACGCATTCGTTGCTGTTCGACTTCGCTGCTTGGACGACGTTCTCTTCTCGTCGGATCGTAAGTTACAACATTTTGATCAAAAACACCGAAGCAATGATAGGAGTTTGCTCGCAGCCTCGCCGGCGGCCCGGCTCCTTCGTTGTTGTTCGACTTCGGTGCTTGGACGACGTTCTCTTCCCGTCGCATCGGAAGATACAACATTTTGATTGGAAACACCAAAGCAACGAGGGAGTTTGCTCGCAGCCTTGCCGGCGGCCCGGCGCCTTCGTTGCTGTTCGACTTTGCTCCTTGGACGACGTTCTCTTCCCGTCGAATCGGAAGTTACAACATTTTGATCGGAAGCACGACGGGAGTTCGCTCGCAGCCTCGCCAGCGGCCCGACGCCTTCGTTGCTGTTTGACTTCGCTCCTTGGACGACGTTCTCTTCCCGTTGGATCGGAAGTTACAACATTTTGATCGGAAGCAACGATGGGAGTTCGCTCACTTTGAAGAACTTTCCGTTTCGGGTTTCCGGGTCATTCTCGAGTTTCCGAGTCAACCCGAACCCGACCCAGTTTTGCAAACGGGTCGGTTTTCCGGACCCGAACCCGACCTGCTTCGGGTTCGAGTTCGGGTCGGGTTTTTGGGTTGGGTCCAATATTTACACCCCTATAGACAGGATACGAAATGAGCATATACGTGAAAAGGTTGGAGTAGCTCCAATGGCAGATAAGATTAGAGAGAGTCGCCTTAGATTTGGTCACATAAAATGGCGGCCTTCCGATGACCCGGTTAAGAGAGTAAATGTATTAGATTTAACCTATGTTTACAAAGGTAGAGGTAGACCTAAAAAAGACTTGGTTAGAAAATATTAGAAATGACCTTTCTTATTAGGTCTAAATGAGAATTTGAATCTTAACCAGACATAATGGAGAAAAGGATCCATGTAGCCGACCTCACGTACTGGGATAAAGGCTTCATGTTGTTGTTGTTGTTGTATCCTAGGTTTGTATTATGAAACCCTAGACCACAAAATGCCTAGCATTATCCAAATCATGGTTAGGTCTTTGTAAGTCGGTTGTCAAGTACAGGTGATCTTCTCTTCTCGGATCATTTTCAACTGCTACATTTGGGCCGATCCTTGTTTCCTTATTTAATATTTTATCTTGGACATTGATAATTTATTGCTAATTCTGAAATTTCATGTTCAAATTGATATTTAAGTGTTATCCAAGCATTAACTCATTATCCCATCAACATTATTCATCTTTACCCTAGTCCCATGCTATGCGACCATGATAATTTCTATATCTTTCTTTTTTATCCAGCTCCTATGTAGCTTTCTATCATCGAGTACATGATTTGTTGTAGCAGTTGCTATTTGGAGTGATACAAGTTATTTCCCAAATGCGCATATAGTCTAAAAAATACCTTACTGCGTTGCAGCATTAGTTATCTGTCCAGAAAACGGTTTGACTCCCTGCAAAAACCTTTGCGATGGTTTTAAACCAGTTGAAAATAGCTGCAGATGTCAAGCACTATAAAGCTTTTAGCAACTAATTTACCAACTGCTGCTATTTTCTAATCTTGATGCAAACAATCTCGGCAATAGTAGTAGCTACCTTGGAACGCAGACCTAGCAGCAGCTAAAATAATTACTGTAGACTAGGTTATAGGGTAGCACTAATTAAGCCGTTGCTATGTTAAAATGTGCTGCACAATACATTTATATTGTTGCAGGATTTTTTTATCGTATATATTATTGTGTATAAAGTTTCAGAAAATACACGTTCATTCTTTCAACCCGTCAATAGTTGATTATAGAACACAATTCAGTAGGCCATATGTCAATTATTAGAAACAATATAATATATATATATATATATATATATATATATATATAGAGAGAGAGAGAGAGAGAGAGAGAGAGACTCTCTTATAAAAGAAATATAAGCTCAGTATCTCCGATAATATCTATCTGTTCAGCATACAATCTTCTATAAAAGAGATATAAGCTAAGCATTAGAAATCTTCTGACTGTTTAGTTTCTCAGTCTAAGATAGCAATCTTGACATCTCTCCCTCGCTTCAACCACTATCATCTATGACCCTAAGCAATGAAATGGGTTTAGGGGGCACTAATAAAGGATTAAACTTAATAAATGTAGTTAATACATTCACCTACTTATCTATATTCTCTTATTTAACTTCTATCTTAAGCCAATTCCTCAGTAACAATGGAAACGCAATACCTTCACAAAAACCATCGTTCTTATTACTTTTATACATCGAACTCATAAGGTTACTCTACCTTCAAACATAATTTTGAACACGAATGATTGGATGCTAAAATAATGAATATATCCTTACGGTTGTGGCGACACAAACGAAGAATGATAATTCGTTAAATATTGAATTCATGATGTTCTTGAACATTAGCCTCCTCCGTAGCTACCTTAGAAGTCACTGGTTCGATGTTTGATTAGCTATGATGCATGACACAAATACGGGTCACATCAATCAATGAAAATATAGGATACAAATATGGATTGG